>OY757016.1:119483168-119988168 GCA_963580285.1 Lucinisca nassula | reverse complement strand
ACTGGGCTCTGATAGTTATCAAATTATGACCGACATTAAGTCATTTTCAAAAATAAACATAATCACTTTTGATTTATATTTCTATTGTTTATATCACAGCAAGTGTGTTGGACAATACGAACAACATATGTAACGGCCCAAACCCATTATTTGCGAGCAATAAAACAGTGGGAAAATACAAGCCAACAGAGTTGACTGCTTTATTACTTAGCTCACCTGTCACATATATAACGACAAGGTATAAGCTTTTGTGATCACTTTTGAAGCGTCGTCCGTCCGTCCGTGTGTGCGTGCGTAAACAATTTCTTCTCCTAAACCAAGGTTGGTCGGTAAATACCGGTGGCGGGAATTCCCACTGGTATTTACCGATAATTACCGTCCTGGGAAATACTTCAAATTTCAGCAAAAGTGGGAAATAGTGGGAAATATGATTTTTGTTTAGTTATTTCACAGAAAAACACTATTAATATTTGTGTAATTTAATTGAAATAATGACCAGTTAGTTATCTTGCAATATGCCTCCCCAATCCCCATACATATATGTCATATGTCTTCTTTTACTCAACCAAACACAGGCATAAATATGTTATGAAGGATGCAGAGTTATTTAAAATCACCCACATGCTTAAGAAGATAAAATACCATAATGATCCCAATATTTGGGACAGACATGCCGGGGCAAACAGTGCAGACCCAGATCAGAATCGCTTAGCTTCTTTAAGAGAGTTTGCCATTTGAACTGCATGTTTTGTATGCTTTAGTGTAACACTAAACCACACGGTTCATTTTTTTTTAGATTTACAACAACTCTTTGGATGTTTGAATTTTAAGGATGTTTACACTGGAAAAGGTTTGTTTGCAAGTTTGTCAAGTTATATACTCCTAATGCTAAAAGGTGTGATAATTTAATTGTTTCTTTGAGACAGGTATTGAAAGAACAAAGTTGATTTAAGCATAAAAGGTTTCTTAAATTGCCTACAGATACTCACCTGAGTATTATAAAATTACATGTATTTACAAGTCAAGGGAAATAGCTGAAAGTTAAAAATTAATATTTTAGAATCACACCCGAAAAGATATTATATACATTCTATATGAAGGCAAGGGACTATAGGTCTTTCAAGTTATTCAATATAAAAAGGGCTGGCAAATTCTTCAAAATTTCACTTGTTCTACATGACTAAGTGCATGTTAACTTTGGTAAATTTCATATTACCAAACCAAGTTACCAAACTTTTTACTTGTCTTTCATTTTTTTTTTTGTCATTGCAAGCAGACAAGTGGAATTTTCAAGCCCTGCATGAACTTGAAATAATTTGCTTTCAAAAAGCTAGGTAGTTGGGGTATATTAAGCAGTCTCAGTTGGTACCACCTATGTATATATATATTTCCCAGTATTTCCCGGGAATTCCCTGTATTTCCCGGGAATTCCCTGTATTTCCCGCCGTCCAGGGAAATATGAGTATTTCCCGCTTTTTTGCCAACCTTGTCCTAAACCACTGGTTGCGTTTTGACCAAACTTCACAGGAATGATTCTTTATTGGTCCTCTTTCAAAGTTGCTCAGGTGGTTCTGGTCCATTGCACAACTAGATCACAGGAGCCAAAAAGAGATTTTCTTAACTAAAAACTTAACAAAACATCTTCTTCTCTGAAACCGCAAGGTCCGGATCTGTTATATTTGGTATGAAGCTTCAACAAGTGGACCTCTATCAAGATTGTTCAAATTATAGCCCAGTGGCCAAAAATGGCCACCGGACTGGGGCTCATATGTTTTACATAAGACTTATATCGAGAAAAACCTTTAAAAGCTTTTGGTCTGAAACCAAAAGGTCCAGGTCTTTGATATTTGGTATGAAGCTTCATCCAGTGGATCTCTACCAAGATTGTTCAAGTTATAGCCTTAGGGTCGAAAATGGCATCGCCAAGGGGCCCACATGTTTTACATAGATTTATATAGGGAAAACCTTTAAAAAATATCTTCTTCACTGAAACTAGAAGGCCCAGGTATTTGATATTTGGTATGAAGCTTCACCTAGTGGACCTCTATCAAGATTATTCAAGTTATAGTCTTGGGTCCAAAAATGCCCCGCCCTGAAGCCCACATGTAAAAAGTCTCCCCGTCTTCATGATAGTGCAGATTATATTTTCTTTTTTTTTGAGATCATTGAGTCCATTCTGAAATTTTGAAAATCGAATGTCGCACAAGCCGGTGCTAGGAGGCGTATGCAGCTTTGTAAACAATATTGCTGTGTATGAAGAGACTCAATAAAACCGAGTCTCCGATTTTCGTTCTTTAATGTGTTCTTTGTTTCCAAAGGCAACCGTTTAGCTTTTTACTTTACATAGACATTTATGGGGAAAACCTCTAAAAGTCTTCTTATCTGAAACCAAAAGGTCCAGGTCATTGATATTGGTATGAAGTGTCATCTAGTGATTGTTAAAATTATAGCCTTAGGGCCAAAAATGATCCCACCCCGGGGCCCACATGTTTTGCTTAGGCTTACAGAGGGAAAACCTTTAGAAAGCTTCTTCTCTGAAACCAGAAGGCCCAGATCTTTGATATTTGGTTTGAAGCTTCATCTAGTGATTGTTCAAATTATAGCCTTGCCCATCCCCAGGGCCCACATGCTTTACATAGACTTGTGTTGGGAACACCTTTAAAAATCTTTTTGTCTGAAATCAGAAGGCCCAGGCCTTTGATATATGTATGAATCTTGATCTAGTGGACCTCTGCCAAGATCGTTCAAATTATAGCCTTGGGTCCTGGGGCCAACATTCTTTACATAGACTTATATAGGAAAACCCTTAAAAACTCTTCTTATCAGAAAGCAGAAGGCCAAGATCTTTGATATTTGGCATGAAGCTTGATCTAGTAGACCTCTACCAAGATTTACAAATTATAGCCTTGGGACCAAAAAATTGCCCCGCCCAGGGGTTCAGCTGGTTCAACTGATGTAAAACTATATCGACAAGTCTCGTTCTATGAAATATTTTCTATCAATCAGATAAACAAACATGCCTTGCTTTTCTTCACATTTTCTTTTTTTGCAAACATCGTCAATGATTTTCAGGTCCAGAGGTGAGCGATACAGTGCCATATTGGCCCTCTTGTAGCATATATGAAGGTTTTGCGCGTTTAAATGGACTTCAACGGCCCAGTCAGATCTATTACGGTCAAATCGGGCCGGCTATTTTACCTAGCCACACTTTCTAGGAACTGCCCTTCTTGAAGCAGCAGAAGGGAGTTGGTTGGTTGATTCGAGGTTTAACGTCCCCGTCAACACGAATAGGTCATTTTGGAGACGTTGCTTCCAATTTTGTGGGACTTTTACCCGACATTGAGATGAAATGACATCTCAAGCCCTGTCGCCCAATGCAACCACATGGACGGTTCGACTTGCACAGCTTTGCCTGGGAAGGCTTAGATCCTCTAAGTGGTTTACCAGTACTCGTGTGCGATTGGTTGCAGCTGTGCGTGGATGCATTATGCAGTCCATCTATTTCTTCAAGCCCATAAGGGCGGGGCCGTACAGCAGAAGGGAGAAAATTGCCATAGAAAAGATGCCATGATCAATCTCCACAAAAGATTTTTGTCCACCCGGCAGGTATCGAATCCGCGACCTTATGGTCACCAGTCGGCAGCTACCGAGTCCAGCATAAAATAAGGTAATTTGAAAAAAATAGACTTCAGTAGAAAAATAAGCGTATCTAATGAAAGTCGGGACAGAATGTTATGTTAAACTTGGCCCAAACAAGCTCTGACTTCAAAAGTACACGTTTATCTCGGCCCCCACCCATCGGGGTTTGAAGAAATAGCTGGGCTGCACGGTGCTTCCACGCAGAGCTGAAACTAAATGCACATGAGTACTGGTAAACCGCTTAGAGGATCTAAGCCTGCCCAGGCAAAGAGGTGCGAGTTGGACCGTCCATGCCTATTAACCCTATTAGTTTCATTGGGTGAACTGAGGGCTTGAGATATCTTTTCATCTCAATGTTGGGTAAAAGTCCCACAAAATTGGAAGCGACTGCTCCAAAATGACCTAAAAAGTGTTGACGGGGATGTTAAACCTCAAATCAACCAACCAACCAACCAACCAACCAACCGAACAACACGTTTGTCTTAGAAATGGAAAATTTAACGAATGTAATTTTGTTGTTTTTGTTGTTGTTGTTCTTGTTGTTGTTTGGGTCTTTTATTATTATTATTATTATTATTATTATTATTATTATTATTATTATTAGTATAGATATTTATCTATTCGCTTTTAAGTCCCGAGGGGAATTAAAAAGAACCCAGATTATACTTTGCTAGAGACCAGTTGTGTTCACAATGTCTCATCACGAAAACACGCCTACATATTTTTGACCCCTTAAACCCAACTTTTATATAGTAAAACTG
Source organism: Lucinisca nassula (assembly GCA_963580285.1). NCBI lineage: Eukaryota > Metazoa > Mollusca > Bivalvia > Lucinida > Lucinidae > Lucinisca > Lucinisca nassula. Next base: position 119,983,768 of record OY757016.1, on the reverse strand, counting down.
GGGTTTACAGGGGTAAACCTTATTTTTCTTATTTCTACTCCTAATATATGAGCCGGCGCATGAAAAAATCTACAATAAGACCGGACAACTAGTCCGCACAGTCTGATCAGAGTCTTCGCTGGTCGCATGAGCCTTCTATACCCTCTGGGCTATACATACGGCAAGAGAATGTTCCGACCAGGCTCATCTGACGGGCCGGCTGAACTGAGTCCTAGAACATAGAACAGGTCTTATCGTTGTTTTTGTGCGCCGGCTCATATATATTGTATTTGTTAGAACTGCCTCGATGAGGCGGTTCTAACGTGTACACACAATCTATATTTTCAGCAGAAATAAGAAAAATATCACATTTTCTCTTCTTTAAATGTTTGCTAGTTACTATGTATTTGTATAGGCGTGTTTTCGTAATATATATTCCTGATCAAATTGCTAAGAAATGCTGTAATTTGAATAGTGTTATGACGCTGTGTATCTTATTGTAGTTTTGAAGAATAATCTTGGTTACGTTCAAATGCTTTTCAATGGGAATGTTGTGCAACAGCGCCGGAAATACTGACATTTCTTATATGAAGCGTCACGAAAACTTATGAAACGTCTCTTCGCGCCAGCTCAACTTTGGGTGTCCTTCCAATGGGGATTTGTGCAAATGCACCGGAAATACTGATATTTCTTACATGAACAGGCACCAAAACATATGAAACGTCACTTCATGTAATGAGCACGCGCGCCAGCTCAACTTTGGATGTCGTACATGTACGTATGACCATTGGTTACACTTTTTGCAAAGATATTTGTATGGTCATGAATAAATGATGGGTAATCTCGTGAAACCAGCAGGTTAATGAGACCGAGAAGAAAACATCCCTGTAATTCCCACTTGTTATAGCCATCACGTTAAGTCCGTGTAATGAATACCCCTCCTAACCATACTTTATATTGAGAAAACTGGGATTTACGGGGATGTATTTCAGCTCCAAGCCACAGCTTGCGACTACGCGTTAGAATCGCCTCAAGTAGGCGACCAGCCATGTTTGCAGTATGAATAAGAACAAAAATATCACACTTTTTCATCAGAAAAGAACCATTATGGCGATATAAAATAATGCACTATGTCGCACGGATGTGTTATCGTAACATCACGTGAACAAGTCCGTGAAATGAACATCCCCCTAACTCAACTTTGTATAGAGAAAACTGGGGTTTACGGGGGAAAACATTATTTTTCTTATTTTTACTCTAAGACATAGGTTGTGGGTACTCGTTAGAACCGCCTCAATAAGGCGGTTCTAACGAGCACCCTTAACCTATGTTTGCAGTATAAATAAGGAAAATATTATGGATTTTCATCCGAAAAGTAACCATTATGGAGATATGAAATAATGCACTATGTCACACGGATGTGTTATCGTATTGAGGAAATTGGGGGTTAGGTTAGGTAAACGTGCTTATGAGTACGTTTGTCGTTATAATAATAATAATAATAATAATAATAATAATAATAATAATAATAATAATAATAATTATAAATAATAATAATAATATAGAGGATCTCACATGAGTGTTAATGCATTATTGAATTTATTAAACGAGTTGAGGAAAAGGGATAAAATGTTCGGCAGCTTCGCATTTTATCCCCTTTTCTCAACGAGTATAATAAATTCAATAATACATGCGCACGAATGCAAGATTCTATTTAACATTTGACATTTAAAACACATTTTATTCACGATTTGTTTTACAAAAATGTCAATATTCCGCCATTAGTAAACGCGACGTCGTTAAGATGTCGTACATGTAACGTTACGGCGCGTATCAAACTAATTTGCATATTTAATCTACTTGTGGATTATCGAATATATTACATGGCGTTATTAGACGCGACGTATGATAAAATAATAATAATAATTAATAATAATAATTATAAAAATAATAATGCTTCCGATGTTGCTGCTACTGCTATGCTACCCGAGAACAAAATTCTTTGTTGTGTTCATTAAGATAGTATTAAGTCTTTTAACAAAGAATAAATCTAACTACTGTTATTGCAAAATGCATCAATATTTTCTATCAATAAAAAAGATCACTTACCAAAAATTGGAATTCTAAAAAATATCCAATGATACGTTAATCTTATTCAGCCACTGATATTTGACTACTGCCGAAATGTAGGTAAATATTTGGGTCTCAAAAGAATTTATTGTCACCCATTTATAAGGCACCTTTGTTATCATGTAAATTATCTTGGACGATTTGTATGAATACACATTACATAGGTGACAATATATTAAGTAATTATATATCTACCCCGATTTTAAAGTGATCCTAATTGTTTTCAATAAATATTTGCGTCAGTTTGTCTTTGATCGTAAAGTATGGTATGTTTATTTCTAACACAATATTTGCCTGTAAGCAACCAATATTTATTGTTTTTCTTTCACAACGTTATTTGTTAACTTTTATAAAAAGTAATTACAAGTGTAATCTCATTTCGTTCAATATTCCGGAAATTATCAGCCTTTCATCTTTATTGATCTTTGAAAGTTTCGCTGTGGAATGATGGGATCAAAATAACTTCTGGTCAACTCAAAAAACTGCGGTTGTTCAATAAACTCACCTTCAAACAATTTAACAATTTAAGGGGAATGGAAACACCTGGGGCCAGTTGTTAAAAACTAACGACGTCGTTAGTTAACGTATCGTTAAAACTTTGATCATTAAATATGGCAAATATGCTAAAATTTTTGCTGAAAAAATGTGAGCAGCTTTTGCAGATGCAAAAGCTGCTCACATTTTTTTTCAGCAAAAATACCAATAATTTAAATATTAAACTTGCTAGAACAGTTAACAATATGACCACTAACGAGCTCGTTAAGCTAACGATGCTAGTACAACTGGCCCCTGACATATGTTTCCGCCATCTTTAGTTTATACTAATTTATTTTGAAGCTTCAAGCTTATTGAATCGCTCTCGAAAACTCATTCCGGGTGTTTTCACGTGCGCGATAGAGAGAGGTAGTGGCTTTTACACCAATACATTAACGCCTGGCTGGAGTGGGGCAGGGCATTACGCATCTTGCCCAAGGACACACGTCGATACCGGTGGCAAGATTCGAACGCACAACCTCTCGGTCCTCAGTCGAACGCGTTAACCACTGCGCTATCGACGCTGAAAAGCCATTTTTCAAAGGGAGACAACTTTCAGGACTTCCTGTTCGCTTTTCTATAAGCCCTGTCCCACTGAAACAGGGGTCTATTCTTAGAGGAAAGAATTTGCTCAAGAGAAGGAAAGGAGCAAATTCTTTCCTTTAAGAGTTGACCCCTATTGACATGTGAGACAAAAATATTTTTGTAGGAGTTGCCTCCCCTGAAGATGTATCATTTCCCCTTAATATAAATTAACTCAGCACTAAATTTCTAGACTACAGCTAAGTGTATTTAACCCTTATCCTGCTGTTCACGACAACCCCTCTCTTTGGAAACAGTGTAGATCCAGATCAGATGGCTTCTGAAGAACCCATCTGATCAGGATCTACACTATTTGACATTCAGTTTATGAATTTGTAGGAATAAATTACATCAAGTGATCTGATTGGTTCAAAGTCAGAAATGGGTGTGGCTACACTGAGTATTCAGCAAGAGAAGGTTTAATATAATACATATCAGTAGTATGCAGAACAATTTACATAGGCATGCATTAACTACATGCTGGCTTACGGAGAACTAATTAAACGTTTGTTTGTTTGATTTGAGGTTTAACATCCCCGTCAACACTGTATTGATCATTTTGGAAACATTGCTTCCAATTTTGTGGGACTTTTACCCGACATTGAGATGAAATGACATCTCAAGCCATGTCATGAAACCAATAGGGTTTATAAGCAGGGGCGGTCCGACTCGCACCGCTTTACCTGGGCAGGCTTAGATCCTCTAAGCGGTTTACCAGTACTCGTGTGCGGTCGTTTCAGCTCTGCGTGGAAGCACCATGCAGCCCATATATTTCTTCAAGCCCCGATGGGCGGGGCGGCTAATTAAACGTATCTTAATGTTAAATGAAATTGTTGAGTCTTGTAGGATCGCATACAGTGATATTCCTATACCAAAACTACCTTTGGGACTGTTCAAAAGTGGTTTTTAAGACCTTTGAACAGTTCCAAAAATGGTCTCTCAATAGGATAAATTGCTTGAAAAAAACACAAGAAAGAATAACTGAAACCTTCTCAATAAACTTTTTACCGACCCCGTCGATTGGGGCTTGAAGAAATAAATTGGGCTGCATAATGCTTCCACGCAGAGCTGAAACCGACCGCACATGAAAACTGATAAACCGCTTAGAGTGGCTAAGCCTCCCTAGGCAAAGTGGTGCGAGTTGGACCGTCCATGCATATAAACCTTATCGGTTTCATTTGGCGGCACGGCTTGAGAGTCATTACATCTCAATGTCGGATAAAAGTCCCACAAAATTGGAAGCAACGTCTTCAAAATGACCTCAAAACTTCTTCTATATAGTGGTGACGGGGAGGTTGAATCTCAAATCAAACAGACAAATCAATAAACATTCAGCGGCAGATTTAGTCTTAATTTTAGGTGGTCTTAATAGAGGATTTTTACAGTAGCTGGCTTTCCATGGAAAAGTAATAGTTACACAAGAAGATCAAATGATAGTGGATAGCGTCATAACATCATCACATTAACAAGTCCGTGAAACGAACACCCCCTTAAGCCCCACTTTATATAGAGAAAACTGGGGTTTACGGGAGTATACATTATTTTTCTTATTTCTGCTCCAAGACATATGTTGTGTGTACTCGTTAGAACCGCCTCAATGAGGCGGTTCTAACGAGCACCCACAACCTATGCTTGCAGTATAAATAAGAACAATATCACAGGATTTCGTATGAAAAGTAGCCATTTTTGGAGATATGGAAAATGCACTATGTCCACGGATGTGTTGTCGTAATTAAAATATGACAACAGATGTAAAAACAGTGGAGCGTAATAGATCAGTGGTTAGCTCACTTGCCTCTGATGCCAGAGGTCCCAGGTTCGATCCCCGGCAGCGGTGTAAAAATTTCGGTGTCCGAACACGCTCCATTGGCATCATTTGCAGGGATGAATGTCATAAAGTGCACCGTCCTTCGGATCGGGACGTTAACTGGAGGCCCCCCTGTGCAGTGAGAACCATCCCCTGTGCAGGTTAAAGAATTCTATACCACACTGGTAAAGGCAAGCGCGCAGGGTAAGGAACAAACACACCGGATAAGCAAATTTTTCCGCTCAGGGTAAAAAAGCAAATGGCGGAATGGGTATCACATGTGCAGGTTTGTTGTTGTTCTAGATTTCGTGTTATGGTTACTTATCAATACGGCTGCTCATATTAGCTCCACGGAAGACACATATTATTTACAAATTTATCTTCGATGGTCCGAATTCGACAGTTACAGCCAGTCAAACGGAGAACCGGACACAGTGGAGCTACTCCACTGCGAAATCTCATTATTTTACATGAAACGCTCTTCTGGGAAGATGGCATGCACGTTTTTGTTGGTTGTAGACATGCACATGATAAATCGGACTGTTGCAAATACAATTTAAGGAAAATTTGAAATTAGAAGGCCCACAGTGAGAAATCCTAGTTCAATTTTCAATACAACGCCCACGGGCAAGGAAATGGGTACAACGCATATGGTAAGACACAAAATTTTCCAACGAAAATGGTTCTTGTATGGTCGTAGCACTAGGAAATTTCCATCTCAGATTAGGTTTTCCGATATTAATAATTAGTCCTACATAGTTTAAAGCACCAATTGTGACCTTTAGGAACATTCAAAGTTATGTGCATTGTCTTGGCATGTGCATTGCTCTGGTTCATCCCCTATGAGGGGACAGATGGATTTGGTTCATCGCGATCATGAATTAGAGAAATGATATTTATGTCCATGCAGTATTTGTGGTAGAAACAGAACTTGGCGAAACCATGCAATAGGTATGTCTCCCGAATTTGGCGAAGTTATCAATCTTATTTTCAGCCAAAAGAACAAACATACAATTTTCTACCACAAATACTGCATTGACATAAATATCATTTCTCTAATTCATGATCGCGATATGAATATGACTGATATGTTGTCTTACGTTTCGAGTTATTCCATCTAACTCCGTCTTTTGAGAACTATAACATGTAAGTATTTGATTTGTTTGTCTGTTGTTTTGTATTGGGATTTAACGACCCAGTCAACACTATTTAGGTCATTTTTGAGCCGGTCAGTTTATCCACACTTTGCTTGGGCAAGCTTATACGTAAGCGGTTTACCAGTACAGTGGCTATTCTTTCGCTATAGAAGCTGACAACTGCCCTTTTTGAATCAGTGGAAGGGATGATGATGATGATTTCGTGTTTAACGACGCGTCAACCCTCTTTGTGGGTCATAAGCTCAGTGGAAGGGAGAGAATGACCGTAGAAAAGATTTCATGATCAATCTCCACGAAAGAATGGTTGCCGACCCCGGCAGGTATCGAACCCGCGTCCTCCTGATCACCAGTCAGACGCGCATCCGACTGAGCTACCGAGGCAAAACAAGAAACAGCTTGTGGGACGTAATAATTTGTCAGTCATTAATGACAATGACCAATCTTAATCACATGCGAGAAATGTAACTAAGATAGCCGAAGCTGCAGACAGAGCAAGAGAGGTCAGAGTAGAAAGCTATATTGCTGTTTGTGATGCCTTAGCTCTGACTTTGCGCTGTGCAGCTTCGCTGATTCTTTTTGCCTCATATTCATTTGCACCCATTCTGATGAGACCCCGCCACTTTGCTGTTCCATCGATTCGTTTGGAATGTTGAAGTCCTCAAGGGATGCTTTGAGGGTCGGTGTCCCTGTATCCCTTATTCTGACCACCATGCCCATTTCTAGTTTTCTTTGGCAAACGTTCCTCTGAAATCATGTGGGACGTACAATGAACAAGAATGACAACACTTATTTGCTTCAGCTTCTAATTACCAAAAATGAAAACAGCGGCCAAGGGTTGAATGAGTTGGATCGAGTGGCTTGATGCAACGTGGCCCTCTTCGCCTAGCTCCGGGTTGGGTGACTTTGCGTCGATTGTAAATCAGTAACTTTGGGTAAATCGACCCAATGTACCTAAACCTACGATTCAGAAGCAAATGGCGCGTGATTATCACTGACCAATAAAGAAAAGGCTGGGTAATTTGCAGAGAAGATATGGGTAATTTAAGGTTCAGAGGAGGCAAATCCTGCAAAAGTATTTTTGTCTCCCATGTCAATAGGGGTCAACTCTTAAAGGAAAGAATTTGCTCCCGAGGAGCAAATTCTTTCCTTTAAGAGTTGACCCCCTTTTCAGTGGACAGAAAAGCGAAAAGGAGTCTTGAAAGTTGCCTTCCTTTGAAAAATGGCGGAAGCTTCTGCTAGCTGTTCCCATTCCCTTTAAAGTAAAGAACTTAATAATAAGGTATGGGCAATTTAAAGTAAAGAACTTGCTTCCTACCCTTATCATCAGGAAAACATGCCTATATAATTTTGACCTCCTTGAACCTCACTTTTATGTAGTAAAACCGGGGTTTACAGGGGTAAACCTTATTTTTCTTATTTCTGCTCCAAAATACAAATTGTGGGTACTCGTTAGAACCGCCTCGACGAGGCGGTTCTAACGATTACCCACAATCTATATTTTAAGCAGAAATAAGGAAAATATCACAATATCCAAAAATTGGTGCTTTAAACTATGTAGGACTAATTATTAATATCGGAAAACCTAATCTGAGATGGAAATTTCCTAGTGCTACGACTATACAAGAACCATTTTCGCCGGAAAATTTTGTGTCTTATCATATGCGTTGTACCCATTTCCTTGCCCGTAGGCGTTGTATTGAAAATTGAACTAGGATTTCTCACTGTGGGCCTTCTAATTTCAAATTTTCCTTAAATCGTATTTGCAACAGTCCGATTTATCATATGCCTGTCTACAACCAACAAAAAAGTGCATGCCATCTTCCCAGAAGAGCGTTTCATGTAAAATAATGAGATTTCGCGGTGGAGTAGCTCCACTGTGTCCGGTTCTCCGTTTGACTGGCTGTAACTGTCGAATTCGGACCATCGAAGATAAATTTGTGAATAATATGTGTCTTCCGTGAAGCTAATGTGAGCAGCCGTATTGATAAGTAACCATAACACGAGATCTAGAACAACAACAAACCTGCACATGTGATACCCATTCCGCCATTTTCTTTTTTATCCTGAGCGGAAAAAAAATCCTTATCCGGTGTGTTTGTTCCTTACCCTGCGCGCTTGCCTTTACCAGTGTGTATACCGTAATTAAATGATTACTGTGTAGGCTTTCATCCTGCAAAACTGGAGTGTATGTAATATACACCGTCTGTGTCCCCCATGTGGTTAAGGCGAAACCGAAAGAAAGAAAGAATGAAAGAAAGAAATAGTTACTCATATGTACCGTCATGACGCCACCCATGACGACCTTATGTTTTCAAAATTATTTGATAAACAGAATCTTTCACCCGTTGTATGAAATAACCACGAGTGCAAGTGTCTCAATATACAGCGACCTAAATAGGGAGCTACAGTAGAATTCTACTATTAAGACCAGATTGAGTCCAATTCTGCTTTCGAATGCATATGTAAATGATTTCACCTGTTGTTTTTTTTTCTTTGTCTTTTCCACACCGAGAGTCCTCTAGAATGGACCATCTTTGGGACTGTTCAAAAGTGGTTTTAAACATCACTTTTGAACAGTCTCAAAGGTGGTCTTATTATAGGAATTTCACTTTATATTGATATGAATGAACACACGACACAAACACGGCCCCACCCATTGGGCTTGAAGAAACAAATGGGCTGCATGATGCTTCCACGCAGAGCTGAAACTTACCGCACGCGAGTACTGGTAAACCGTTTAGAGGATCTAAGCCTGCCCAGGCAAAGCGGTGCGAGTCCATGGACTGTCCATGCTTATAAGCCCTATTGGTTTCATTGGGCGACAGGGCTTGACATGTCATTTCATCTCACAATGTGGGATAAAAGTCCCACAGAGTTTGAAGCAACGTCTCCAAAATGACCTATATAGTGTTGACGGGGACGTTAAACATCAAATCAAACAAACAAACACGACACGAACAATAAAAAGGGACATGCACTAACAACATAACATAGAAGGAAGGAATGAGGAATCGATATAATTACCTTAACCACCAAGAAACGAAAAGGACAAAAGGACGAACACGAAACCATGGCATTATAATTGAAACATTTAAATGGAATGGGAACACTTGGCAGATTTTTCCGCCATTTTTCAAAGGGAGACAACTTTCAGGACTTCCTGTTCGCTTTTCTGTAAGCCCTGCCCCACTGAAAAGGGGTCTACTCTTAAAGGAAAGAATTTGCTCCTCAGGAACAAATTCTTTCCTTTAAGAGTTGACCCCTATTGACATGGGAGACAAAAAAACTTTTGTAAGCATCACCTCCCCTGAAGGTGTATCCATTCCCTTAAAGCAGAAAGCCTTCCCTCCCCTCAAATAAGGCCGCACAAGCATCTAAATCAAAATGCATCACTAGGGCAGATATAGCTCGTACATTGGGCCATTGTGTGGGAAACAACAAACATGAAACTGTCCTTTTGGCTTTCCGCTATTGATGTTTCCATTAGGGTCTGTTGTGAAGGCAATGATCAGGAATCGATACAATTAACCCACAGCTCCCATCAGAGACACCAAGGAAAAGAAACACAAACATGAAACTGTCCTTTTGGCTTTCCGCTATTGATGTTTCCATTAGGGTCTGTTGTTTCATGTTTATGTTTCTTTCCCTTTGGTGTCTCTGATGGCAGTTGTGGGTTAATTGTATCGATTCCTGGGACCAGTTGTTCAAAGCATCGTGAGCTTAACGAGCTCGTTAGTGGTCATATTGTTAACTGTTCTAGCAAGTACAATATCTAAAATTTTGGATTTTTTGCTGAAAAAATGTGAGCAGCTTTTGCATTTGCAAAAGCTGCTCACATTTTTCAGCAAAAATATTTGTGTATTTGCCATATTTAACGATCAAAGTTTTAACGATTCGTTAACTAACGGCGTCGTTAGTTTTGAACAACCGGCCCCTGATCATTAGTTTATATTAATTTATTTTAGTTCGATTGCGATTGCAGCTTCAAGCTTATTTAATCGCTCTCAAACACTCATTCCGGATGCTTTCATGCGCGCGCGAGAGAGGCAGTGACTATTACACCACTGCTACCCATTTACACCTGGGTGGAGTGAGGCAGTGTCATTACGTGTCTTGCCCAAGGACACACCTCGATACCGGGTGCCAGATTCGAACGCACAACCTCTCGATCATGGATCGAGTTTAACCACTGAGTATTGCCTTAACAACGATAAGGATGGGTCAACAACATGTTTTCGAGAAGATTGATCATGCAATCTTTTCTGTGATCTTTCTCTCCCTTTCGGTGGTTCAAAAAGGACAGCTGTCAGTTTCTAACTGGAATTAACTTTTTTCAACGGCAAGATAACTGCTATTTTGAATGTAAAAATGTGTTTTAATGTTATAGAGAATTCGTTTGTCTTACTTGGGTGTAAATATTAAACACTAATATCATATTGATTTTCGAATTGAAACACAGTATAATTTACAAATAGCATAAGTCAGGGTCAGACTGGCTGAGTTTCAAGTTCGCTTTGAGTCTACATGCTATAAGAATAGACTACACCATGATATTAACGTGTTCTACATTTTTCAAAAATTGCTTTTTCTAAACCCTTTTTAATTTTCACGTCTTACTTTATAAGCCTGTATTTCTGTCTTTTTAAACGAGATTGCAATTAAAAGAAATGTAAAATTAACTGTAAATCCCGGATATTTGTTTTTATTTCAAATAAGCACTTTGGCCATTTTTAGGCCATGGAACAAATTAGATACTGGAAAATCAGAGACTGGACACAGCTGTGGTTAATGGGCTTAAACTCCTCCCAGCCGGCATACGTCACCTGTGCAACGTCAAATCAACGTCGGTGCAACTTCATGACGTTGCACAGACGTTGATTTGACGCTGCATAAACGTCATAACGTTGTACCAACGTCTATGTGACGTCACAAGTACGTCATGCGCCTGTTGGGCTTTGGTTCACCTTCAATAAATATTTACGTCAGTAGCTACGTGTGAAGCAGTTATGCAGTCATTTAGCATCATGGTCAGTTATTTACCTGTGAGCAGTTCATGTATGTCTAAGAATAGAAAATGCAAGTATTAACCCTTGTCCTGCTGAATATTTAAATATGCCACACCCACTTCCAATTATCAACCAATCAGATTACTTGATGCAAATTATTACAACAAATTCATAAACTGATTGACAAACAATGAAGATCCTGATCAGATGGCAAAAAGCCATCTGATCTGGATCTGCATTGTTTGAAAGATAAGACATATCCGGGCTCAGCAGGAAAAGGGTTAAGCACATACATTTTTGATGAATGAAAACACACCCATATGAGCCATGATAATTTCTTGTGAACACTCATTGGTAAATTGGGCAAGAGACTGCTGGATCAGCCCAGACAATCTTATTTAAAATAGTTTTAATGGACAGCCGGCCTTTTTCAACTATCCTGAAAAAATGAAATTGTGTGCCGATGGCTGTCTTCAAAGTGATTCATTGTCCAAACTGCATAATGCATGGCAGATATGTATTTAATCAATGATATCACAAAATATTGATATCTTATTCCATTTTGGTTTAAATGAAACTTTTGTTCAGTATGACTAATTAATTTGGTTCCAGGAAATAAAAACTGCTGTATCTTTCTTCTGAACAAGTCTTAAACATCTTTGGTACACATGCACTTGTGTTGCCTATTCAAAGAAAGTTTAAAAAATGGTAAACAATTGAATCCAAACATGTAAAAACTCATATTTTTACTATTTAATCAATAAAATCAATACTAGAAAACTTTACAGTATATAAATTAGTTTATTATGATACTTCGGTTTCTTAACTTTTCTTTGATGTATAACATATTAGATGGCCCCTTGTACTGGTATCAGTCTGTTAAATAGAGCAGTTTCATGAAACATTGCCAAACATACACATATTGTTCTAAAGTAATGTCTGATTTAAGATAATTTTAGATAAAGGGCAATAATAATAAATTTTTCCACAGGTTTACTGTAGTTGTGTACCTTGTTAATAAGAATACAGGGCCTGATTGCCAGGCTAAGGCTGAGTAAGAATCATTTAAGCTAACCACTGTCCCAAAGTGTAGTCTAACCTTAAGAAGCTTTATCGATCACACTGGCTGCTTGAGAGAAGGCAACACTTGTGTGCTGTTGCTCTTCTTCTTCTTCTTCTTCTTCTTCTTCTTCTAAAGAGAAAAAATCCAGAAACTATATATCTTGCGTTCTATGTTTAGTTAACATGTTTTAGATATAACTAATTAATCATTATTTAGATTTTATATTTTTAGTATGTTTAATAATGTATCATCCGGAGGACACCATATTAACCCTTCTTGTACCAAATTGAATCTTCCACCTTGTATAGAGCAGGCGTCCATTTCTAAATTTAGGGGTGCCAGGTTGTGTTTTCCTCAAAAACTATTTGGAAATTGGTTGAAAATTGTGCAAACATTGTAGGTCATGATCAGACGCCGCGTTCTGCGGCGTCTGACCTGAGCCTGCGCTATTTGCCAACTACTCGTTTTGGGGTTTCCGGTACTAAATGGGTTAGAAGCGCGGCTTTAGAAATATAAGCCCTGTGACGAGATACCAGCTCAGAAACAAACAGACAGACTAGTAAGTCAGTTCTGTGTTTCTTGCTGCCAAAGAATCATCTTTTCATGAAACATTGATATTTTAAATCTAGGTAAATCTAGAGGTATACTATTCCACTTAAACACCGATCATTAAGGCCCGGATGCGCAAGCTGGTCTAAACCTGTATTGTTCGTAAATTGCAAAACAGGTTTTCTCATGCCGTTGCTCATATATATTTCTCACGCATGGGACAAGAATATCACTTTGTATGACCGTGTGAGATTTCTTTGTCAGACACTGCTGTCTCTTCCTAGGGTTTTTCGCTGCCTTAAGCTGTCAATCATTGCTCAATCTAAGAAAAATGTACATTGCAGTGGAACCATTATTAACTGTCTTCTGTTGTAAATTTTGTTACCCGCATATTTTCTTATCTAATTAGATGTACATTTTAACAGCTACAATGCCATTGGTCAAATTTTAATAAGTTGGGCATCTAGTATGCCAAAATAAGGAAAGAAGGTCTTTGAAATGTACATGCAATGTTACCGTTTTCAGTAATCAACAACTGGGTTTCATATCAAATTTGCCACTACATGTAAATGAATTGTAAGCATATTTTAGCAGCGCACCGGGGAAATATGGGGTGCCATTTTAGTATTTAATCCATATTTATAGATATCCATTATTCGATTTATGAATACCATCGTTCCAGTTAAAGATATCTATAAATCAGCCCAATAATGGATATTCATAATTCGAATTATGGATATCAATAATTCGATTTATGGGTTTAAATTCAGACTGATGTATGGATATCCATAATTCGAAATATAGACATCATTAATTCGAAATATGGACATCCATAAATAATTATCATACTTCGTATAAAGAGGGGAATAAATAGGAAAACGGCGCCCCAAAGGTAATTTCCTATAGATGGTAATAATAATGTTTTGCTTTGTTACATTTGCGTAAAGATACTGATTTTCTGTATTCTTGGGCAGTCTGATGGGAATAGCTGTTTTACCATTTACAGCATATGTTAACCTTTATCCTGCTGAATATTCAATTAAGCCACACCCATTTCTGACTTTGAACCAATCAGATAACTTGGTGCAATTTATTTTAACAAATTCATGAACTGTATGTCAAACATTGTAGATCCTGATCAGATGGCTTCTTCAGAAGCCATCTGATCTGGATCTACACTGTTTGCAAAGATAGGACTTGTCGCCTACAGCAGGCTAAAGGTTAAAGTAGGTACGTGAGAGAAATCATCAATGATGGGGCTGAGACCTCGACAAGGAAATCTCAGGCTCGTTATTAGCTTAATTAAGGGGAACGGGATCACCTTCAGGGGTGGCAACTCCTGCAAAAGTAGTTTTGTCTCCCATGACAATAGGGGTCAACTCTTGAATGAAAGAATTTACTCCTCAAGAGCAAATTCTTTCCTTTAAGAGTTGACCCCTTTTTCAGTCGGATAGGGCTTATAGAAAAGCGAACAGGAAGTCTCAAAAGGTGTCTCCCTTTTAAAAATGGCGGAAAAATCTACCAGGTGTTCCCATTCCCCTTAAGTTTGATGCAAGGCAAAAGTTAAATAAACTGAAAATTTGCCTGCGATTAGCTTATAGTCTTATATTACCGTAAAAATATCCGAAAAAAAAAAACGGACTCCTGAAGAACTGATTGTAATTCTCCTACATTTTTGAAAAATTAACAAGACGTCCAGAAGATATGGACGGAATGGCAAACAGTGTAGACCCTGATCAGATTGCTCCTTCATGAGAAGTCTGATCTGGCTCTGCACTGTTTGTAAAGGCATATCTGTCCCAAGCGAGAAGGCTTTCATATAAATGGAGCTGACTGCAAAGTACAGTGGATCACTTCGCAGAACGCACAGCGAGAAGGCTTTCATATAAATGGAGCTGACTGCAATGTACAGTGGATCGCTTCGCAGAACGCACAGCGAGAAGGCTTTCATATAAATGGAGCTGACTGCAATGTACAGTGGAGAGCTTCGCGGAACGCACAACGAGAAGGCTTTCATATAAATGGAGCTGACTGCAATGTACAGTGGAGAGCTTCGCGGAACGCACAACGAGAAGGCTTTCATATAAATGGAGCTGACTGCAATGTACAGTGGAGAGCTTCGCGGAACGCACAACGAGAAGGCTTTCATATAAATGGAGCTGACTGCAATGTACAGTGGAGAGCTTCGCGGAACGCACAACGAGAAGGCTTTCATATAAATGGAGCTGACTGCAATGTACAGTGGAGAGCTTCGCGGAACGCACAGCGAGAAGGCTTTCATATAAATGGAGCTGACTACAATGTACAGTGGAGAGCTTCGCGGAACGCACAACGAGAAGGCTTTCATATAAATGGAGCTGACTGCAAAGTACAGTGGATCGCTTCGCAGAACGCACAGCGAGAAGGCTTTCATATAAATGGAGCTGACTGCAATGTACAGTGGAGAGCTTCGCGGAACGCACAACGAGAAGGCTTTCATATAAATGGAGCTGACTGCAATGTACAGTGGAGAGCTTCGCGGAACACACATCGAGAAGGCTTTCATATAAATGGAGCTGACTGCAATGTACAGTGGAGAGCTTCGCGGAACGCACAACGAGAAGGCTTTCATATAAATGGAGCTGACTGCAATGTACAGTGGAGAGCTTCGCGGAACGCACAGCGAGAAGGCTTTCATATAAATGGAGCTGACTGCAATGTACAGTGGAGAGCTTCGCGGAACGCACAACGAGAAGGCTTTCATATAAATGGAGCTGACTACAATGTACAGTGGAGAGCTTCGCGGAACGCACAACGAGAAGGCTTTCATATATATGGAGCTGACTACAACGTACACTGGAGAGCTTCGCAGAACGCACAGCGAGAAGGCTTACGATTTTTCCACTCTTTACACTACACTTCCTCATAATCTTATAAAAGAAAAGCTTAATGATTTAATTGAATGGTCTTTTCACAGAGACGATTCTCTCTATCTTGCATGTAATGTCAGAAATGCATTTTTCACTTCTAAAGAGCATAAGAATTATACACTTTGGTCATGTCAGAAAGTGTGTGATGCCCTCACCTTTCTACTTGACAATATTTATATTAGATCCGGTACTAAGTTATTTAGACAAATTGTGGGTATTCCGATGGGTACGAATTGCGCGCCTCTTGTGGCTGATCTGTTCTTGTATTGTTATGAAAGAGACTTCAGTCATGTAACTGACTTCAACACTCGTAATAAATTATTAGCGGCTCAACTCCTTAATCAGGGTTATCGGTACCATATACTACGCAAAGCCTTTTCAAAATTTTATAGACGCCATTCTGATTTAATTTCAAAATTCAATATTGGACTTAAATCTCTTCTGCAACAAGGTCTATAGGAACCCGAATTTTATGGTGACTTAGTATATAAATTCAGAAAAATATATAACCGCAATGACTTCAGCACCCAATTTCGTAAAATCATTCTTCGATATAAAAAGATTGGGTACAACATGGATGTTATACGACAGACTGCATGCATGGTAGTTAACCCAATCACGGTTGGCAACTTTGCTTCCCTCTTTAATTGCACGCCGGTGGGTCAGGCCTCAGATTCTATGACGGCTCCAACGTAAAGGCTTATTGAGAATTAGAGAGATCTAATTCAAGGTAATGTTGGTTAGTGCCTGATGCTCTGTCTCTGGTCGGGCCCATCGGAGTCTAACTGTTGGTTTTCTTTTGCTCCAGCATTTCAGTGGTTTCTTGCTGTCGAGTCCTCACCGTTGTCTCACCTCTGTGGTTCTTTGATTTTTGTGTTCACGGAGATGTTGCACTGATGAGTTAGGAGGCCTTCATGCGGACTGAACAAATTATTTGTCTAAATCGCGACGGAAGTAAGGGCGAGGATTGTGGCCACGTAAAATCGATTTAAGCCCCCCCCCCCCCCCAGTGGAAATCATTCCACTGACCGTTCCAAGGCGGTTCTTCTGTGGCGGTTTATTTATGGTGTTGTGTTACTTACTGTGTGTATCACTCGTGTCTTTTTATTTTGGATGGCCATATGGCCATTTTGTGGGAAAGTAACTGTCCTTATGGCCTTCCTTTGTTTAGGTTTCCAATATGGTCTGGTCGCTTAATGTTTGTGTTTCTTTCCCTTTGATGTCTTTGATGGGTGGAGTAAGTTAATTGTATCGATTCCTGATCTTTGTTTTACTTCTACTTTTCATGTTGTCGCTTTCCATTGATAACCAATCTGAAATAATAGAAGCTTTTAGCTCCACTTCTAGGTATTTAGATGATTTATTAAATATTGATAATACCTATTTCGATGGTTTGATCAGTCAGATTTACCCCCCAGAACTTCAGTTAAATAAAGCAAATTCTTCTGATACCGAGGCCCCGTTTTTGGATTTACATCTATCTATTGTAGATGGGTTTGTTTCGTGCAAAATTTATGATAAACGCGATGACTTTGATTTTGAGATTGTAAAGGAGCAGTCTCTGTAAGGCTGTTTTTATGGCCACAACCGATTTCCTTTAAACTTTGTAGCTTCAAATTGGTACATATTGGCTGTCTAATGGTGAAATTTTAGACTCTTTGGTCTACTGGTTTTTGCTGTATACACTATTAAAGTGGGTGGGGTAATGTCACCCCATCAAGGGTATACCAACAAAAATGCTATTATTTTTGTTCAAAGTGCATGACTGGAGGCGATGTTTGCCGTATGCTTACTACCCTTTTAGGCATAACAGCCGGTGATAACAGTCTTATAAATATCAAACAAGAGAAGAGTTTATACGCGCTTGTAAGTTGTACCCAAATATCAGTAAATTTTATTCCCCAACTTTACGAAAAACCACAACACCTTTACAGTTTTCAACTTATTTCAAAGATCTTTCATAAATATAATGTTGATGTAATAGTCATTCTAGGTATATGTCAGAATTATTGTTAGTTCATAAAACTTAAAGAGTTACCTGCCCCTGAAATTGGATTTTACCAATTTTTTAAATCGGAGTGCATTTATCCGTTTGTAGTACTCACAACTGCATTTGAAAGTGAATAAACCGATTCCATGCACATATTATTAAATAGATGGGGACAAGGAAGTCATATGATTTAATAGTGCATGCTAGTATTTCCTTTTTTTGGGGTTATTTATGAACTCTTAATTTCCAGGTGCAAATGGAACATTTGTCAACTGTCAAACATTTTTGACCACCATAGCAGGCTTTGCTCATGTTGTGGAACCTCATTTTAGTCTGATACTGTGCTTAAATATAAGACTGTATGGTCTCACGACATGTTTAAGAATTTTTTAGTTTACTGATCTTCCTCTGAATCGCTAGATGTACTCCATGTGTTAACAGCAGCATCATAAACAAAATCAATATGTTCCCGGCTTGGTTTTGCTTCACTATTTTCTGTTTTGTTGCGGTAATATCCCAAATACCAGAGAACAGAAGCCACATGTGCGCAACATCCAACGGTACGAGCTTCACTTCTGCACCCACAATACCATCCAGTGATTGGGTTTAGTCTTGTGTATATTCAACCCACATGTTATATGTTCTATTAAACTTGTGGCGAGAACATATCTGTGCTTTGAGAACACCATCTTCTTCTTTGTGTGCCATTATCTCATATGATCCACTGTCGTCAAAATGTTCATCTGTGTAGGATTTGGCTTGTTTCAGCTGGTAAATACCCAGTTTCAAATCCCTGAGTCCATCCTCAGTCATCTCTGGGAAATTCTCAAGTTTCTCATCATCGATCTTTTTCTAAATAACCCGTTTTTTATCCCAGCCATTTTTTGTCGCGCCTGCTATTAGCATGGCGCGATATAGGCGCCCGGTTTTCCGTCCGTTCGTTCGTTCGTCCGTTCATCAAGGCGTCAACATTTGCGACCACCCTAGCGTTCACCCTAATGGTCAAGTTTATTTCTCAAGAAATATAAGAGCTTCATTAATGATACTTGGTACAAACTTGTATCTGGGGATGACAACTTACATGCAAGCATCCATATTTGACCTTGACCTACATTTCATGGTTCACTGACTTTGTAAAACATTGCAACCACCCTAGCGTTCACCCTAATGGTCAAGTTTATTTCTCAAGAACTATAAGAGCTTCATTAATGATATGTGGTACAAACTTGTATCTGTGGCTGGCAACTTGAATGCAAGCATCCATATTTGACCTTGACCTACATTTCATGGTTCACTGACTTTGTAAAATATTGCGACCACCCTAGCGTTCACCCTAATGGTCAAGTTTATTTCTCAAGAACTATAAGAGCATCATTAATGATATGTGGTACAAACTTGTATCTGTGGATGGCAACTTGAATGCAAGCATCCATATTTGACCTTGACCTACATTTCATGGTTCACTGACTTTGTATAATATTGCGACCACCCAAGCGTTCACCCTTATGGTCAAGTTTATTTCTCAAGATTTATAAGAGCTTCATTAATGATAGTTGGTGCAAACTTGAATCTGGGGATGGCAACTTAAATGCAAGCATCCATATTTGACCTTGACCTAAATTTCATGGTTCACTGACTTTGTAAAATATTGTGACCACCCTAGCGTTCACCGTAATGGTTAAGTTCATTTCTCAAGAATTATTAGAGCTTCATTAATGATACTTAGTACATGCTTGCATTTGAGAATGGGATCTTTTGAGCAAGCATCTATGTTTGACCTTGACCTACATATCATGGTTCGATGACTTTGCGCCCCCACAGGCGCGACATAGCCTTCGGCGGAATTCTTGTTACAACCTTATCCTGCAGCTTATTTGGAGTTTTTGCTAGGGCCATCATTCTTCTAGCAATTACTTTGCCTGAATCTTTGCTTGTTACCAAAGGTGGTCTAAATGCATTGCACAATGAGCAAACAATCCTTACATAGTCGCCAACATATGGTATTTGACCATTGGTGTTGCTAAGCGCTTTCCACTTTTTAATTCTCCCATTAGCTGATTCGACAACCCAACTCACCTTTGTAACTAGCCTTGACGCATTCGCCTCTTCAGTCGTATGTTGCTTCTGAGATTTGTTTAGGAAGTGAGGCATATGAGAACTGATTCCAAAATCCTTTAGTATATCTATAGCATCCCTGAAGCCGCGGTCTACAACGAGAACATCATCTTCTTCAAACCAGTCAGTAATATTTTCTGCATTAGTCTTTAACATGTGTTCGGTAATCTTAGCATCTGTGTTTTTCCCATCTGCAAGATATGGTCCCATCACAGTCAAAATGTAACCATCAGTGGCCACAAGCACAAGTAGGTTTCAGCAAAGGCTGTCCTTTATGTACGGAATAAGATCTTCTCTCAAATGAGTAGTTTCCACTCTTCTTAATATATATGTATGTTCCAACAGCCACTGCGATTGCAACATCAGAATTTGAATCCCCAAGTAGGTCATTTGCAAAAGTTGATGTATGATTCAGGGATGTTAGAGAAATACTAAAGGGTTATGAAATCAATTCTCATATGCTTCACTTCCTAACCAAATCTCAGAAGCAATATACGACTGAAGAGGCGAATGATTCAAGGCTAGGTACAAAGTGAGATAGGTTGTCGAATCAGCTATTGGGAGAATTACAAAGTGGAAGGCCTTAGCAACAAAATATTCAATAGTAAAATACCATATGTTGGCGACTATGTAAGAATTGTTTGGTCGTTTTGCAATGTGTTTAGACCACAAGGACTGAACCCAATCACTGGATGGTACTGTTGGTGAAGAAGTGGTGCTCGTACCGTGGAATGGTGTGCTCATGTGCTTGCTGGCATGCACTATTAAATCAAATGACTTCTTTGTCCACATCTATTTAATTATATTTGCAAGGAATCGGTTTATTCACTTCCAAATGAAATTGTGAGTACTACAAACGGATAAATGCACTCTGATTTAAAAAAAAAGGTAAAATACAAAATTTCAGGGGCAGGTAACTCTTTAAGTTTTATGAACTAACAATAATTCTGACATATACCTAGAATGACTATTACATCAACATTATATTTATGAAAGATCTTTGAAATAAGTTGAAAACTGTAAAGGTGTTGTGGTTTTTCGTAAAGTTGGGGAATAAAAATTGCTAATATTTGGGTACAACGTACAAGCGCGTATAAACTCTTCTCTTGTTTGATATTTATAAGACTGTTATCACCGGCTGTTATGCCTAAAAGGGTAGTAAGCATACTGCAAACATCGCCTCCAGTCATGCACTTCGAACAAAAATAATAGCATTTTTGTTAGTATACCCTTGATGGGGTGACATTACCCCACCCACTTTAATAGTGTATACAGCAAAAACCAGTGGACCAAAAGAGTCTAAAAATTCACCATTAGACAGCCAATATGTACCAATTTGAAGCTACAAAGTTTAAAGGAAATCGGTTGTGGCCATGAAAATAGCCTTATAGAGACTGCTTCTTTTCCTTTTTTGGATGGTGATGTTCCTCGTGCGCCGTCCTATGGCGTTTATATTTCGCAATTAATTCGATTTGCTAGAGTGTGTAGTCATGTAACTGACTTCAACACTCGTAATATCTTATTAACGGCTAAACTTCTTAATCAGGGTTATCGGTACCATAAACTACGCAAAGCCTTTTCAAAATCTTATAGACTCCATTCTGATTTAATTTCAAATTCAATATTGGACTTAAATCTCTTCTGCAACAAGGTCTGTCGGAACCCGAATTTCATGGTGACTTATTATATAAATTCAGAAAAATATATAACCGCAATGACTTCAGCACCCAATTTTGTAAAATCATTCTTCGATATAAAAAGATTGGGTACACTATGGATGTTATACGACAGACTGCATGCATGGTAGTTAACCAAATCACGGTTGGCAACTTTGCTTCCCTCTTTAATTGCACGCCGGTGGGTCAGGCCTCAGATTCTATGACGGTTTCAACTTAAAGGCTTATTGAGAATTAGAGAGATCTAATTCAATGTAATATTGGTTGGTGCCTGATGCTCTGTCTCTGGTCGGGCCCATCGAAGTCTAATTGTTGGTTTTCTTTTGCTCCAGCATTTCAGTGGTTTCTTGCTGTCGAGTCCTCACGGTTGTCTCACCTCTGTGGTTCTTTGATTATGTGAGTTCATGGAGATGTTGCACTGATGAGTTAGGAAGCCTTCATGCGGACTAAACAAATTATTTTTCTAAATCGCGACGAAAGTAAGGGCGAGGATTGTGGCCACGTAAAATCCCCCCCCCCCCAGTGGAAATCTTTCCACTGACCGTTCCATGGCGGTTCTTCTGTGGTGGTTTTTTTATGTTGTTGTTTGTTACTTGCTGTGTGTATCACTCGTGTCTTTTTATTTTGGATGGCCATATGGCCATTTTGTGGGAAAGTAACTGTCCTTATGGCCTTCCTTTGTTTAGGTTTCCATTATGGTCTGGTCGCTGACCGTTTGTGTTTCTTTCCCTTTGGTGTCTTTGATGGGTGGAGTGGGTTAATTGTATCGATTCCTGATCTTTGTTTTACTTCTACTTTTCATATAAATGGAGCTGACTGCAACGTGTAATGGAGAGCTTCGCAGAACGCACAGCGAGAAAGGTTTCATATAAATGGAGCTGATTACAACGTACAGTGGAGAGCTTCGCAGGACGCACAGCGAGAAGGCTTTCATATAAATGGAGCTGACTGCAACGTACAGTGGAGAGCTTCGCAGAACGCACAGCGAGAACGCTTTCATATAAATGGTGCTGACTGCAACGTACAGTGTAGAGCTTTGCAGAATGCACAGCGAGAAGGCTTTCATATAAATGGAGCTGTCTACAACGTGCAGTGGAGAGCTTTGCAGAACGGACAGCGAGAAGGCTTTCATATAAATGGAGCTGACTACAACGTCGGTGGAGAGCTTCACAGAATGCGCAACGAGAAGGTTTTCATATAAATGGAGCTGACTGCAATGTGCAATAGAGAGCTTTGCAGAACGCACGCCGAGAAGGTTTTCATATAAATGGGGCTGACTACAACGTACAGTGGGGAGCTTCGCAGAACGCACGGCAAGAAGGTTTTCATATAAATGGAGCTGACTGCAACATACAGTGGAGAGCTTTGCAGAACGCACAGCGAGAAGGCTTTCATATAAATGGCGCCGACTACAACGTACAGTGAAGAGCTTTGCAGAACGCACAGGGAGAAGGCTTTCATATAAATGGAGCTGACCGCAACGTGCAGTGGAGAACTTTGCAGAACGCACAGCGAGAAGGCTTTCATATAAATGTAACTGGATTTTAGATTCAACATAAAAATGGGGTGGCCATAGTATATTATATATTTTTGCCATAAATTGGTTTGTTTTTTAAAATATGGGCGAAATATTGTGTTGATGTGTAAATGTTTGGTAATTTAAGGTAGTTGTTGTGTCAACCCCTGTGGGCCATTTTGTTTGGTCTCATAGAGAAAGAGAGAAGAGAGATGGAAGATATAGTAGAGGAGTTGATAGAGAATGTGCAGAGGAGAAAGAGGAAAATGAATTGAAGTGACGAAACAGAAGAAATAACAATTTTCCCTTCTCCTCGTACATGCTGCAAGGAGAGCCAACCTTTCCAAACTCTACGCCAGTGTCAATTGGACGCCATGGTGACATAAGCTACACGACACCTTCGCCTCACCAAACCACCCCGTCAGCTGAGTAGTAGGCGGCTAGGCGCGTATCTTTTATGTTAATACATGAGTGGGTGAGTTAGTGTTTGAGTTTCACGTTCCACCAACAGCTTAGGTCATACGGAGACGGGTCCTCTGTTTTAAGACTCATCCGAAAGTCAGGAGAAGCCTGGGATCGATCCTGCGACCCCTGGTTTACAAGGCGAGTAACGTAACCACTACACCACAGAGGCTTCTATGTTAATACGTGAATAAATATCTTAAATATACTCGATCGATAAAGTAACTGTACCAAATAGTATGCAAATACCGTGTAAATTTCAGTTATTTAGCTGAAAAATTGTTGCAGACATGCGAATCGGTCGTTTAGCTACAAAACGCACAAACTTGCATTTGTCGATACTATTTTGTCTATGAATTAAAAATCACTCTTTTTCAAAGACTATTTGTTATTTTCCCTGCGGAAATATAATTTAGAAGAATTTGTGATACTATTTTGCTTAAGAGTTACCTTGCAATATGTTCCTAGAAAGGTTTTGAAAGGAAGCTGGCATTACGCATGCACAGATGATCGCTTTGTGCTTGAAATGAAGTATCTTGTCCATTGTACATCGAAACTCACTTTACCTTTACAACATCTCATGACCTTGCACAAAAATCAAGGCTTATATCGCTTGCATTATTTTGTTTTGGATATTGTGGGTAAGTAAATGTCCGTTTGGCTTTCCGCTATTGACTTTTCCATTAGGGTCTAGTTGTTTCATGTTTGTGTTTCTTTTCCTTTGATGTCTCTGATGGGACTGTGGGTTAATACCATTACCTTCACTTTTATTTTTAGCTCACCAGAGCCGAAGGCTCCGGGGGAGCTTATAGTATAGGCAGTAATCCGCCGTCCGTGTTCCGCGTCCGCGTCTGCGTCAACATTTTCAAATGACTTCTCCTAAGAAACTGCTGGGCCAATTGAAACCAAATTACATGTGGGTTCTCTATGGGTAGGGGGAAAGAAAGTTTGTTCATGGGATCTTGGTCACATGACCAAGATGGCCGCCATGTCCATACATGGTAAAAACCTTAAAAAATCTTCTTCTCAGGAACCAAACAGCGGCAGACCTTGAAACTTGGTATGCAGCATAAGGGACTCGGGCCCTACCAAGTTTGTTCAAATGATGACCTTTGATTGACCTTGACCTGTTTTACACCAAGGTCAAATTTGGTCACTTAGACATTTTTATAGAAAAAAATGGCAAAACAGTGGGTTTTTTCTGATTGTATATTAGCTAGTGGCATCAGAAATGGTATTTACAATCAGCTGAATGGAAGTTTATCAGTTCCAAAAGTCAAGGTCATTTACCGACCTTTGTCCAGGACGGCTCAGATTCAGTATGTTTATTTTCTTCTTCACTTAAACTACTCGGCAAATTGAAACCAAATTAAATGTGGAGCCTCTATGGAATGAGGGAACGAAAGTTTGTTCGTGAGAACTGGGTCACATGACCAATATGGCCGCCATGCCCATATATGGTAAAAACCGTTAAAAATCTTCTTCTCAAGAACCGAACGGCCGATGATCTTGAAACTTGGTATGCAGCATCAGGGACTCTGGCCCTACCAAGTTTGTTCAAATGATGACCTTTGGTTGACCTTGACCTGTTTAAGTCAAGGTCGAATTAGGTCACTTAGACATTTGTATGGAAAAATGGCAAAACAGTGGATTTTTCTGATTGTATATTAGCTAGTGGCATCAGAAATGGTATTTACAGTCAGCTGAATGGAAGTTTATCAGTTCCAAATGTAAAGGTCATTTACCGACCTTTGTCCAGGACGGCTCAGATTCAGTATTTTTATCTTCTTCTTCACTTAATTTACTCGGCCAATTCAGACCAAATTACATGTGGAGCCTCTATGGAATGAGGGAACGAAAGTTTGTTCGTGAGGACTGGGTCACATGTCCAATATGGCCGCCAGGCCCATATATGGTATAAAGTTTTTAAAATCTTCTTCTCAAGAACCGAACGGCCAATGATCTAATAACTTGGTATGCAGCATCAGGGACTCTGGCCCTACCAAGTTTGTTCAAAGGATGACCTTTGGTTGACCTTGACCTGTTTTACGTCAAGGTCAAATTTGGTCACTGAGGCATTTGTATCGAAAAATGGCAAACAGTGGATTTTTCTGATTGTATATTAGCTAGTGGCATCACAAATGGTATTTACAATCAGCTGAATGGAAGTTTATCAGTTCCAAAGGTCAAGGTCATTTACCGACCTTTGTTCAGGACGCCTCAGATTCAGTATTCTTTTTTATTTTCTTCTTCACTTAAACTACTTGGCCAATTGAAACCAAATTACATGTGAAGCCTCTATGAAATGAGGGAACGAAAGTTTGTTCGTGAGGACTGGGTCACATGACCAATATGGGCCGACATGCCCATATATGGTAAAAACCTGTAAAAATTTTCTTCTCAAGAACCGAATGGCCGATGATCTTGAAACTTGGTATGCAGCATCAGGGACTCTGGCCCTACCAAGTTTGTTCAAATGATGACCTTTGGTTGACCTTGACCTGTTTTATGTCAAGGTCATCTTTGGTCACTTAGACATTTGTATGGAAAAATGGCAAAGTAGTGGATATTTCTGATTGCCTGTTAGGCTGTGACATCAAAAATGATATTTGCAGTTAGCTGAATGGAAGTTTATTAATTCCAAAGGTCAAGGTCGTTACTGACCTTTGTTTTGGATGGCTCAGATTCAGTATTTTTATCTTCTTCTCCAGTAAAAGAGCTGTGCTGATTGAAACCAAATTACATGAAAAGCCTCTATGGGGTGAGGCATTTCAACATTATTTGTGATTTTGTTGTCATGTGACCAAGATGGGCACCTTGCCTGTATATGGTATAAACCACCTGACCTCTGGTGAGCGCAGTGGCCCATGTGCCTCTTGTTTATTTGATTTCTAAAATTAACCTCAGATTATCTGCCTTTCAATTAAAAATATAGCACTTTTCAAACTGTTGTCATTCATTTTTTATGATTTGTAATTTCATTAAAAAGTACTTTGTTGCCACGATTTCTGTAATCCATTACGGAAAAAGCGTAGAAAATTCGTGTAGCATGTAAAACTACCAATTGCGATGTTATTGGGTGTTCAATTGAAAGCAGCATTTTGTACACAGATTCAAAGAATCGGATGCCTATACACCTACCTGTTTCTATTAACAAATGGAACTTGAGTTCAAAATCTTTTGTGAATAGAGGGTATCTAATAAAATGTTGAATGTATCAAACTTTGAAAACCTTGTGCTGTTTTATTTTTTATAGTATTAAATCTTTGTTTTTATAATTTATTCTGCTAAAGTGTCACTGTGACCCATTGGGTGGTTAAAACAATAGCCCAGGATAGCCAGTTTACATAAGAAAAACTGTTTGGGCTTTTGCAGTGAGTTCTCTTACCAAAACAAAACAAATTTTGTGTATTTTCTATTTGAAGTAACTATGGTAACAGAAGCAATTTTATATATAGTAACTTTTTGACCGGATATATTATATGATATAATTATGAGGTTTTCCTTTAAAGTAAGTGAACTGTCTTCTAAAATGCATTTGCTTGAACTGAAAGATCGTCACACATACTTTCAATTCAAAGTGCGCTGGCAGACATACTAAAGCATTGCATAAAAGTATTTTGTCTTATTTTCTGTCATCTAATAAAATCTAAGTTCAATATGCATTAACCCCTTTAGTACCAGAAACCCTAAAATGGGTACCCTGGCAAACAGTGCAGGCCCAGATCAGATGCCGCAGAACGCGGCGTCTGATCAGGGCCTACACTGTTTGCGAAAAGTTCAGTCATTTTGATGAAAACACAACCTGACATCCTTAAATTTTGAAGATAAGGGCGTACAGTATTTAAAATTGTTTAAAGTGCCCAAAATCATTAATTGACACTTTCGACACTACTGACACCCTGTAAACAAATCTTTTAAGCATACTTGTTACCCTGCAAAGATAGACATGTTAGGCGCAGGTTTGCTTTTAAGTACCCTTGAAGAAAACGCACTGATAATAGAATTACATCTGCAAAGTGTTTAAATATTTATTTTGTCATTCAAATCGATACATTAAGGTAATAAAATTTGTAGAGGCGCCGTTTGAAAACATCAACCAAGCACAATCAAGTAAATTCCGACAAAATCGCATGTTAACGAACTTCAATAAAAAGAACATCAATGGGTCTATGAATATAAGAATCTTATATGGGTGTGAGGGTGGATGTAAAAATCCGTCACGAGGGTCTCTCTCCGGCATCACGAGGCTTGCTGAGTGATCCCGGACAGTGATCCAGAAGGACCGATTTTTCCATCCACCCCTCACAGCCATGTAGGGTTCTTTTTCTTGCACACCTTCCATTTGTGAGCGTAGCTTTTAAAGACTGCAGTCACTTTGGTTGCCGACATCCGCCATATTGTGATGATTAGTGACGTCACGTAACGTGCTGTGACGTCAACCTTAACGACGGCGCATATGAGGTGGTATTCAACCAGTGCATTTATGAAACACGCGAGAATATTCGATTAGGGATAAGAACACCAGGGTTAGAACATAATTTCTATCCCAAGCTAAAACTATGGATTTCCTTATCTGCTGTGCAAGAATATTTCTTCTAGACAGGGGGAAGCTCGAACCACTGAGTGTTAATCATAACTGCAGATGATTAGGAACGTTAGGAGTTTTTCAAACTTCTATCTAACAATGGTTTGTAGTCTGTGCTCATGAGGCGGTTCTAATGAGTACAGACACCGTACGCTCTCACGATAAAGATTCAAACAACTCTTCACTGTTCCTAAATATTTATCTGGAGCTTTATCGTAATTTAAGGGACTCGAGGACGGGTTTTCTTGCACACTAGGTAAGAAAATCCAGAGTTTTAGCTTGGGATAGAAATTCTTTTCCAACCCTCGGCTGGTGTTCTTACACAAAATCGAATATTCTCGCGTGTTTGATAAATGCACAGGTTGAATACGACCTCATATGCGCCGTCGATAATGTTGACGTCACAGCACGTTACGTGACATCACTAAACATCACTGTAGTGCCATCAAAATATGGCAGACGTCGGAAACCGAAGTAACTGCAGCATTAAAAATACAAGCTCAGAAATGGAAGGTATGCAAGAAAAAGAATCCTACATGGGTGTGAAGGGTGGATAGAAAAATCCGTCCCTCGGAATCACTGTCCTGCATAACTCGGAAAGCCTGTTGATGCCGGACAGTGATCCTCGGGACGGATTTTTCCACCCACCCCTTACACGCATATAAGATGCATATATGAATCAACCATAGCGACGGCCCCCGCTCATAGGGGCTTGAAGAAATATATGGGCTGCATGATGCTTCCACGCAGAGCTGAATCCGGCCCGCACACTAGTACTGGTAAACTGCTTAGAGGATCAAAGCTTGTCCAGGAACCCCGGTGCGAGGCAGACCGTCCATGCTAATAAACCCTATTGGTTTCATTGGGCGACAGGGCTTGAGATGTCATTTCATCTCAATGTCGGGTAAAAGTCCCACAAAATTGGAAGCAACGTCTCCAAAATGACCTTTACAGTGTTGACGGGGACGTTAAACCTCAAATCAAACAAACAAAATCAACCATAGCAAACAAGCTATCAGTGTTCCTCCTGTATATGTGGATAATTTTGTTGGAGATTAATACGTATATTAGTGCACAAATATATGTCAGTAAACTGTTATGATTTTTGACTAGCATAGTTACTTTGTAAGGGAATATGACTTTTTCATGTTCAAGTAGCGATGAAAAAAGGTCATTGCGCCCCGCCCATCGGAGCTTGGAGAAATAGACTTGGCTGCATGGTGCTTCCACGAAGAGATGAAATATGAGTACTGGTAAACGCTAAGAGGGCATAAGCCTGCCCAGGTAAAGTGGTCATGGTCGGGTAGTCGTGAACATAGACCCTGTTGGTTTGTTTGTGCGGTAGAGCAGGAGATGTCATTTTATCTAAATGTCAAGTAAAAGTCAGACAAAATTGGAAGCAACAAATCCAAATGACCTAAATAGTGTTGGATCAGTAAGCTGTTATGGTTTTTGATTAGCATAAGTAACTCACAATGTTAAAAGCATCGTTGAAATAAACTAAATTATTAAGAAAGAGGAAAAAAAATCCTACGTATTCATATTCTGTTTAATGGGAATGTATACACATTCAGGTGAGACAACTTTACTTTTCAAAATTAGTTTGTTTCCCTTACGCATAAGGGTCTAACCTTAAAGGAAAAAAAATGTTGCGAAGCGGTTTACTTTACATAAAAGCAAACATGATGTTCCGCAAGTTGTTTCCAAACTGGCGGGCAATTGCCATGAGTAACTATACCCTGTTAGACAACAGATAACTGGTATTGGATAGAACTGCCTCTGTGAGGCGTTTCCATATTATGTTAACGCAACCGTCTGCTAAAATTGCTTATCAGTTATCCCCTGTATTAATTGCATTGTAATATAATGACCTGATAAAGGTGTGCTATCTCAGGATAAGCTTTATCAGGTCAACATGATATTGTTCTCCTATGAACTGGACTACTGGAAAAAAATGGCAAATCTGTAGGAGTGTACGAGGGGATTAATTGATAAATAGAATACCAGATTCGTGTCATTTGATATCAAATTTATCAGGCTCGACTTCGAGAAGGCATGTAGAATCGTTCGGCAAGCCTCGCGATTCTACAAGCGTGTTCAAAGCCTTGCCTGATAAACTTGATATCAAATGACACGAACCTTGTATTCTCTATGTCTTTTTTATCTAGAACTATTATTTCTCAGAGGATATTTTTTATTTTTCTTATTTTAGGTCAGAATAGATTGTTGGTGTTCGTTCGAAACCACCTCACAGGCGGTTCTAATGAGTACCCTCGATATTATGTTTTGAGCAAATAAGGAAAAATAACGTAAGTCAATGTAACCCCCACTTTGGTCCCCATAACGCGGGATTTACAGAGGTGTTCACTACACGGGCGTGTTAGCTTGATGTGTGGCGCTTCTAAGATTCCACAGTTTTCTTTAGTGCCAACCGGCCCCCGCCCATCGGGGCTTGAAGAAATATATGGGCTGCATTATGCTTCCACGCAGAGCTGAAACTGAACCGCACACGAATACTGGTAAACCGCTTAGGGGATTTAAGCCTGCCCAGGCAAAGCGGTGCGAGTTGGACTGTCCATGCTTATAAACCCTATTGGTTTCATTGGGCGGCAGGTATCTAATCAGCAGCACCACACGCCCAAGAGATACTCTTTCTCCGCATGCCAGTCACCAGAACTGCGTCTGTGACAAGTCTGCTGTACAAAATCGATGTACGAGTATCTTTCTGAAAACAGTTGACTGACAGCCTAATGGATTGGTAGTAGGAAAATAATATATACACAGTCTTGTAAAACCCAGCGTTTTCTTTTATAAAGTAGGTAAAGACTGCTTTTATGATCTATTTTGTGCTTGTATTAAAATTCCTTACACCATTTGTATGTGGCATCCACTTCCTTTCCGGCAATTTAGCATGTCGACGCATGTTTGTGACGTCATAACTCACGTTTATCAATGGCGATGACAAAGGATCGCCCTTGCTAAACTTTGTCTTGTATTTCTTTGACCCATGCGTTGCAGCTGCTATACCCTGCAAAGGAAGATAAAATACACAACGTGACAATAGCAAAAGGCAATTATATGTAATTTTAAAGAAATAAAAATAAATGCATTTCATATAAATACTGAACGCCAAAAGAAATGCCCACAACAAATTTATCACAGTAAATTTATTCACAAACAGAACAATCATTCGCTTTGGTAGAAAACTTCTTTAATTTCAAGTTTATCAAAGAAAAACACAGATACTAAAACTAAGACTGACTTGTCAGATGAGACATGTATCTTAGCGGATTTGGTTTACACTTTTTGTTATTTTTTAAATTTTGCAAGTCTCGCTACTTTGGACATCTCCTTCCTGCTGCCCGGGACTTCCGTGGAGTGTGGGTTATGTTTGCTGATGTAGGCTCGGTGGGGGACGCCTATAAGTCCGCGGGTGGGCGTATCTTGTCTGATGCCTCCAGTTGACCTGTCCCATAGGCTACGTCGGTCGGTGTGTGCTCGGAGGGGGATGTGCTGTGTTTGCCGGGTCTTGTCCATCATCCGTTTCGGTTTCAGAACTTAGGGTTGAGACAAAAAAATAAGGATTAAATATCAGAAAGGCCTCTGTGTCGCTAAATTTGGTATAGTTACGCCTTAATACACAGTGAATATACTCAGTATCGAGTATGGCCTCCAGACAGCGTCTTTGCATGGATCTGATTAACGTATTGGTCCTATATTGTGATTGTTGGCGAAGATGTGTCAGTCAGAAATGCATATCTTGCCCTCTGATGCCTGTCTTGGTTGGCGGTCATTACCCTCGGCCTGTCGTTTCATGGACGACGGTCGTTAATGTTGTTTGTCTGGCGGCAACGAGATAACATTTAGCTGCATGATGGTTCTAGGATCCACTCCAAAATTGGAAGCGACAGCACGAAGCGTCAACTCTAGCGTCTAGCTGTCCAAGTGCTCGGTGGCGCTTGTTTACATTCAGCCATGGCATCTGACGTCAGTGTAAAATTAGGCGTTTTAATTCGGATTCCTGTCACATGCCCAAATTGCTGTTGTTTCATATTGAATTTTTAACATGTGGCTTCACAAGGTCAGTGCACGTGGAAAACCTGTTAACCATACATGTGTTTGTTTTTGAGAAGATCAAATCTAAATAAAACCTTAGCTTAGATTGTGAAAATGGTGTTTTTTTTTTTGTTTTGTTTTTATTTTTTTTTTTGCTTTTTTTTTTTTTTTGTTGTTGTTGTTTTTTTTGTTTTTTTTTCGAGCCAAACAAAGATCCTGCTGGGCAAAAAAATATGCAGATACCCTTAATTTCGGATGTGAAATCATTATTGTCAATTAAACCTAGCCCATTTGGCTTTCAATATGTCCCATTACGAAACCACGCCTATACAAATGTATTGGAAATTTTAACAACAAAGAAAATGAAAACTTTCAGATAAAAACTCCATATTTCTGCTCAGAAACATAGATTTGGGGCACCTGTTAGAATCGCCTCGTCGAGATGATTCTAACGAGTATCCACAATCTATGTTTTTGAGCAGAAATAAGCAGAATGATGTATGCCTCTGTATACCCCAGTTTTTACGATATGAATGTGGGGTGTAAGGGGGTCAAAATTATAGAGGTGCATTTTCGCGATGTAAAACTGATTAACTGACAACGACTCTAAAAACTACTGAGTTCCGGAAAATGCTAACTTAGTCATATTTTCAATCCTACATCCATTGGGTCTTCATGTAAATTATTTCCCTACAGTCAAAAAGAATTTAAATTGCTCGCTACCAATTGTGAACGTAAACGATGGTCCTCTGGTGGATGTCCGTTGCCATAGAAACGTGACTCATCTCGTAAAATACGACTGTCTCCCTGAAATTAGAGTTTAAATACTTATTGCATTCATACAAGTATATGAATCTTACATGAGTATGAGGGTTGCCTAGAAAACTCCGTCTCGGCATCACGGGGCTTGTCGAGTGATGCCAGACAGTGATCGGGGGGGGGGGGCGGATTTTGCTATCTACCCCTCACACCCTTATAAGATCCTTTTTCTTGCATACCCTTCATTTCTGAGAGTAGATTGTTTTATAATGCAGTCATTTCGACAGTCAACGTCGCCATCTTTTAATGACAACTAGAACTGTCAGAGGATCTGGCTATAGCCCCGCTATAGCCCTGTCAGAGGAGAAAGACTCATGAATTAAAGGTAAAGACTTGTGAGAGGGTTAAATCCCTAACAAGGTACCTACGCCTTATAGACTTTTCGCGTTATTAGATCTGAAAAACAGTCTAAGTTAAAAAATAAGTTTTGGATAATGGAAAAACCACATGCACATCTTAAGACCTCTTTGAAAACACCTGAAAAGTTTCAAAAGATCGGCCTACAACTGTAAGAGGAGTTGCGTTCACAAGGTAGCTACTCCCTATACATTTTAACATTAGTAGATCTCAAAAAATTGTCTAAGTTAAAAAAGGTGAAATAAGTGAAAAAAATTATTTAAGGATAATGAAAAAAGAATATGCACATCTTCAGACCTATATGAAAACACCTGTAAAGTTTCAAAAGGATTGACCTAGAACTGTAAGAGGAGTTGCGATCACAAGGTAGCTACTCCCTATACATTTTAACATTAGTAGATCTCAAAAATTGTCTAAGTTAAAAAAGGTGAAATAAGTGAAAACAAATTATTTAAGGATAATGAAAAAAGAATATGCACATCGTCAGATCTATATGAAAACACCTGTAAAGTTTCAAAAAGATTGACCTAGAACTGTAAGAGAAGTTGCGGTCACAAGGTAGCTACTCCCTATACATTTTAACATTAGTAGATCTCAAAAATTGTCTAAGTTAAAAAAGGTAAAATTAGTGAAAACAATTATTTAAGGATAATGAAAAAAGATTATGCACATCTTCAGACCTATATAAAAACGCCTGAAAAGTTTCAAAAGGATTGACCTAGAACTGTAAGAGGAGTTGCGGTCACAAGGTAGCTACTCCCTATACATTTTAACATTAGTAGATCTCAAAAATTGTCTAAGTTGAAAAAGGTGAAATAAGTGAAAAAAATTATTTAAGGATAATGAAAAAAGAATATGCACATCTTCAGACATATATGAAAACACCTGTAAAGTTTCAAACGGATTGACCTAGAACTGTAAGAGGAGTTGCGGTCACACGGTAGCTACTCCCTATACATTTTAACATTAGTAGATCTCAAAAATTGTCTAAGTTAAAAAAGGTGAAATAAGTGAAAAAAAATTATTTAAGGATAATGAAAAAAGAATATGCACATCTTCAGACCTATATGAAAACACCTGTAAAGTTTCAAAAGGATTGACCTAGAACTGTAAGAGGAGTTGCGGTCACAAGGTACCCACTATCAAATATTACAGACAGACAGACGGAATATCAAATATTTCAGACAGACAGACGGAATTCCGGACAAGCCAAATCCAATATAGCCCCCACTTTTTTAAAGCGGTGCTATAATGATGCGGCCTTAACGTCACTGCACGTCCAATGACGTCACACTTAACAACGGCATTTGTGTTGTCCTATTCAAACAGTGCTCATCAAAGACGTGTGAGTTCTCGGGTTTTATCCGATCTGAGGGTAGGATAAACTGGATAGGATAAGAATTTCTAACCCTGGGCTAAATCCAGTATGTCCTAATCTGGGCCCAGTTGTTCAAAGCATCGTTAGCTTAACGAGCTCGTTAGTGGTCATATTTTTAACTCTTCTAGCAAGTACAATATCATCAATTTTGGTATTTCTGCTGAAAAAAATGTGAGCAGTTTTTGCGTTCGCAAAAGCTGCTCACATTTTTTTCAGCAAATATTGCAGCATATTTGCCATATTTAATGATCAAAATTTTAACGATACATTAGCTAACGATGTCGTTAGTTTTGAACAACTGGCCCCAGGTGTGTACGAAGAGACTGCTTTTACATCACATTAACAAGTTCGTGTAATGAACGCCCCTCTTAATTCCATTTTATATGGGGAAAACTGGGATTTATAGGGGTAAACATTACTTTTTCTTTCAATACGTAAAACGTCACAGAAAAACATACAATCAAACTTACTGTGACGAATCGAAGTCTCTTATTAGATTCGGAAATATATAGCAAATATTTCAGTTTAGCGGCGTTTTAAAGTATAAAAAGCTATATGTTGTGATTAATATTATCGAAAAGCTATGTCTCTGGATAAAGACAGACAGACAGACAGCGACAAAGAAAATATTTGCAAATAATCAAATTAATGAGCCACATATAAGCCCCATGAAAATTTTGTTTTGTTTCCGCAAACGTCGCGACCCGTGCGTTTCTTCGAAACTGAACAAAGCGTTAGATCTGGTATGAAAATTTGTTTTACCCATAAAACTAGCATTAATGGAAACACTTATTCATAAAACTGCAATTACAATTTTATTACTGGTTTAACGACCGATTTTAGGGCATGCTTATGGTGATATTGATACTTATCTGTAATGAACTCATTAAAATGCAGTGTGAACATTTAGTCCATGGAACGCATTATCTTTGTTATGTGTGTTGTTGTTTTACCTATAGACTGGTATCGAGCAGTTTCATAAAACAAATTTACTAATAAACACTAATAACATCCCAAATATCATGTTCTAGAGTAATGTCTGATTTAACATGTATTTTAGATAAGGGGCAAATAATAATACACATTTCTAGTACGTTTACAGTGGTTGTGTACCTTGTTAGCAAGAATGGCTTAAATGCAGAGCCTGATTGCCAGGCTATTTTACCTAGTGAAAAAAGCTACAGTCATATCGGGCCGGTCTGTTACGAGTCGGATCACTCATTGACCCTAGCGGATTCTTTGGGCGACAGGGCTTGAGATGTCATTTCATTTCAATGTCAAGTAAAGTCCAACAAAATAAGCAACATCTCCAAACGACCCAAATAGTGTTGACGGAGACGTAAAACCTCAACACAAACAAGCAAACCTCCACTGTTTCTGGACAGGTGTTGAGGCTCTAAGCGGTTTGAAGCTCTCAGTGAGATCGCCCCCGACAGAAGCTAGCAACAACCTGTGTAAACAGCCGAGTCCTCAAACAACCGTCCATCTCAAGCCGTCTGCCTAGAGACGGGGCATTTACAAAAAGAAAAGGTAGTAAAAAGTAGAAACATAAACTAAACCGCACCTGCTGCAAGCACAAAAAATCATAGCAGTAGAACGCCCCGGTAATGAAGCTTCGCAGCACCTTACACCGACCCAACCTCCCACAGATTGTATTTTCTGATTATTTACAAGCGTCTAAAATGGGATTAGCAGTCTCATTGCAGACACAACGGTGAAGAATGCTTTTAGTTTCTGCTTAACCCACTGTATGCGGGAGACCCTTAAAGGGTTACCTTGGCAAACAGTGCAGGCCCATGCAGATCAGACGCCGCAGGCCGCGGCGTCTGTTCAGAGCCTGCACTATTTGCTACAAGAATTGTCTGTCAAAAATATAAACGAATAGGTCTGTCACCCTTTTGTGACAAATGAACTTGTCCAACATATAGCCGGCCCCGCCCATCGGGGCTTCAAGAATTAGATGGGCTGCATGATGCTTCCACGCAGAGCTGACACCGACCCGCACACGAGTACTGGTAAACCGCTTAGAGGATCTAAGCCTGCCCAGGCAAAGCGGTGCGAGTGTCGGACCATCCATGCTTATTAAATATATTGGTTTCATTGGGCGACAGGGCTTGAGATGTCATTTCATCTCAATGTCGGGTAAAAGTCCCACAAAATTGGAAGCAACGTCTCCAAAATGACCTTTACAGTGTTGACGGGGACGTGAAACCTCAAATCAAACAAACAAACCTACATATAGCAATGGAAGAGTCCACTAGCATCATAAAATGGATTAAATAGATTGATATTATAAACCATAATATATATATATAGTCCCAAAAAGGAGTAAAGGCCCTGATCAGACACCACAGAACGTGGCGTACTTTAAACAAGAGGTGAAGAATCAGACCAGGCCCCGCATACTGCGGCGTCTGGTCTGAGTCTGCACTGCTTGCTTAAACTTCATTTTTGTATAACTTACCACAAACAAAACCATTATGAAAACCCTACACATGAAAATGGACCCGTCCGGACGACTTTTGTCATATTTGGAAAAAGTAAATATATTAGAGACAACGCGACAAAATGTAACATCGGAATAATATTATGTACATAATGAAGGCCAAGTTCAGCCTGCGTATCCGCGGAACACGCATTGTCCACCACTGTACATGCCGGCATCGGTAGCTCAGTCGGATGCGCATCTGACTGGTGATCAGGAGGACGAGGGTTCGATGGCTGCCGGGGACGGCAACATTCTTTCTTGGAGATTGATCATGAAATCTTTTCTACGGTCATTCTCTCCCTTCCGCTGATTCAAGAAGGACAGTTGTCAGTTTCTGGCGAAAGAATGTGCTCTGTACTGGTTAGCCGCTTACGTATAAACCTCCCCAGGAAGTGTGGATAGGTAAACTACACGGCTCAAAATGACCTAAAATAGTGTTGACCGTTAAACTGAATACAAACAAACAAAATCATCACTGTACAATACCTGATTGCAATAACTGCTTGCCATTTGGTATAGTCATACATCACACTTGTACTGCCTTGCGTTACAAGCCGGCTTTTGGGCTTTATAGCGATGTGGTAGAGTTCGATCCCAGGCCAGGACGTCGAAACTTTTCTGCACCTGTTGCATTTGGCGCCTAACGTGGGGCTAGCACCGCGTCTAAGTGCATGAAGGAGTATAAAAAATAAGTCTCGCAGCCGGACTGTCGGGACGAATCTCATTAGGCATGAGGAAATGTATCAGTTTTACCTTTGAAGCATTGTTTATCTCGTTCTCTTTCCCGTTGCTAAACACTGTGGAGGTTGTTCTGGTGACACCAACAGTGGGCTTTTCTGGATAAACCTGAGATGTCTGTCTTGCACTGCCATCAAAGAAAGATCCTTTCCAGCAACTGCAACAAGCAAGTTACATTAAAAAATAACTGACAAATCGGTAAGAATCATGTAAAATAAAGTTATACAGTAAAATTCCTATATCAAAACCACCTTTGGGACTGTTCAAAAGTGGTCTTTAAGACCACTTTTGAACAGTCCCAAAGGGGGTATCTTATTAGGAGACACTGGCTGTAGAAAACACAAGGAAAGAATCACTGAACTCTTCTCAATAAGCATTTAAAAGCAGATTTAGTCTTAATTTTAGGTGGTCTTAATAGCGGAATTTTACTGTATAACTTTATTTTACATGATTCTTAGATAGGCATTTCCAGATCCTCACAGTCAACCCTCTTTATACCGACATTGGCTATACTACAAGAATCGATATAACAACAGTTTCAAACGGAACAATTGCTTAGCTCAAGCTGAGACGGATGAAT
The DNA here is from genome assembly GCA_963580285.1 of Lucinisca nassula. Lineage (NCBI taxonomy): Eukaryota > Metazoa > Mollusca > Bivalvia > Lucinida > Lucinidae > Lucinisca > Lucinisca nassula. Next base: position 119,945,289 of record OY757016.1, on the reverse strand, counting down.
GGAGATATTCAAGGATTTGCTTTTAAGGGGAATGGGAACACCTGGCAGATTTTTCCGACATTTTTCAAGGGGAAACAACTTTCGGGACTTCCTGTCCCCTTTTCTATAAGCCCTGTCCCACTCAAAAAGGGGATCTACTCTTAAAGGAAAGAATTTGCTCCTCTGGAGCAAATTCTTTCCTTTAAGAGTTGACCCCTATTGACATCTGAGACCAAAATACTTTTGCAGGAGTTGCCTCCCCTGAAGTTGTTCCCATTCCCCTGAATACAACAGAAACGAATTATGTGGATACATGTATTTGTTAGAATCGCCTTGGCGAGGCGATTCAGACAAGGTCCGTAACAATAGTGCCTTGGAGAAATATCGGGAAAAAGGTCCTTTATTGCCTAATATACTGCTGCTAATTTGGATTAATTACCGAGGAAAATTGTTTATAACGCCAAAACGTTAGGGCACAAAAATGGCCGTTATAACGAGGGAAGTGTGTCCTTACTTTTATTATACCTGAGACGAAGCTTCCGAGAAAGGCAATCCCCCGAGTCCACCGTAGTCAACGATTTGAATCTCTAATTGAGGTAGAAAAATGAGGGACTCTACTATAGTATAATATTTTTCCTAACTCAAATAATAGGATCCAAGCCTCTTATGTCGGCCTCGGATGCGCGTCTGACTGGTGATCAGGAGGACGCGGGTTTGATACCTGCCGGAGTCGGCAACATTCTTTCGTGGAGATTGATCATGAAATCTTTTTTGCTGTCATTCTCTCCCTTCCGCTGATTCAAGAAGGGCAGTTGTCAGTTTCTGGCGTAAGAATGTGCACCGTACTGGTTAACCGCTTACGTATAAGACTGCCCAGGAAAAGTGTGGCTAGGAAAACTGACCGGCTCAAAAATGATCTAAAGTAGTGTTGACTCGGCCGTTAAACTGTAAAACAAACACAAACAAACCAAGCCTCTTATGGTAGGATGCAGACAAATTTCCCTCAACTAGACAAACTTCCCTAGTCAGAGAATATTTTGTATTTGAGTTTAGCGGCCCAGACAACACTATTTAGGTCATTTTTTGAGCTGGTCAGTTTACCTGTCCACACTTTTCCTGGGCAGGCTTATACGTAAGCGTAGTTAAGATTTCATAATTGATCTCCACGAAAGAATGTTGCCGACTCCGGCAGGTATCGAACCCCCATCCCCCTCGTCACCAGTCAGACGCGATCCGACTGAGCTACCGAGGCCGGCTGGAGAAAAGTGACACAATATGTTTTATATGAAGGGGTTGCAGACTATAAATTGCCATGGTTACTGGGTACCAAATGCTCATGGCCAGTCTAGAACCCATTTGTGTCCAATTTTCATGAACTATACATGACCGACTCAGGATAGATAGATAGATAGATAGATAGATAGATAGATAGATAGATAGATAGATAGATAGATAGATAGATAGATAGATAGATAGATAGATAGATAGATAGATAGATAGATAGATAGATAGATAGATAGATAGATAGATAGATAGATAGATAGATGGATGGATAGATAGATAGATAGATAGATAGATAGATAGATAGATAGATAGATAGATAGATAGATAGATAGATAGATAGATAGATAGATAGATAGATAGATAGATAGATAGATAGATAGTCCGGGTAACTAACACCCCTCTATCATTATAAAGAGAAAACTGGAGTTTATAGAGTTACACATTATTTTCTTTTAATTTCTAAGTACTCATTAGAACCGCCTCAGTGTTTTAACGAGCATCCACAACCTATGTTAAAATTGATGCATCGTATATATGGTTTGCCTTATGAGGGCCTCGGAGAAGATTTGCCTCGCCAACTGAGTCACCCTCATTGTTGGCTTGACAGCGGTATGAAGTTTAAGATTCGGTAAAAAAATACATGTGAAGTCACACTTTCTGACAACATTTGAGATGCCCCCTCGTTACCATGGCAACAATGAGATTTAGCCTAAAAAAGTTTCATTTAAAAGGCAGCTCCCCCACCGCCGAAAAAAATGGGAGTATGGCCCAGCCGGCCGCTGAAATGAAATCTGAGGGTGCCTGGGGTCAAAAATACCTCAGAATTGACGCTGGCACAACATGCTGCAGACAGTGAAAAACGCCATTGCCGAACCGCTTAATTGTTGCCTTGGCAGCAGTGTGAAGATTAAGATTCGGTCAAAAATACATGTGAAATCACACTTTTTGACAGCCTTGAGATGCCCCCTCGTTACCATGGCAACAATGATTTAGCCTAAAAGGTTTCATTTAAAACGCTACTGCCCAGTGAAAATTCCTGTCGAGTTTGATGTAAAACAGACCATTCATTATGAAAAATTGGTTAGATGAAATTGCTGTCCTAGGCAACACTGTGAAAATCGGCAAAATTCACAAAGTCCCAAAGTGGGAATGGGTTGTTTCATCCATTCATTTGGGATATTCACAACATATTCTATAAAACAATACAATATGACAATGCACAATGATTACACATTACAATGGTATTTACCTTACACAAAACAATGATGTTTACCAAAGAGCACACAGCGCCGTATCCAACGTCGAATCAACGTTTTTTCCGACGTCGCGACCACGAATCAACAACAAGTTTTCATTAAACCCCATTAATATTCATGAGCTATTCAATAATTCTGATCGGTCGAGAGCATGCCACTCGAAATGCAACAAAACATCATGCCCCCCTTGCAATATTCCGCTTTGACGTCGCTGCTCAAACGTTTATTGAATTCGGTATTTTAAATTATTCGTTGCCCTTGTGTGAGGGCAATATGACGATTTGTTCACCCGAGCAGGTAATATTGTCCGAGGATGAACCGAGCAGGTAATATTGGCCTGGGGCTCCGCCCTCGGGTAATGTTACCTGCTCAGGTGAACGAATCGTCATATTCCCCACACAAGGGCAACAAATGAATAACAACCTCGGTAACTATTCGTACCCAAAAATTCTGAGGCATAACATCAGCAAGCATGTCAACAAGAGAAGACATATCACTCCCACGGCCACACCTATGATGATTGCTAACCATAGAGGCACTGAAATAGTCAAAAATACATACAGTGGAATTCCTGTAGTAAGGCTCCCTTTGGGACTATTCAAAAGAGATGTTTCGTCCAATATTCTTCTGTAAGACACAACCTTTGAGACTGTTCAAAAGTGGTCTTGAAGATCACTTATGAACCATCCCAAATAGAGAATATTGGGTGATGGTCTGAAGACCACGTCTGAACCTTCCCATGGGCTTGGCTCGTAACAAAGCATATTGGGTGACGGTCTTTAAGACCTACTTTTGAACAAGCCAAAAGGCGGTCTCTTACTAGAGAATACTTAGTATTGTCTCTTACTAGAGAATACTGAGTGATGGTATTTAAACACTTGAACAGACCCAAAGGTGGTCTCTTACTAAAGAATATTGGGTTTAAGACCAGTTTTGAAAGACCTCAAAGGTTGCAGTCCCTTACTGAAGAGTATTGGGTGATTGACTAGAAGGCCGCTTTTGAACAGTTCCAAAGATGGCCTCTTTCTGAAGAAGTTAAGACCACTTTCGGACATTCCATAAGGCGGTTTTTAAATAAAGGATATTGGGTGTTGGTCTTCAAGACCACTTTTGAACAGTCAAAAAGGTGAAATCTTACCAGAGGACATAAAGTAAAGAAAACACAAAGGAAAAACATGCACTGAAAGAATTATAAATTGTTTGTTTGTTGGAATTGAGGTATACCGCCCCGTAAACACTATTAAGGTCATTTTGGAGATGTTGTTTCCAATTTTGTGGATCGGAGTCTAACTGTTGGTTTTCTTTTGCTCCAGTTTGATTATTTGTGTTCACGGAGATGTTGCACTGATGAGTTAGGAGGCCTTCATGCGGACTGAACAAATTATTTGTCAAAATAGCGACGGAAGTAAGGGCGAGGTGTGGCCACGTAAAATCGATTTCAGTCCACCAGTGGAATTCGTTTCTGCTGACCGTTCCAGGGTGGTTCTTCTGTCGCGGTTTATTTTTGTTATGGTTTGTCTTTAGGTGTTTGTGTCGCTTATGTTATTTTATTTTGGATAGCCTATTGGCCATTTTGTGGGAAAGTAACTGTCCTTTCGGCTTTCCGCTATTGATGTTTCCATTAGGGTGTGTTGTTTCATGTTTGTAATTATTTCCCTTTGGTGTCTCTGAATGGAGCTGTTGGTTGATTGTATCTATTCCTGATCATTGCCTCCACTTCTACCCAACATCGAGATGAAATGACATCTCAAACCCTGCCGCCCAATGAGCCCAAAAGGCTTATATGCACTGGACGGCCTGACTCACATCACTTTGCCTGGGCAGGCTTAGTCCTTTTAAACAGTTTACCAGTACTCGTGCGTGGAAGCACCATGCAGCCCAATCAGTTTCTCCAAGCCCAGATGGACGGGGGCGAGAAACTATTAAAATATGTTTTTAAAAGAAGAATTAGTCTTAATTTTAGCATGTCTTGAAATTAATCATAACAAGAATGGGATTTTAGGGACATATGTTCAAAGTAGAAGTAAAACAAAGATCAGGAATCGATACAATTAACTTACTCCACCCATCAAAGACACCAAAGGGAAAGAAATACAAACATTAAGCGACCAGACCATAATGGAAACCTAAACAAAGGAAGGCCATAAGGACAGTTACTTTCCCACAAAATGGCCATATGGCCATCCAAAATTAAAAGACACAAGTGATACACACAGTAAGTAACAAACAACAACATAAATAAATCGCCACAGAAGAACCGCCTTGGAACGGTCAGTGGAAAGATTTCCACTGGGGGGAGGGGGGGGGGCTTAAATCGATTTTACGTGGCCACAATCCTCGCCCTTACTTCCGTCGCGATTTAGACAAATAAATTGTCCAGTCCGCATGAAGGCCTCGCCAAGCGAATTGGTGTCTTCGAGCATTCCGTCATGACAAATTTTAACTGCGCATGCCCAGCCATTCAGATGTGCCAGGGATATGGCTTTCTGTCTGAAGGTTCCTCTTGATTCTCTGCTTGTATGAGCGAGCAGCGAAGGTTCTGGCGAGACTGCGCGAATGCGCAGGTTCGCCTGAACCTTCGCTGCTCGCATAGGCGATAAGTACCAAAATCGCTTGACGGGGCCCATTTAATAATGGTATGCAGTGTGTAGTCATTAAAATCGTCTCGATGAGGCGATTTTAATGAACACACACAGGTCTTTTGAAGATAAAATCACATCATGTCCCCTAAAGTGCTTGTTAATAGCTCTTGTCTGGAGCTATCTGGGCCCAGGATCATGTTCGAACCAGTAGTCATAATAAACGACCCACCAGTGTTCGCGTTACTGACGTGTTACTGTGTGTTGAATAACGTTCTGACTCACCTCCGGTCAATTCCTCCGCCAGTCCTGTGTGGGACCTAGCTCCTGGTCCGTTAGGTCCTATGCACTTTGGCAATGGTCCGGACCACTTGAGGTCAACCCCACACAAAATGCTTGCCACTCCACTCAATGTGTATCCAGACATACAAGCATACACAGCAGAGGCACCAGCATGAAAGGGTCCACTTGAAATATATTTAAGAAAAAAAGACAATTAAATATATCCAAAATATATCCAAACAGCTACGGATGCTCAGGCAAATCACTTAAATGAAACGGTTCACAATTGTAGCGGAAAAGGGAAATATTACATACTCCAGCAAACTCCACTCTTTAATATGTAGCCAGTTTGTTGTTGTTGTTTTTTTTTTTTTTTTTTTTTTTGGTTTTGTTGTTGTTGTTGTTGTTGTTGTTAAAGTGATGGGATATAAGATTAATTAAACAGATTTTGTGATGAACATATACCGTAACTCAAATATAGACTTGGTCTTGGTTAGAACTATTGAGGCGGCTCTAAAGAGTACCAGCAATCTGTGATTTTGAGCAGAAAAAGAGAAATAATGTATATTCCTGTAAACCCCAGTTTTTCTCTATATAAAGTAGGACTTACAGGGGTGTTCATTACATGGAGATGCTATCGTGATAATTTACCATCCCGCTATAACAGCAGCAAACAACAAACCAAACAAAGGAAATGTACATGTTGACAATAATTAACATATAAAATCTTCTTCAGACCCCTTAGCAGATTTAAACAGTAAGTGAGTGAGTGAGTTTTAGTTTTACGTCCCACCAACAGCTAAGGTCATACGGAGACGGGACCTCGGTTTAAAGACTCATCCGAAAGTCTGGAGAAGCCCGGGATCGATCCTGCGATCCCTGGTTTACAAGGCGAGTAGCGTAACCACTGCACCACGGAGGCTTCTAATTTAAACAGTAGTAGTGTCCGATTTGTTCTAATGGTTGCATGTTAAACAAACAAAAATATTATATTTTAAGCAAACAGTGTAGCTCCTGATCAGATATCTGGCCTGATACGACACTGATTCATTATGCGAAAGTCCCATTTTGGGACGCTAGACATATATGGGTTAATTTCTTTTTATTCCAGTTAATGAACGGGTGAATTTATACCAGACCATTCGAGAATATCGTTTTGGTTGGTTGATTATGTTTGGGTTTAACTTGTGGGTCATTCTGTGTCGTCTTCCATAGAAAGCGATAAAAGAGATAGAGAGATAGAAGAGATAGTAGAGATAGTCGAGAAGATGAAAGAGAGAGACAGGGAAACAGGGCAATAAATGGAAGTATGGCCGGAACTCGGTTGCGCGTCTGACTGGTGATCAGGAGGACGCGGGCTCGATACCTGCCGTGGACGACAACCTTCTTTCAGAGATGTTGATCATGAAATCTTTTCTATGGCCATTCTCTCCCTTCCGCTGATTCAAGAAGGGTATTTGTCAGTTTCTGGCGAAAAAATGTACACTCTACTGGTCAACCGCTTACGTATAAGCCTGTCCATGTAAATTGACCAGCTCAAAAATGACCTAAAATAGTGTTGACTGGGCCGTTCAACTCCAATACAAATAAACAAACATACAAACAAACAAATGGAAGTATAGAAACAGAAAAACTAATAACATTCCCCCTCCACCATTACCTGCTGTAAGGACAGCAGGCCTTGCCCATCTGGAACCCAATATCAGTTGGATGCCCCAGTGATGCAAGAGTCTCACTCAACCACCCCCGAGAATATTGTTTTCTCAAAGCACTTTGTTTTTGTTTGTTTGAATTAAGGTTTAATGTCCCCGTCAACACTATATAGGTCATTTTGGAGACATTGCTTCCAATTTTGTGAGACTTTTACCCGACATTGAGATGAAATGAAATCTCAAGCCCTGCTGCCCAATGAAAGCAAAAGTCTTAAATGCATTGGACAGTCTGACTCACTATACTTAGTGCTTAGTGTGGTCAGTTTCAGCTCTGCGTGGAAGCACCATGCAGCCCAATCTATTTCTCCAAGCCCCGATAGGCGTGGGGAGGGGGTGCTCAAAGCACTAAAATTATGAAATCATAAAAAAACTCAAAGCACTAAAATTATGAAATCATAACAAAATGTTTATACCTTGATGTTACCCTGGTCCCGGGAACCAACGGTGGCGCTCCACACTGCACTGTTGATGCTGCAGTCACACTGTTACCAACAACTGGAGAATTACTTGGCGTCGGAACAGAGCTTGGCACGGTGCCGGCTGGTGGTTTGTTATTTTGTGGTATCGCGGTAGTTCCCGAGACATGAATTCGTTGTGGCTTTCTCGACGTTGTACCTGTGACTTTGTGACTTCCAGTTGGTGAAGTCTGTGGACTAGGAAGAGGCCCTGTAACAGCGATGTGACTCTTTAGCGTGCTGAGATTACTTTTAAGACCAATTCCAGGCGTGGTTCCAGAACTGCTTTGTGCGACGACATTTGCCAACGTACCTGATGTGGTCGCCTTGGTTGATGTTGTAACAACTGTCCCAGATCCAGTAGAGCTGTTTGTTGTCGTACGGCCCGATATCAGTGACTGTGCCGATGCTGTAGATTGTCTGGCTCCAACAGATGCTGAGGAACTACCGTCTGTCGTAATATCCGTAGAAATTGTGGAAACCGCAGATACAGCAGTGTTATTAATCGAATTTGGTTGGATCGTACTTTGTGGCGAAGATATGCCTAAAGCTGACACTGTTAATGGCGTCGTTGTTGACATTGCTGTTAACGTGTGCACAATCGACGTCGACATTTTATCTCAATGAAGCTGCAATAACCGAAATAAAATGATAAAGAACATATCCTACTATTATTTTTAAAGTATTCAGTAAAATTCAAACACTCGAATACCTTTGTGGCCATGTAAATCTGTTCCAAATAGCAGCGGTTACTCACAGCGCCATGCCATGAAGTATAGTGGGAATGACTTAATGGTATTTTGTATCCAACGTTCATCTTCTATGAAATATATCAACGTTGTGTGTACTCATTAGAATCGACTCAATGTGGCGATTCTAATGAGTACACACAATATACCTTATGATATTTTGGAATGGAGGTTTTACGTCCCCGTCAACACTATATAGGTCATTTTAGAGACTTTACTTCCAATGCTGTGGGACTTTTTCCCGACATTGAGGTTAAATGACATCTCAAGGCATACCGCCCAAACAAACCTATAGGGTTTATGTGCAGGGACGGTCCGACCCGCACCACTTTGCCTGGGCAGGCTATGACCGAAGTGCGATGGGTTTCAGCTCAGCATGGAAGCAATGAGCTGGGGTTCTACTTTAGTTCCGATGGGCAGGTGCCCTACTTAAAGATATTTTTTTAATCTTCTGTGAATCGTATCAATGTTTTTGTACTCATTAGAATCGCCGCAATGTGGCGATTCTAATGAGTAGACACAACAAACCTTGTCACGATGAAAATCAGGAAAACAATATATACTCGTACTTTTTTAACCCTTATCCTGCTGTTCACGGCAACACCTATCTTTGCAAACAGTGTAGATCCAGATCAGAAGCCATCTGATCAGGATCCACACTGTTTACCATTCAGTTAATGAATTTGTAGGGATAAATTACATCAAGTAATCTGATTGGTTCAAAGTCAGAAATGGGTGTGGCTAAATCGAATATTCAACAGGATAAGGTTTAATATATGGATAGCTAGAGCTATTGGTAGAATTCTCTAGGATTACTAGAACAATTCTGACTCCCTTGAACCCCACTTTATATAGTAAACTTGGGATTTTCAGGGGTAAACCTTATTTTTCTTATTTCTGCTCTAAAATATAGATTGTGGGTACTCGTTAGAACCGCCTCGACGAGGCGGTTCTAACGTGTACCCACAATCTATAATTTGAGCAGAAATAAAATTTACATAATTTTTCATCTTAAAATTTTCGTATTTCGGCAGTACTATTTACAATGTATTTGTATAGGCATGTTTTCGTAATGTCGAATCAGCCATGGTAAACGAGTCATAAGTGTTCGAGTTATCAAAGTTTTTGCGGTTGCTGCCAATTTACAGGAAAGTAAACAGTAACTTAAAAGCTATTTCCTTTAAAACTGATAAAAAATAAATTCAAAATGTATCTATTCACTTTTGTTACTCAAGCAATGAAAAACAATGAAACGCTAACAAAGATATGAAAAGTTTTATATGTTTAAATAAATTTAAAACAAATATCTGTCAAACTACCATTACTTTGAAAATTTTTCCATGTAATTCCCGGCAATGTAATTTCAAATTTTCTTAACAGTTTCAAATTAAAAGCCAAGCAGTACGAGAGGATGGTTTGATTCGTTCATTCTTGTTTATAATTTATATAAGAAAATACACAGAGCTGTCAAACTGGTCATCTTCAGACTAGTGACAACAGAATTTAATAACTGCTATACAATAGAATTTGATTAATATTAATTGTCTGAATATATTATATTAGCTTGTATTGTTAAAGAAGATTTCGGTAATCTTATAAATATTAGTACTGATAAAAACTAAACATTTTCACACGAAATTCTAATAATCAACTCATCACGAAAACACTCCTATATAATGTTGACCCCCTTAAACCCCACTTTTATATAGTAAAACTGGGGTTTGTAGGGGTAAACAGTATTTCCTTATATCTGCTAAAAAACATAGATTGTGGGTACTCGATAGAACCGCCTCATCTAGGGGGTTCTATCGAGTCCCCACAAGCTATGTTTTAAGCAGAAATGAGAACAAAAAAAAAAAACAATTTTTCATCTTAAAATTTCCATTTTTTTGGCTGAAAAATTGACAATGTATTTGTATAGGCGTGTTTTCGTAATGTTAAGGTAAATGGACGCAGCAGAGGCAACTCTTTCAAAAATACCTTGTTTGTATGTGTTTTATGTTTTACGTCCCCCTCAACACTATTTATATCATTTTGGAGACGTTGATTTCTATTTCACGGGACTTGACAATAGGGTATACTCTTACGAGTATTTTATTATTATTAATATTATTAAGTGTAGAACCCATTTTTAGAGTGATTCTGCCCAAAGAAAATGAAACAGAAAGTCGCAAAAGTAGTCTCTCCTGAATAAAATGCCAAAAATAACGGGTGTTTCTGTTCCTCCTGAACAGATAAGCAAGTGGTGGGGCGCTGGGACCTATTTTGACGGAAAGATGTACATTTTGCATTATGTAGTTTTGGAAAATAACAATTTCCGGTAAAAAGTCTTTCATTTGTTGATAAAAAATACACGCGGCGAATAGAATATTCTACCCGACAATAGTTGATAAGTCCGTTGCCAGTTTTAGTGGTCTTTGGGATGTGTCATCACGAAAACACGCCTATATAATTTTGACCCCATTGAACCCCACTTTTATATAGTAAAACTGGGGTTTACAGGGGTAAACCTTATTTGTCTTATTTCTGCTTAAATATAGGCTGTGGGTACTCTTAAGAACCGCCTCGATGAGGCGAGAAATTCTACATTAGTTATATTCGCCGCTGATCGTATAGCGCTTTGGTGTGGGACAATCCGTCCAATGAATCGAAAAAAAACAAGGCTCTCAAATCTGTTCATGATTATGAGGCCGCAAGAATAATAACAGGCGCTACGAAAAAAAAATGTTAGCCGACTTACGAGGACGGAAGTTATTTGGAAAAGACGACGCTAACTCAACCGAAAATGGGCTGCTGTTGGCTGATGTCGAATATAGATTTTTGGCTTCCAATTTCGATTGGAAGCCATTTAGATTGGATTGGTGATACCCCCAGTTTATTTCTGAACGTCTTATGACGTAACTGGGAAAGCCCTACACATAAGACTGCTCTCTACATATTTACGCAGTGAAAACGCGTTCGGAACAAACAGAATGCAGCGTCCGTCGATGTCTATCTATAAAGCTTTTCATGATATCTATTTATAAAGCGTTTCATAGAAGTAGGGCTACAGTAGAAACAGATCCTACTCTCTCTTTCGTCATGTGTGTCACGGGATAATTAACCCATAGATGCCAATAAAATATTCCACCTTTATAAGTCTGGATTGGTCAATTTCTAAGCATAGGGATGTCACTATTTTTTTGTGGTTAGTTTTACAAAAATGCATGTACGTTGAGCACCAGTTTAGATCTTGATCAGATGCGGCGTCTGATCTGGGTCTGCACTATTTGCCAATGTCTCAAAAAGGGCCGCTAAACATATAAGGGTTAATTACAAGTAGTGAAGGTCAACGTACTTGCTTCCAGTCATCTAAAAATCTTAACTGCCATATTCGAGGTAATAAGCGTACTTGTTGACCATAATTTTCGGCGTAGCTGTATAAACTGGCTTTTGTCCTACTTATTAATATTAGTCTCGATTGAATAAATAGTAATTTGCGATTGGTTGAAAATGTGTATACTGCTGCAAAAAAGTAACTACTACATAACTACTGCATTCGTTCGTTCGTTCAAGTTAAGGCATTTTACGTCTGCCAAGGTCGAGCGGACTGAACTCCATAGCTCCACAGCGAGACGTAAGTTTTGTGCTTCTGGGCTGCGAATCGCGGCAGTTTGTCCAACAAGAGTCAATCGCGTTGGACTGCCTGTGCCCTGCCAAGGAAAAGTGAAGCACTGCCAGTATTAAAAATATTGAAGGCCGGTCTAAATTGAGCCAAAAATGTAGAGTAATCGGTGCCAATTCGGCTGCAAATCGCGATTTCTCTACTGTGCTCGAGAGCGGAAAATAGGTCAACGGTGCTCTCTCTTGGGGCCGCGCGATTTTGGCCATCGGACTTAGGCTGCCAATGAGGCATGCCTATGCAGGTTTCCATTCAGGAAAACGCACGGCTAACGGTCCAGGAAGAAGACTGGTCGCAATACCCATAACTACTGCAATTTTTTCACTTAACATTACAACTTAGTGAATTTAAACTCAAAATGTTGTGATGAATTATATGACTTCATATGCCATGTTTCACCACAAATTATTCCTTGCGCTACAATATTACAAAGCTTGTTTCATTTGAAAGAAATTAGGTAAGACTGATGTGAATGCTATGATCAAGTAAGCCTTGTTTATTACAATAATGTCACTGAGTCATAAAAGTGCACATTAAGTATCCAAGAGAGGTAATAACAAAAAATAGGCAAGTAAGAGCTTTAAAAACAAAAACAAAACAAACAAACAAACACGCACCCACAAACAAAAAAAAACAATACCAGTAAAACAGTTGCAACGAAATAAATCATTACAGACAAGCTTGACAGCCCCCGCCCATCGGGGCTTGAAGAAATATAGATGGGCTGCATGATGCTTCCACGCAGAGCTGAAACTGACCGCACACGTGTACTGGTAAACCACTCAGAGGCTCTAAGCCTGCCCAGGCAAAGCGGAGCTAGTCGGTCTGTCCATCCTTATAAACCCATTTGGTTTCATTGGGTGAAAGGGTTCGAGATGTCATATTTCACCTCAATGTCGGGTAAAAGCCTCACAAAATTGGAAGCAACATCTCCGAAATGCCCTATACCGTGTTGGCGGGGACGTTAAACCTCAAATCAAACAAACAAACAAAAAAGCTTGTAATTCTGTACAGTGCAAGTCAATGACAAAGGCTAACTGAACAAGGGGTGTTCAACAATCCGAATGTTATTTAGTGGCCGCGGTTTAGAATGCATTAAAGTTTAAGCATATTTCCTATTGGTTTAAAGAGTAAAGTATGCTACTAATAGTTGAATTCGAATATATTTATATCAAATTGATGTGACGACGCAGTATCAGAAGATACTGATCTTCCCTTAGACATAATATTTTAGTTGACAAGTAAAAGCTTTAGTAAAGATTTTCATTCACATTCTTATCGAAAATTTTTAAGGTCGATTGTCAACCCCCACCCCCCCACCCCACTTTTTTTTATTAATTTTAGGTTTAACGTCCCCGTCAGCAGCGTAAAGGTCATTTGGAGTCGTTGTTTCCAATATTATTGGACATTTGCCCGACATTTAGATGAAATGACACCTCAAGCCCTGCCGCCAAATGAAATCAATTTAGGGTTTATATGCATGGAACAGCACCACATTTCATGGTAGGCTTAGAACCTCTATGTAGTTTACAAGTACTCGTGTGCAGTCAGTTTTAGCTCTGCGTGGAAGCATCATGCGGCCCAAACCATTTCGTCAAAACCCATTGGGCGGGGGCAGTCGACCATGTTACCAAGCACAAGATCTTTTTCAGCGCTAAAGTCCACATGACTTTCACTGATTTGTTGGTTTCGCAGTGAGGTCAGATTGTTGCGTAATATGGTTAGCTGTACAATCTGGGCTTGAACCATGCATGTGTTGGGTCAGTTTGGCAAACAGTGTAGGTCCAGATTAGACGCCACAGAACGCGGCCTCTGATGAGGATCTATACTGATTGCTTAGATCACAATAATACAGAATATTTACATTTCCACTGTAAAGTCTAATGTAAACCTATATAGAAAACACCGTAGGTTATACTTCTATGAACGCATCGAGTTACGTGATTTTCAATGACGTCAAGTGACGTCATTCTAAACCATGATTCGTTACGGGCGTTGGTGACGTCAACGCTGTTCCTCTCTTTGTAGAAAAACAGCTTGTAAATGTTTTTCAGCTTTAAGAGTTTGCCTTATGAGCATTTTTCGCCCAGTGATGATGGGCAAAGAATGTAAATATAGAAAATATACTTAATTTTTCTGCTTTTCATGAAAGTATGAACAACAGCGAATCGCTAGCAGAGTTTACATGAACCCCTTCGGAGTTCAATTACTTTGCACGCGACCCACTGCGTTCATACTTTCATAAATAGAAAAAAAAATAATTTCTTAAATGTTCTAAACTGCACGTTACAAAGATGCATTCAATCAGTGCGACTTTACAGAGTGTTCTTATTTCTTTCAAATTCCACATCTTTCAAGGTACCACCCATTATAGGAAAACGTGTTATACTTATCTTGTTTAAATATATACTTCTTATTTACAGATGTGTCAAGAGGCCCTCGCACATCGGGGCATGAAGAAATAGATGGGCTGCATGATGCCTCCACGCAGAGCTGAAACCGCCCCGCACACGAGTACTGGTAAACTGCTAAGAGGATCTAAGCCTGCTCAGGCAAAGCGGTGCGAGTCGGCCCGTCCATATTATAAACCCTATTGGTTTCATTGGGCGGCAGGGCTTGAGATGTCATTTAATCTCAATGTCGGGTAAAAGTCCCACAAAATTGGAAGCGACGTCTCCAAAATGACATTTACAGTGTTGACGGATACGTTAAACCACAAATCAAACTAGAGCTGTCAGTGAAACTGACTAGGGCCCCGACAGTGCCATCAGAGGAGTTGGATTTTTTTCAAAGGACCATAACTATTATAGTATTGTAGCTAGAGTTACGTTACTTGCCATGTAATTGTGTAATGATATTGTGACCTTATACCTAAAGTTAGAAGTTGATGCATTTGACGGTTTGTAAGTTATGAATAAAAAACGAAAGGGTATTACTATATGGCAGCTGTCAATAACTTCAGCTTCATTTTCATTTGGATATCTATATTGCTTTTGAAATTTAGATGAAAACAGAGGACGAAAAAAGCTGTTTTTTTTTTTTTTTTTTTTTTCAAAAGGCAATAACTCTCAGAGTATTATAGCTAGAAGTAAGTAACTTGCCATGAAATTGTTTAATGTTGTTGCGATCTTACCGTGACGTTTAAAGGTTGAAACTGATGCGTTTGAAGGTTTGTTTGTTTGTTTGATTTGAGGTTTAACATCCCCGTCAACACTGTTAAGGTCATTTTGGAGACGTTGCTTCCAATTTTGTGGGACTTTTACCCGACATTGAGATGAAATGACATCTCAAGCCCTGTCGCCCAATGAAACAAATAGGGTTTATTAGCATGGACGGTCCGCCTCGCGCCGCGGTTCCTGGACAGGCTTAGATCCTCTAAGCGGTTTACCAGTACTAGTGGGAGGGCCGGATTCAGCTCTGCGTGGAAGCATCATGCAGCCCATATATTTCTTCAAGCCCCTGTGGGCGGGGGCCTTTTGAAGGTTTGTAAGTTATAATGAAACAACATGAAAATTGTTGATGGACAGACGGTCAGATGGACAAACGGATGGACGGACAGACAGGGCACTACTATAGGGCAACTGCCAATGACTATAGGAAGTTTTCATTTGAATATCTATAGCGGTTTTAAAATAAAGATGAAAAAAAAAGACAAAAAAAAAAAAATAAAAAGCTGATTTTTTAAGTTTTTCAAAGGGCCATAACTCTGAGAGTATTGAAGCTACAGTTACGTAACTTGCCATAATCTTTTGTTATGATAATGAAACCACATATTCAAAGTTTGAAGTTGATAGGTTTGACGGTTTGTAAGTTATTAAGAAAAAACATGAAAAATGTGGACATTTTTTAGTTTTTCAAAGGGCCATAACTCTGGAGTATTGTAGCTAGAGTTACGTTACTTGCCATGAAATTGTGTTATGATATTGTGACCTTATATTTAAAGTTTGAAGTTGATGCGTCTGACAGTTTGTAAGTTATTAAGAAAAAACATAAACAAATGTGGACGGACAGACGGACGGACAGACGGACAGACAGGGTGATTACTATAGGGCACCCGCAAATAAATTTTCGGGACCCTAACAAACAAAACAGATGTGTCATGACTTCAGAAAGCGCTATATCGGGGCGAAAATCAGCTTCTGACAGGTCTATAGTTGCCCTAGCGGAACAGAAATAGACAATAAAAGAGAGAAAGAAAACCGTTTATAGTCTTGAAGTATTCGTTTGGAATGAGTGAGCTGAAATAAAAGCACAAAACAATATAATTTCGATAAAACATCGTGTTTGGTAAACAGTGTTGACTAAGATGAAAGCATGTTTACAGTATTTAAGTGACCTCTGCCCTGAAGCTACTTGTCTGGTTGCAATCAAACTGTCAAACTGTCTGAAAGGGCCGAATGATTGTTCAAGGTTTAAGAATGGACCTATCCCTCTTGTTGCCAAAATCTTTCAAAACAAAATCTCCTGTATAAGGGCTGCTTGGGATTTTTATTTCACAGAAATGTTTCTTCAAATATTGTTAAAACAATTCTGTTAACCCCCCCCCCCCCCCCCCCAGCACTGAAGAAATAGATTGGGCTGCATAGTGTTACACTTTGCTTACTCTTTATCAAAAAGGTGCCTGATTGGCATGGAATTTTCAAATACTTTTGATGCTGTTTGAATTCGTAATAAAGTTTATATTTTAAAACGTTCTTCTTTTCATATTGAACCACAAAATAGTTGTAATATTCATTTCCAGTATCTCTTACGCCGTTTGTCTTTTTTAAAGGTATTTCTTGTTTTGAATAACTTGTCTTCTGCACTGGTGCCAGAATATAAAACATCTAATTGCTAAAATTATGGCTTTGATATCTCTTAAACTAGAATTGTTCAGTTAATTACGAAAACACGTCTGTTCAAATATATAGAGAATTCAAGAACATTTCATTTTATACGTTTGATGAGGATACAATATCTAGAACTGATTAGTGAATTAAGTGGAAGCTCATTTATAAATTCAGAACAGAAATAGCTAAGATCTAGAAATGGTAATAAAACGCAAAGCACATTCTAGAGTTCTAGAGCTCAAATTCTACAGCTGTGAAACATTCTTGCGACAAATGAAAATACTGTGGCTGATTCCCTGCATTCCCTCCACAATAGCCGCACTCGAATACATGGTTATATCTAGGGACTACAAGAATCTGCCGGATTTTACTATGTAAGAAATATACGTTCGTTTTCCTGGAACGTTAAATTTTGGTTGCCATGGTGAAAATGATTAACCGTGTAGTTTAGAAGTGTGTGTCTTGTAGGTGTTCGGTGTTTTGAGCCCCCACCACCCACCAACTCCAAAAATAATAATGTGTGCCCCTGTACACCCAACTTTCTCTATATAAAGTTGTGTTTAGAGGGCTGTTCAGTACACGGACTTGTTAGCGTAATGCTTTTCTTATCTTAAGGATTTGTAAAAAATGCCCATAGCATACAAAAGTTAAATATGTGTCTTGAATCACACTTCTCCCGGAGTCTCAAACTTTTTCTGGTCACTCAGAATTTCCAGAACGAGTTTACCAAGAGAGCTTGACAGCTGAAATCAGTAAAAATAGTTTTGAAGAGTCCAGTTACTGGCAGATAGTCGAACTGGCTGATAACTCATTGTATAAAGTTTTTTGTCCGAGTTGTATTTGACGAAGTAAATCAATCAAGTGGGCTTGTTGTAGGGCGGTCTATATGAAAGTGGTGTCATTTTTTTTATTTATGTAGGAACATTATTAACCGTTCCTTTATCAGAGGTGGGTGAGCACCGGTATGATTGGAGAAAACCCGTTTTAAACCACCTGACCTTCCATTGCAGAACTTGACTCGATCTTGCCTTTAAATCAGGCAGAAAGAGATCTCATATTTATGAGTCAGCTCTCGCACCAACCAACATGGTCAATTTTACAAAATATCTCATTGTTCATCTCTGAAATTCAATGTGCACGGTTCAGTCATTTCTGACTAATTTTCCACCAGCAAAAAATTGTGTGAGTGAGCATTCAATTGTCGCTGTTCATAAAGACCGATTTTTTTTTTTTTTTTTTTTTTTTTTGGAACCATTACAGTGAGATGCGCACCGACGCTGCGGTTTCGCTCCTCGCCGGGTCCGTAAATATAAATTGGAAAATAGTTTCTACGTGTCCTCCTAAGTAACAGTTTCCGTAAAAGCCTTGCCATGAAAATGTGGCGCTCATTTAGAGCGACAAGATCGATTTGCATCGGCTTATTACTTAGACTTCATGGGCATGACATGTGTCTTTTTCTTAAAGGCGACCAGCACCGACTCAGGCGAGCCTGCACGCACGCGCAGTCTTGCCAGAGTCTTTGCTGCTCTCGGATATGTAGAAGAGAGAATGCATTTTAATTGGCTGCGCACATGCATTTGACAAAATGTATGTAAATTTGATAATGTTAATAAGGGAGGTAATACAGAGGAATTGATTACATTCTCAAAAAGACAAATTTAAGCCCCAAAGCCTGGGAAATCGAGTGAAAAAGAATATGAAAAATATTGTTTTTTTTTTTTTTGTTTTTTTTTACAAAATTATTTTCAAGTAAAGTCATCAATTGGTAAAACAGCACAACTGATTGTTTGCAGGTAAACTTTAACCAAAATGCGGACGCCCCGCCCCACACTTACGAAAGACGAACAACAATGGTTGATTTTCAATTTTACAAACCAGGGAAGCCTTCCTTTTAAAAGGAAACTTTATATCATATAAAATCGTAGATTCCACATGCAGTTGCTGACAGGATGCATTACTTCAGAAGGGTAGTTTATAGTGATAAAACTTCCTGCTTTGCCTTACCTTTTCCAATGCACATACATGCTACAACTCTCTCTCTCTCTCTCTCTCTCTCTCTCTCTCTCTCTCTCTCTCTCTCTCTCTCTCTCTCTCTCTCTCTCTCTCTCTCTCAGCAGTAGTAGTACTTCCATATTATTTTCAACCACCAACCCAATGCAGGGAGTGTTTACAAACGATGATAATTATACTTGCAAGCGTAATAAATTACTCTTAAAGTCTGTCACATTCTGTTGCTACTATTGGTAAATGTATGGTCATAAGAGTAATAATTAAAATGCCATATTGGACCGTATCACCAGTAATAAAATAGAAGTGGAGGCAATGATCAGGAATCGATACAATCAACCCACAGCTCCCATCAGATACACCAACGGGAAAGAAACATAACATGAAGCAGCAAACCCTTATGGAAACATCAATAGCGGAAACCAAAAAAGACAGTTACTTTCAAACAAAATGGCCAATTGGCTAGCCAATAGGCTGGTGGGGGGGGGGAGATTAAATCGATTTTACGCCGCCACTATCCTCGCCCTTACTTTCGTCGCGATTAAGACAAAAAATGTGTTCAGTCCACATGAAGGCCTCCTAACTCATCAGTGCAACATCCCCGTGAACACAAAAGTCAAACAACCACAGGGATGAAACAACGGTCAGGACTCGACAGCAAGAAACCACTGAAATGCTGGCGCAAACTTGAATTAGACATGGTAAACGAGTTATCCGCATCACTCCTATATAAAAACATCATTTTCTTAGTTATTCTAAAAACATAGATTGTGGATACCCGTTATAATCGCCTTAATGAGGAGCTTCTAATCATGAAGTAGGCACGATAAATGTTATAAGCTGCAATATGAAAGATGTACACCCTGCAAACCCCACTTTTTCCCCGTTCTATGTCTTCATCGCATAGGCTTGTTAACTTGGTGGAATTTTAAAACACTTAAAGAGTGCCATTGGTACATATGGCATACTCAGTAAACATATCGAGATAATCCATTCATCAATAATCGTGTTAATTAACGATTAATACTTTAATCACTTGATCTGAGTTTGATTTGATTTATTTTAATCATAATAATAATAACATAATTAATCAATATAATAGAATTGAATGGAATATTTTGCGATGAAAATTGTGATCGTTTTCTTACCCCTACTCAAAACATAGATTGTGGGCACTCTTTAGAAAAGATTTATTTTTGGCCGGCCTCTGTAGCTCAGTCGGATGCGCGTCTGACTGCTTACGTATAAGCCTGCCCAGGAAAAATATGGATAGGTCAACTGACCGGCTCAAAAATAACCTAAATAGTGTTGAGTGGGCCGTTAAACTCAAATACAAACATAATCTGTATGCATATATGCTAGCGATATATTTTTAAAAAAGAAACAACTAATCAAAGTATTATTATTATAAATTATAATAACTTTAAACCAATCAACAACTAAATTTGAGAAGATATGCGCAAAATTGTGACAATAACTTTAATCGACAGCAATGTCCAGCAGCTTTCTTTCTTTCTCAGCCGACTGTCAGGAACTCCTTTTAGTCACAATTATCGCACAGTACAGTCAAACTTTATTTTGGTACCGCGAACTAAAACCATGGTGATTTCGGTGATTTCCATGGCGAATCCCCGACCAAACCCGTCCCTACCAAACCCAACCTGACCAAATCCAACAAAACCCTACCCTACTATGTCTTTCCCAATCCTACCCAATCATACAATGGTGATTTCTGACCATCCCAGGGTGACATATAGTGAGACTGTCCAGTTTAACCCAGTGCATAATATTGGAAGATGATTTATGTGGTGATTTCCATGGCGATTCCCCCTACCAATCCCATCCCTACCAAAGCCAACCAGACCAAATCCAACAAAACCCTATCCTATCATGTCTTTCACAACCCTATCCAATCATACAATGGCGATTTATGAGCTACCCAGGGTGATTTCTGTGGTGATTTCGGTGATTTCTGTGGTGATTTCGATAGATTTTGGTGATTTCGGTCTTTTCAGTGGCCGATAAGTACCTTATGTACATTTCTCGTTTGAATAGCCTTTGAGAATCCCAATCCTTTTGTATTTAAAATTATGTACATATGCCGTACTACGATGTACAGTAGGTGCATTTTGAGGCATTTAGCTTCATATGTGGTGCAAAAGTAATGGTATGCTACTGCAAAAACTCATTAATAAGGTAAGATACTTACGGTCTTAAACTTCAATATATGGATGAATCTTTAAAGACTGTTTCCAGTGGAAAGGTCTTAGGTGTCTTTGCGGATAATAATTTTTCATGGTTTAACCATGTTAAACATTTAACAAAGAAAATCTCATCTAACATATGGCTATTATCTAAAATCAAAACTTTTTTTTAATCACAAACTCATCGTATTCAATTTTACAAGTCATACATACAGCCACACATTCATTTTTGTAACACTGTTTGGGCAGCACTTCAGAGTCATAAAATAAAGATTTTTAGGTGTCAAAAGCATGCATGTATTCTTGGATTATAACACAAACCAAGTAAAGTAGAAGTAAACCAAAGATCAGGAATCGATACAATTAACGTACTCCACCCATCAAAGACACCAAAGGGAAAGAAACACAAACATTAAGCGACCAGACCATAATGGAAACCTAAACAAAGGAAGGCCATAAGGACAGTCACTTTCCCACAAAATGGCCATATGGCCATCCGAAATAAAAAGACACAAGTGATAAACACAGTAAGTAACAAACAACGTAAATAAACCGCCAAAGAAGAACCGCCTTGGAACGGTCAGTGGAAAGATTTCCACTGGGGGGCTTAAATCGATTTTACGTGGCCTGAATCCTCGCCCTTACTTCTGTCGCGATTTAGACAAATAATTTGTTCAGTCCGCATGAAGGCCTCCTAACTCATCAGTGCAGCATCTCCGTGAACACAAATAATCAAAGAACCACAGAGGTGAGACAACGGTGAGGACTCGACAGCAAGAAACCACTGAAATGCTGGAGCAAATGAAAACCAACACTTAGACTCCGATGGGCCCGACCAGAGACAGAGCATCAGGCACCAACCAACATTACCTTGAATTAGATCTTACCTTGAATTCTCAATAAGCCTTTACGTTGGAACCGTCATAGAATCTGAGGCCTGACCCACCGGCGTGCAATTAAAGAGGGAAGCAAAGTTGCCAACCATGATTGGGTTAACTACCATGCATGCAGTCTGTCGTATAACACCCATGTTTTACCCAATCGTTTTGTATTGACTAATGATTTTACGAAATTGGGTGCTGAGGTCATTGCGGTTATATATTTTTCTGAATTTATATACTAAGTCACCATAAAATTCGGACCGATAGACCTTGTTGCAGAAGAGATTTAAGTCCAATATTGAATTTTGAAATTAAATCAGAATGGTGTCTATAAAATTTTGAAAAGGCTTTGCGTAGTTTATGGTACCGATAACCCTGATTAAGAAGTTTAGCCGTTAATAATTTATTAAAAGTGTTGAAGTCAGTTACATGACTACACACTCTAGCAAATCGAATTAACTGCGAAACATAAATGCCATAGGATGGCGCACGAGGGAACATCACCATTCAAAAAAAAAGGAAAATTTACAATCTCAAAATCAAAGTCATCGCGTTTATCATAAATTTTGCACGAAACAAACCCATCTACAATAGATAGATGTAAATCCAAAAACGGGGCCTCGGTATCAGAAGAATTTGCTTTATTTAACTGAAGTTCTGGGGGGTAAATCTGACTGACCAAACCATCGAAATAGGTAATCCTGGATTATAATGTTGAATATTTTTGTGAGGCTTTGAGTTCTGTGAAAATTTTGTCCATATTTGACCGACTTTTCCTTAGAAAATCAAAAATTATGTTTAAAGTATGTAATGAGCTGACACCAGTATATATTTCTGAAAAATTCATATTGAAAAATGAAACTATTATGTCTGTAAATCTAATATCCTCTTATTGTCTTGTTCATCACTGACCTAAACATGAGTGCTTTAAGCATAGCATGCGTTATTCAGGATGTCTTGTATGGATCAGTTTGTCCAAAGATGTTAAATCTGCACCAGCTCTTGAAACTTTTCTATCTATCTATCTATCAATGATTAGCATATGGTATTAAATCAGCGTATCTTTTTTTTAAGTCTAGAAAATGGTTCCACAATCCTCCTGTAAACTTTCTTTTGCATGTTTTGTTTTCTTGGTTTTGTATTTAATCAGATCAGTAAACAATTGTACATCTTATTCAAGTTGTAGTTCTATTTTATGCTACATATTTATGGCTAGCTTCATTGTAAGCATTCAAGGAATATTGTTGCCTGATCATTATCGAAATCTTTTCTACGGTCATTCTCTCCCTTCCGCCGATTCTATCTATCTTCATATACTGAGTCGGTCGTACTTGGCCAATACCTTAGTTGGGTGGTGCGCTAAATTTAGAATTAAGCAAAACAAAACAAAACAAAAAACACTGGATGAGTTCTTAAAACTATTTACAATCTGCTTTCGAAGGTGTACTAAAACACACACCTCTGGGTCCCAATCTACACCATGCGGGCTTTGTGGAATTCTTTCCAATGACCGTTCCAAGGCGGTTCTTCTGTGGTGGTATATTTATGTTGTTGTTTGTTACTGCTTACTGTGTGTATCACTTGTGTCTCTTTATTTTGGATGGTCATTTGGCCATTTTGTGGGAAAGTAACTGTCCTTATGGCCATCCTTTGTTTAGGTTTCCATTATGGTCTGGTCGCTTCATGTTTGTGTTTCTTTCCCTTTGGTGTCTTTGATGGGTGGAGTAAGTTAATTGTATCGATTCCTGATCTTTGTTTTACTTCTACTTTGAACTCTTCTGCAGTTTTGGCATTTACCACAGAGGAGGGAAGACTATTCAACAGAGGAATAGTTCTAGGGAAGAAAGAATTTTTCAGGGCATCACTATAGGCCTGGTACCTACAATATTGACTGTTGTTTAATTTTGATGCCCTTGTTTGAGTTGAAGTAGTCACAGGGGTCAAGTATTTATCTTTATTAAGAGACACTGTGTCAGAGTGTATCTTATAAAAGAAGGTTAAAGAGGACTGCTCGCGACGGGCATCCAACGATGGCAACTCCAGCTCATCGAGCATTTCACCAACACTACTTCTGTTCCGTCATGGCCTGCAGGTCCATCGGACAGCCGTCCTCTGAACCTTAATTCTCAACCTGTTGAACCTGAGTTTTTACATGGGGATGCCAAACAGGTGATGCATACTCGAATTGAGGTCAAACCAAGGTTTTGTATGCAACATCCTTTGTCTGCCTAGGTGCAAAAGCCAAATTGCGTCTAAGAAACCCTAATGTCCTAGTTGCCTTAGATGTACATGTAATCTCAGGAATATGTTGACACCAATCAAGATTATCAGTGATGGTGATACCAAGATATTTTGCGGATTTGACATGTTCCAATGTATGCTGATGTAGTGAGTAGTCGAATATAATTTGCTTGTCTGGAGGGTGCCGCGACACACTCATTTAAAATGACATTTGCCCACATTGAACTTCATTTGCCAATCGACCTCCCAACGTGCTAGGCTATCCAGGTCATCTTGTAAGATAAGGCAGTCAGAAGAAGTATATATATTCCTATACAAAACACAATCGTCAGCAAACAAGCGAACAGATGACCTGATATTATCAGGAAGATCATTAATAAATATCAAGAAAAGGACCGGTCCAAGTACCGAACCTTGTGAAGGTCACCAGACAAAACAGGGACTGGATCCGACGCTTGACCAGAGAGCCATATGCTCACCCACTTAAGTGTGGATCCTCTTATCCCATAATGATCCAATTTGTACAATAGCCTCCTGTGAGGTACCTTGTCGAAGGCCTTGGAAAAATCCTTGATAATCAGGTTAGTCGGTTTGTGGCTCAAGGGCGAAAGACTGTGCACTGTACTGGTTAACCACTTACGTATAAGCTTGCCCAGGAAAAGTGTGGATGGGTAAACTGACCGGCTAAAAATGACCTAAATAATGTTGACCGTTAAACTCCAAAACAAACAAAACTTACTCATTTTATATTTGAATGGTGGGGTCCATTTACGGACGTTTTGGTCATTCTTTGAACGGCAATGGACTGGTTTGCAAGTAACAGCACCATAAGTTATTTTAAGTACAAAAGGATTGAGATCCCGACAAGCATGGCCGACTTTGGAATCTCAAAGGCTGTACAAACTGGAAATGTACAGTTTTTTCAAAGCCAGTTTAATTATGAGGAGTCAAAACTACTCCTAAGAAACTACTCACACAAAAAATCTGGTGACACTTTGAGTCACATTGTATGTCGGTTCGGAAATGTGCAGATTTTGTCAATATTGTTTGATAAAGGCTCCTCTTTGGAAACTCAGAATTTTGATGGGAAAACAGCCTTACATGAAGCAGCACAGACAGGCAGTTTTGACTGTTGCAAATTTCTCTTGGAAGCTGGAGTAAAAGTTGATGCGTTAAAAAGAGCTGATTGGTAAATTTATTTTGGTAGCATAGCTCCGGCTGATCGGGGCTTGAACTTGAAGAAATAAATGGGCTGTATGATGCTTCCATGCAGAGCTGAAACTGACCCGCCCACGAATACTGGTAAACCGCTTAGAGGATCTAATCCTGCCCAGGCAAAGCAGTGTGAGTCGGCCTGTCCATGTTTGGTTGGTTTCATTGGGCGGCAGGGCTTGAGATGTCATTTCATCTCAATTTCAGGTAAAAGTTATCCAAAATGACCTTTACATAGTCTTGCCTACCCTTACGATTTGGTTGTAAGGCTTTCTATTTTCATGTGCAAATTACGACCCCGACCGAATTCCATATGCTTTTCGGTGTTTGTAAAAAAATCGGTAAATCAGCGCAATTATTCCAGTTCAGTTTCGGGTAAGCATGCATTTATACCGTAACAAGACAACAGTTTTCGTTCCTGGCATACTCTCGTTTGCAAAATTAAATTGAATTTCATTGGCTAACGATAGGAAGTAATCCAATCACAGTTCATTTATAGAGACATCCCTCACATGCCATTCATGGAACTTGAAAATGACACCGAATCGGTCTGGGTTAAGGTTTTTGCAAATAAAACTTCCCACTTCGTAGCAAGTTGGTATCGACCACCAAATGGTACAATCGAAAACTTCCAGTTGTTTAAAGACCAACTGGATTGCATTAAATTGCAGCATAAGGGTAAAAAACTCCCGGCTGTACATGTTCTAGGTGACCTCAACTTCAGAGACATTGCTTAGCCCGACAGGCTCAGCAAACAAGGCACAATGCTGAGTCAGTCGGAAGGACAAATATTAATTGACATTATGAACGATCATGGTCTTGAACAAATTGTTAACTTCCCAACTCGTGATAAGAACACATTGGATCTGATCCTTACGACTTTGCCAGGACAATTCGAAGACATTCATTCCCCAGATAAACTAAGTGACCACGATGTTGTCTCCGGATATTTAAAAATTCACATCCCACCAATAAAGAAACCTCGGAGGAAGGTGTACTCATATCAGAAAGGTGACTATGAAACTATGAGGAAGGATGCACTCAGATTTGCAAAGGAGAATTACTTTAATGGTCATTCAGATGCTCGGTCTGTACAGGAGAATTTTGATTTGATAACTTCTTTCATTCATACTTCGGCCGAAAATCATATCCCCTCAAAAACTAGTAGGTCTGTATCTTCTATTCCCTGGATCACTCCAGAGATAAGAAGGAAAATTCGCAGAAGGAATAAGATTCATGCAAAGGCAAAAAAGACGGGAAGTGGTAAACTCCGGACAAAATTTGAAAACTTGAGACGTGAAATCAAGTTTGATATAAAAAATCAGCATGATTTGTATGTGAATAACTTGGTAGGTGATGTAAAGGCAAATCCCAGAGACTTCTACAGATATATTAACAGCCAGAAGAAAGACAGGCAAGGTATCCCGCCCCTTAATAAAAGGGGAGGGGACGGGGTTGCTGAATCAGACTCTGAAAGGGCAGAGGAACTAGTTGGTCAATTCAATGATGCGTTTAATAAAACTGAGTTCACGGAGGTTCCATTGACTGGAAGATCGGCCCCATTCATGAATAATATTGTTGTGACAGCTGCAGGAGTGATCAAATTACTTCAAGGCTTAAACCCCAGTAAGGCCTTAGGACCTGATGAGCTTCATCCTAGAGTCCTGAAGGAACTAGCAAATGAGTTGGGTCCAGTTTTTGCACACTTGTTTCAACAGTCTCTTGATACGGGTGAAATCCCCATAGAATGGCTCTTAGCAAACATCTGTCCACTCTTTAAAAAAGGAGATAGGGCTCTTGCCCGTAATTACCGCCCTGTGTCTCTGACTTGTGTTCTGTGTAAATTACTGGAACATATAGTCTGCTCGAACATCATGGCCCACTTGGACGAACATAAACTTTTGTCAGACAGACAACATGCATTTAGGAAAAGGCACAGTTGTGAAACTCAGCTAAGCACAGTTATTAATGACTGGGCAAAAATCTTGGACAAAGGGGGGCAGGTGGACACATTTATTCTGGACTTCGAGAAGGCTTTTGACACCCCTCCTCATGAACTACTTAAATCTAAGTTATTTGGTTATGGAATTGGGGGAAAGACCCTAAAATGGATAGATTCCTTTCTTTGCTACAGAAAACAGCGGGTTGTTGTTAATGGTGAATCTTCGGAGTGGGCCCCAGTTTTGTCTGGAGTCCCGCAAGGGACCGTTCTTGGTCCACTTTTGTTCTCCCTGTACATCAATGATATTTCCACTGACATTGACTCAGAAATAAGACTGTTCGCAGATGACTGTGTTTGTTACCGGGAAATTAGAGATTCAGATGACTCATTGAAACTTCAGGCTGACATAGATAGATTAGGATGTTGGGCACGTAAATGGGGCATGAGATTTCAGCCAGTTAAATGCAATATTATGCAGATAACTAGGAAGAGATCTAATAAAGTTGAGGCTTCTTACACCTTAGAGGGAACGGTCCTCGAGAATGTGGACTCCATTAAATACCTTGGAGTGACAATCTCACACAACTTGAGATGGAATACTCATATTAGCAACATGTGTACTAAGGCAAATAGAACGCTTGGTTTCCTGAGGCGAAATCTTCATCAGTGCCCTCAGGATGTAAAAGAGGCAGCATATAGAGGTCTTGTTCGCCCAATCTTGGAATATGGTAGTTGTATCTGGGACCCCAGTGGAGTGGTCCTTAACGATGAAATTGAGAAAGTTCAGAATAGAGCTGCTAGATTTGTAACAGGCAATTACTGCTTTGAAACTGGGAGCATGACTGGAATACTTGGAAAATTAAAATGGGAGTCTCTCAAGAAAAGGAGAAAAGATAGTAGGCTAATCCTTTTATACAAAGGTCTAAAGGGTGCTGCCAGCATCCCAACAGAATGACCTTGTTCCCCCAGCTAGACACTGTAGAAATCACCATTCGTTGGCGTTTCAGACCCTTAGCGCAAGAACTGACATTTATAAAGAGTCGTTCTTCCCCAGAACCATTAGAGATTGGAATGCCCTTCCCGATTCGATTATTTCGACAGCTGAAGGTGCTGATGATTGTGTAGCTAAATTTACCTCTTTGGTTAGAGCTAGGGACTAACTTCCCACATCACAGGTCCTGGTGTATGAATGTCATTTGACGTGTCACCAGTAACAATTCTGATTCTGATTCTGATTTAACAAATTCGTTTCATTATGTTCCGCAAGATGGATGCCTTTACAAGGGAAAAAACATGGGAGATAAAGAAAAGCTGAATCATTAGATTCATTGCAGTCAAAAAAAAAAACAACGCCAGGCAATGGGCTTATTTTGACCTTGCATCGGATACCTTAAAATCCTTACGAATAAAATTTGAATCTTAAGATTTGATCTTAAGATTTTTTTTCTGTCTCAGGGTGTAGGCAAGTCTGTTTACAGTATTGACTGGGATGTTAAACCTCAAATCAAACAAACTATGGAAGAGTAATGGGGGTACCAGTGCTTTAGATAAGGCTGTGTGCCGCATAAATTACGAAAATATTCGTTAGGATACTCCTTTTTTTCAAATCTGGTGCGTGTCTGGTACGAAAAACAGATAAGCATTACGCATTAAATATTTTTTGAGAGCGTATTTTGTATTTTTTCGCCTGTTGTTTACAAAGTCAAGGAAAACTGTAGAAGATATACAAATGAATTGAGTAACGTCCCTTTGTTTTGGTCAGTGATTAAACCACACCGAATATTGGAGGGTAAGCTGATCGGTAAACGGTGGAAACCTTGTCCTTGTTGCTGCGATTCCGAAAAATCGGCATACACCACCTCATTTACATACCTTTGACAATAAAGGGAAGCTCATATTCTTTTATTTGGCCAGTCATTAAAGTCCTGCTATCCTCCAAGAGAACTGGATTTCTCTGTCAACAAACTGCTCAGAAGAGATTTCGATATGGCATTGTTTTGACCGATTTGTGGCCAGGCTTACTGCTTGTTTTCTAATAGACACAGATATTGAATTTGTGTATCTATAAGAAAACAAACAGTACATCTGGCCACAAATCAGTCCATAAAAAACATTGTGTCGAGGCTGCAAAATAATGTTTTTTGGTTCATTTGTGACAAATAAACCAAAAAACTTTATTTTACAGCCTCGACACAATGGAGTAACAAGAAATTTTTAAAGAGTACTGACAAATTGAATTGAATTTGTCAGTACTCTTTAAAAATTTCTTGTTACTCCTTTTTTTTTTTTTTTAAAAAGACGAGTACTGTACTATTTGGGAATTTTTTTTTCTAAAGCCCTGGGTACTTAGCCCTGGGTTCTTGGATTCATATATTCTCTTTTTGATTTTTATTCTGACTTTATGTTTGTTTTTAAACAGAATCCAGAGAAGTTTGAAGTGCCTGGTAGCACATGGTTAGTGCACTTGCCATTGATGCTAGATGGCATGGTTCGATTCCCGGCAGCGGTAGTAAAATTGTGGTGTCCGAACATGCTGCACTGACATCATTTGCAGGGATGAATGCCGTAAGTGCACAGTCCTTTGGATCGGGACATTAACTGGAGGCCCCCTGTGCAGGTTAAAGATCCCTACCATACTTACATGATAACTGTGTAGGCTTTCATCCTGCAAACCTGGAGTATGTAATATACATGTAAATGAATTTAGCCACAATCACTACTCGCTAGCCACCAATGAAATTACTTGATATCACATACCGGTATTCATTCAATATATAAACTGCATGACAATGTACATCTTGATCAGAAGCTATCTGAAATGGATCTACATGTACACTGTTTGCAAAGATAAGTGTTGTTGTGTTCAAAAGAAAGGGTTTAACCCATTTTGTACCAGAAACCCCAAAAGGGGTAGTAGGCAAACAGTACAGGCCCTGATCAGATGCTGCAGAATGCAGCATCTGATCAGGGCCTGCACTGTTTGCAAAATTTTTGGCCAATTTCCAAATAGTTTTTGAAGAAAACACATCTGACACCCCTGAATTTTCGTGATGGGCTCCTTATATAAGGGGGAAGATTCCATTTGATACAACAAGGGTAATATTTTGGCAGCGGATCAATTTCTTTCTCAGCTGCCGAGTTGAGTATTTAAAAATATTGTTAACCCTTATCTTGCTGTTCACGACAATACCTATCTTTGCAGTGTAGATCCAGATCAGATGGCTTCTAGTGAAGCCATTTGATCTGAATCTACACTGTTTGGCAATCAGTTTATGAATTTGTAGCAATAAATTACATCAAGTAATTTGATTGGTTGATAGACAGAAATGGGTGTGGCTTATATGAATATTAAGCAAGATAAGGGTTAACCTGTGAAATCTTATTTCAGGACACCATTGATGCTAGCTTGTACAAAGAACAGTATGAGAGTTATATCTTTACTATTGAAGTATGGTGCCAACCCACACCTGGTCAATAAAGATGGTTGGAATAGTTTCCACATTGCAGCAAGGTGGGTGAAAGCAGATAAAAATATGTATGTTTACTCAGGGATTTTTCCAGTGCAAATTTGGGGCCGGTAATCGGCCCCTACTTTTTCCCAATTTAGAGACAGATATTCCCAAATTTTACAACAAATTTCCCAATTTCTGAATTTGTGCTACATTTTGATGAAAATTGAACCAAAATTGACAAAGTTACAGCTGATTTAAATTCCCAACTTTAATATTAGCAAGCTGTTTTTCCCAAACCCAACGGCCCTGGACCCTGATTATGAAGGGTAGGAAAATCCCTGTTACTAGGGTTTCATGTCAGAAAAAAGGTAAGGTATTTAAGTTTCTTTTATTTTTTGGTGTTCACTGTTGCACCGGCAGAAGTTTGCTGGTGTCAGCCAGCTAAGATAAATGGAAGGTATGACAACAAAAATAAATAACTATGTAATTTACTGATTTTTGTTTTAAATTTGTTTGAGAATAAAAGAATATAAATTTGTATGGGTATGAATATTAATACATGTATTGTTTTTTTTTTTGTTGTTGTTTTTTTTTTTTAATATTTGCAATAATTGATTATCAGAGTTCTCACTAGGATTTTGAAAACAGGAGTTTAAGAATCCATCCATGGAAAAAGTTGGATTCAAATCTGAAAAGTTGGAGTCAAATTTTGAAAAGTTGGAGTTTGACCCTAAAAACGTGTGTCAATTATGGCTAAATGCGTACAGCTGTAGAGTGTGACTCCAAAAGACTTTGGGGCTTGAACCCTTGTTCTGCTTAACATGACAAACCATTTTCTTGCAGTGGAGATCCAGATCAGATGGCTTCCATCTAATCAGGATTTACACTGTCACTCAGATTGTGAATTTGAATGGATAAATTACATTAGGCTTTGAAAGTCGGGAGTGGACTGGGTTAATTAATTTATTCATCAGGATATGGGTTTAAATTGAGTGTGAGCAGTTAACGGTAGTACAGGCTCTGATCAGGCTTCACCAGCAGGACAAGTCCGTTCAGGCCATGCACTACATCCTAGTTCATAAAATGGCACATGAAACTTTTGGATTCTTTGATATATTACACGACCATGTCCTGGAAATTTTGATTTTTGACCCCCCACCCCCCGCGGGCCCTAAACCCCCCCCCCCCCTGGGCCCACCCCTAGGGGCGTGATCAAAATTCCGAAAGTGGCATGCACTCCCCAGACCAAAGATCTGTCAGTTCCCAAAATTTCAAGTTTCTATCTATCACCGTCTAGGAGTTATCCTGTAAGACGGACGTATGACGAAGACCATTACAATAGCCCCACGTGGGGACAAAAAAAAAAAAACAAAAAAAAAACAGTGCAAACTCAGATCAGATGCCACAGGTGTCTGTTCCGGACCTCTAGTTCAACACTTGATAATTAATTTCTTTCATTCAAATAGGCCTAATCAAGGTAATTTGATAATGCAACAAACTCGAGCCATAATTTTCTTTAATCGTAATAAAGACGATTTATACACTAGATTATCGCATCCTTTAATTACGCCTCCGACATTTTTTCATCGATCAAATTACCGATAATCCAACCGTGTATACAAGTATCCGGAAACAAAACAGTCAATTGATGTTAATCAGCCACGAGATTGCTGCATCTCGCAAAATGCAAGACTGACCTGCCAATCTTCTAGCTGTGACGCTCTGATTGGCCGAGAGAGTAATACAGACGACCGTCCTCGCCAGGTAATGCTTGAACAAGCCTGGCGGCGACGATTAACGGTAAACTTTTGATCCGCAAGCGGTAGCTAAATTTGGAGATCAATTGGACACCTGCTGTCATCTTTTGATGTGACTGATGTCATTTTTACACTGGATTACGGACGCGTCAGGCGAAAAAAAATTGGCGTAATTAAGAATCCACGACAGGAAATTTTACGCATACAAAAGCAAAAACAGGCATAAAAGTACGCCGGATTCGGCGTTTCCGAGAACTCTGATAATTCTTGATTACCAGTATTGAATAACAAGTTGACAATTTTGTTCATTTATTGCTTTATTGTGTGTTTTTTTTTTTTTTTTTTTAGTTTTAACAGCACAGTCAGCACTATTAGGTCATATGGAGCTAGTCAGTTTACCTATCCACATTGTTCCTGGGCAGGCTTATACTTAGGTGGTTAACCAATATATGGCACATTCTTTGGCCAGAAATTGACAACTGCCCGTCTTGAATCAGCAGAAGGGAGATAATCCTGGTCTTTACTGATTGCTTAGTTCTCTCTGTCCCAATACTTAGGATCATTACAGTAATGTAAGCTTTGAACAACTGTGTTGATATGTTTATTTTCCAGAGAGGGCCACATGTCTGTGATTGAACTATTGCTAGACCAAGATGCTTCACTCTGGGACACTGTCAGTAAGAATGGAAGGACTCCACTTCATACTGCAGGTAGATGGAATTAACCCTTACGGGGAATGGGAACACCTGGCAGATTTTCCTGCCATTTTTCAAAGGGAGACAACTTTCGGGACTTCCGGTTCGCTTTTCTATAAGCCCTGCCCCAGTGAAAAAGGGGTCTACTCCTAAAGGAAAGAATTTGCTCCTGAGGAGCAAATTCTTTTCTTTAAGAGTTGATCCCTATTGACATGGGAGACAAAACTACCGGTACTTTTGCAGGAGTTGCCTCCCCTGGAGGTGTCCCTATTCCCCTTAAGATGCCTTGAAAACTGCATCAGAAAATGTTGTCTGTTTATGTTGTCTGCTGCATCTTCTTGCTAATTTTTCAAACACATTTTTGCATACAGACAAAAAGTGTGGACCCTGATCAGGCTGCTCCCAGGGTATTAGTCAGATCTGGGTCCACACTGTTTGCAACAATGACATTCAAAGTAACCAGCAGAAAACCATTACGAAAACATGCCTATACAAATACATTGTAATCTTTGTCGCCCAAAAAATGAAAATTTTAGGATGAAAAAAAGTAATATTTTTCTTATTTCTGCTCAAAATATGGGTTGTGGTGCTCGTTAGAACCGCCTCATTGAGGCGGTTCTAACAAGTACCCACAACCTATGTTTTGGAGCAGAAATAAGAAAAAAAGGTTTATCCCTGCAAACCCCAGTTTTACTATATAAAAGTGGGGTTCAAGGGGTCAAAATAATACAGGTGCGTTTTCATGATGCAAAGCAGCTTATTGTGATTGGCATCTCAAGCATTAAGGACCCAGATGTACAGTTGCAGAAATTTTCTCATATTTTAACCTTTACATTATGAGTGCATTTGCAGAAAAGAATTCTAATGTTAACTTTGAGACATAATGTGGTTCATACTTAAGTAAATCATTGTTGATTCACATGACATCAAATGGCCATTAAGTGACATCAAAAGAAACCATGGGTCTCTCCAATATGATTGGATGATGGCGATGTTAAGAAGTCAACAGTTCCGTTCTGTGTTAACCAATTTTGTTCGAGAAACCCTACAACCTGTATTTAGCAAACAGTGCAGGCCCAGATCAGACACCGCAGAACGTGGCATCTGATCAGGGCCTGTGCTGTTTGCAAAAAGTTCAACCATTTTTCAGATACATTTTGAAGAAAACACAACCTGACACCCCTAAATTTTGAAATGGACTCCTGCTATTTATAAGGGGAAGATTCCATTTGGTAGAACAAGGGTTTTCTTGTTTAAATTTTAGCCCTCAATAAACGTTTTGTCAAAGAATGCATGGAAAATAGTATAAATATTAGTAATAAATTTAAAATTACTTTATTTAACATTCATTGAAGTATGAAGTGGGTCACTTAAACTTTCCTTGTGACCATTGAAGTTAAAAAATTGTCTTCATTTCTTAAACTTTTCTTTTTTCCTGCTGAACACAGCAACCCCTACCTTGCAAACAGGATCCAAGCCATCTGATCAAAATCTGTTTGTCATGCAGTACTTGACATGAATGAACATATTATATCAGATAATTGACTTTTTGATAGTCAGAAATGGGTGTGGCAAGATTAATTTATTCATCAAGACATGACAGACTGGGATCCAGTTGTTCAAAGCACTATTTGCTTAAGGAGCCCATTAATGGTAAAATTTTAATTGCTCTAGCAAGTTCAATACATGTATTCAAACTTTTAAATAACTAATTATTATTGATACAATCGAACTTTGATGGCTCAAAACCCTTTGGGTCCATTGAAATTTATTCGAGACAGCAGTAGTTCAAGCCCTGGAGGGTTACTGTTAGTGCTGTACCAGGAAGCATAATGGAGACAATTGTGTCATATCTTTTTAGTCTTCTATATTATAAATGTATGTTGTGTGTTCTCAATAGGATCGCCTCATCGAGACCATTCTAATGAGTATACACAGCATATATTTGCAAGATGAAAGAAGAAAATCACATAAATCAGCCCTATTTGGTATATTGAGGAATATCCTGCAGACTCGAGAGCGGGTTCCACTCATGCATGGTAAACAAGCCTTTGAAGTTCTACTGTACAGTGAGTCTTGTTTTAACAACAGTATTTTATTTGTTCCCTATCATTTTGCTAATAAAAAGAATTTGCAGCTATAAGGAATCCAAATAATGAGCAGTATAATAGGTAATAAATAGCCATTTTCCCTTAGTTTTTGTTTGTTTAATTTGAGGTTTAATGTCCCCGTCAACACTGTAAAGGTCATTTTGGAGACATTGCTTCCAATTTTGTGGGACTTATACCCAACATTGAGATGAAATGACATCTCAAGCCCTGCCACCCAATGAAACTAACAGGGTTAATAAGCAGGGGCGGGTCCGACGCGCACCGCTTTACCTGGGCAGGCTTAGATCCTCTAAGCAGTTTACCAGTACTCGTGTGCGGGTTGGATTCAGCTCTGCGTGGAAGCATCATGCAGCCCATCTATATCTTCTATTTCTTTAAGCCCCGATGGGCGGGGTCCCTTAGTTACTCCAAGAAACAAAGGTTGTGGATATATGCCACTCGGTGAGGTGATTCTAGCAAATATCCACAACACGGAGGCGATTCTAAAATTGTTTCTTGGATAGTTGAACACAATATTCTTGAATATTTCCATTAATCTGCCTCATCTTGATCAAAGGATTCATTCTACTGAAATTATTGTGACAATAGGGGCTTGAAGAAATATATGGGCTGCATGATGCTTCCACGCAGAGCTGAATCCGGCCCGCACACTAGTACTGGTAAACCGCTTAGAGGATCTAAGCCTGTCAAGGAACCGCGGTGCGAGGCGGACCGTCCATGCTAATAAACCCTATTGGTTTCATTGGGCGACAGGGCTTGAGATGTCATCTCATCTCAATGTCGGGTAAAAGTCCCACAAAATTGGAAGCAACGTCTCCAAAATGACCCTTACAGTGTTGACGGGGACGTTAAACATCAAATCAAACAAACAAATGGGTTCTAAACTATTTGGTGAGGTGTTGCTGTCCTACATACATTTAGATCAAGACAATTACATTGAGTGAGTGTTGCGTAACCACTACATCACAGAGGCTTCACAGACAATTACATGTACACCCCAACCTCTTTAAAACACTATTGTTGGGATCCAAAGCAGAAACCTTGTTAGTTAAACAACTGTATTATATCCAAAAAAATGTATAGATTATATTTATGGCCATTTTTCTATATAA
Organism: Lucinisca nassula; assembly: GCA_963580285.1. Classification (NCBI taxonomy): domain Eukaryota; kingdom Metazoa; phylum Mollusca; class Bivalvia; order Lucinida; family Lucinidae; genus Lucinisca; species Lucinisca nassula. The sequence continues at coordinate 119,908,889 of OY757016.1, read as the reverse complement.
TTATATATCTTTGGAATCCCTCTTGAAACACCAACGAAGAAAATCTGGGACATGATTATAAAAATTGGTGGCAAAAACAAATAAAATAAACATGTCCATATCAAATCTAACGGAAATATATGATCAATGGCTAAAGACATTTCCAATGCCTTGGAGGGGGGGGGGGGGAATTTTCAGAAAAACTCCTAGCTCAAATTATTCAGAAATATTTCAAAATATTAAACAAGAACAAGAGAAAAAGAATTTAAATTTTTCTTCATTAAAACACGAAAAATATAATTTACCTTTCACTACTTAAGAATTCAGAAAAACTCCTAGCTCAAATTATTCAGAAATATTTCAAAATATTAAACAAGAACAAGAGAAAAAGAATTTAAATTTTTCTTCATTAATACACGAAAAATATAATTTACCTTTCACTACTAAAGAATTTTTAGATGCTCTCCATAAATCTTATGATACTGCTGTTGGTCCTGACGACATACACTATCAAATTTTGAAACAGTTGCCCAAAAGGCATTGGAAACTATTAAATATTTTGAATGATATTTGGATCACTGGAAAGTTCTCTGAAAACTAGAGAAAAGCTACAATTATTCTTATCCCGAAACCTAATAAAGAGCATACTGAAGCCACTAATTGCAGACCTATTGCTTTGACAAGTTGTTTGTGTAAAACAATGGAGAGAAATGATTAATGATAGGTTGGTTTGGTTCTTAGAATCAAATCAGCTTATCACTAAATTTCAAGCTGGATTTAGAAAAAACAGCTCTACTATAAATGATCATTTGATTCGTTTAGAATCCTTTATATGTGATGCCTTCATTAAAAACGAACACGTCATAGCTGTATTTTTTGACCTCAAAAAGGCCTACGATATGACTTGGAAATATGTCATCATGAAAGATTTACACACATTGGGCCTTAAAGGCCGATTACCACTTTTTATTCAAAAATTCCTATTAAATCGAACATTTAATGTCCGCATAGGAAATACATTATCAGACATATTTGATCAAGAACAAGGTGTACCACAAGGTAGCATTTTATCACCAACCTTGTTCAGTATTAAAATTAATAATATAGTTAAATGTGTAAAAGACTTAGATTGTTCACTTTTTGTTGACGATTTTGGAATTTTTTATCAATTCAAAAATATGGAAACCATTGAATTTAAAATGCAAAAAACTCCTAGCTCAAATTATTCAGAAATATTTCAAAATATTAAACAAGAACAAGAGAAAAAGAATTTAAATTTTTCTTCATTAAAACACGAAAAATATAATTTACCTTTCACTACTAAAGAATTTTTAGATGCTCTCGATAAATCTTATGATACTGCTGTTGGTCCTGACGACATACACTATCAAATTTTGAAACAGTTGCCCAAAAGACATTGGAAACTATTAAATATTTTGATTGATATTTGGATCACTGGAAAGTTCTCTGAAAACTAGAGAAAAGCTACAATTATTCTTATCCCGAAACCTAATAAAGAGCATACTGAAGCCACTAATTGCAGACCTATTGCTTTGACAAGTTGTTTGTGTAAAACAATGGAGAGAAATGATTAATGATAGGTTGGTTTGGTTCTTAGAATCAAATCAGCTTATCACTAAATTTCAAGCTGGATTTAGAAAAAAACAGCTCTACTATAAATGATCATTTGATTTGTTTAGAATCCTTTATATGTGATGCCTTCATTAAAAACGAACACGTCATAGCTGTATTTTTTGACCTCAAAAAGGCCTACGATATGACTTGGAAATATGTCATCATGAAAGATTTACACACATTGGGCCTTAAAGGCCGATTACCACTTTTTATTCAAAAATTCCTATTAAATCGAACATTTAATGTCCGCATAGGAAATACATTATCAGACATATTTGATCAAGAACAAGGTGTACCACAAGGTAGCATTTTATCACCAACCTTGTTCAGTATTAAAATTAATAATATAGTTAAATGGGTAAAAGACTTAGATTGTTCACTTTTTGTTGACGATTTTGGAATTTTTTATCAATTCAAAAATATGGAAACCATTGAATTTAAAATGCAAAGGTGTTTAAATAATATAGAAACATTGGCGACAGAAAATGGTTTTAAATTTTCCAAAAAAAAACTGGCGATCATTTCTGCCAAATAAGAAAGTTGCATTTAGTTCCTGTTCAATCTATATACGGCAGTCCAATTCCAGTCGTCACTGAGGCGAAGTTTTAGGGTCTTTTATTCGATAACAAACTGTCTTTTATTCCTCATATCAAAGCTTTGAAAGCTAAATGTCTAAAAGCTCTTGATATTCTTAAAGTCCTGTCCAGTTCCGACTGGGGAGGAGATAGCACTGTTCTTTTAAATATTTATAGATCTTTAATTCGTTCCAAATTGGACTATGGCTCCAGTCTATTGTTTGCTAGGAAACCTTATTTAAAATCTTTGAATACTATACATCATCAAGGTTTACGTCTAGCACTAGGTGCCTTTCGCACTTCACCTGTCGAAAGTTATGCTGAATCAAATGAACCATCACTTTATCTTAGAAGAGATAAGTTGTCTCTTCAATATGCTACTAAATTAGCTGCAAATCCACGCAATTCAGCATATAACTCTGATTTTAACCCTAATTATAAAAGATTTTACAATAATAAACCCCTTGGCCTAAGAATAAGACCTTTACATGAAGAGGCCAATATTAATGTCCAAAATATTCATTACTTCTCATAACCATCGAAAGAACCCTGGACATTAACTAATCCAAAGACAGTATTAGACTACAAAAAAATAAGAAATCCGAAGTTGATTCACATATTTTTAAAAATGAATTTTTAGAAATCAAATCAAATTGTAAACAAGATGAGAAAGTTAATGTCCAAAATATTCATTCCTTCTCATTACCATCGAAAGAACCCTGGACATTAACTAATCCAAAGACAGTATTAGACTTACATAAAAATAAGAAATCCGAAGTTGATTCACATATTTTTAAAAATGAATTTTTAGAAATCAAATCAAATTGTAAACAAGATGAGAAAGTTGCTTGTTCTGTCATTAGTCCGAATTTCACAGACAGCATTAGATTACCCGATAATAGCTCAATTTTTACCGCTGAAGCGATAGCAATAGATATTGCACTCTATCACCTTCGCAATCAATCTGAAAGACACTTTATCATTTATTCCGATTCTCTTTCTGTATTGAAAGATCTCAAAGATCAACAGCACAGAAACCCATTGATTCAACAAATTTTAAGAAAATATCACTATCTTTCAATCTCAAAAGAGATCATATTCTGCTGGCTTCCCAATCACGTAAATATCCGTGGAAATGAATTAGCTGATTTAGAAGCCAAATCAGCATTATCGTTAACTATAACCAATTTAAAAATTCCTTACTCAGATTTAAAATCAAACATAAACAAATATATAAAGAATAAAGTTTAATATCAATCAATTTGGGAAAAAGAAACTAATAATAAATTAAATAAAAAACAACACATTTCAAAAACACGCCAAAACTTATACATTGTAAACTTTACCACCGTAAAAACGAAAATTTTCAGATGAAAAATTGTGATATTTTTCTTATTTCTGCTCAAAATAAGAAAAATAAGTTTACCACTATAAACCCCAGTTTTTCTATATAAAAGTGGGGTTCAAGGGGGTCAAAATTATATAGGGGTGTTTTCGTGATGGAATTTTCATAACAAATGCTCTTTTTCGAATTATAATAGGAAAGATCAGACTAAAATCACAAGATGCCGTATTGGACACACAAGACTCACTCATTCCTACATATTAAAAACGAACAAGCACCTTTCTGTATATCTTGTAACGAACCGTTTACAGTTAAACACTTTCTCATTTCGTGTATAGAGTTTTATCATATACGCACAAAATATTTTAATGTTTCAACGATTAAAGCGCTTTTTAACGACATACCATCCTACCAATTACTCAATTTTCTTAAAGAAATAGGACTTTTTAACAAACTGTAGTCATTAATATTTTAACTTTTAAAATTCAATAACAATTTTAAATCTAATACCTACTTATTTTTGGACGCTATATGCCCTAATAGGGTTGAGCATATTTAAACAAAACATTCATCCATCCATCTTGAAACCGTGATATATCCAAAACCGTGTTATACCGAACCATGTTGTAATGAGATTGTGGTGTATTATAAGTAAAAAGTGAAATAATTCTTATTCTTCTTGGGTCGATTGTTTGCCAATCAGCCTGGCATTATAAATCAGTTATAATATGTTGCTAGTGTCCAAGTGATGGTCACAAACCTCACTTTATATAGAGAAAACTGGGGTTTACGGGGGTAAACATTATTTCTCTTATTTCTGCCCCAAGACATAGGTTGTGGGACTTGGTTAGAACAGCCTCAATGAGGCAGTTCTAACGAGCACCCACAACCTATGTTTGCAGTATAAATAAGAAAATTATCGTGGATTTTTGTCAGAAAAGTAGCCATTTTGGAGATGTGAAAAAATGCACTGTGTCACACGGGTGTGTTATCGTAATGAAATAACATTTTTATGAAATTCAGATAAGAGTTTTTTTATAGTACGGTAACTCTGTTCTTGTCCCTGTGACATCAGAGTGCTGTGTGAAAAGTGTTGGTGATCTATGAAATCGGGATTGGCAAACAGTGCAGACCTAAACTAGATGCTGCAGAATGCTGGAGTTTAAGTATGTTTTTCTACTGACCATCCCAAGGCGGTTGTTCTTTTGCAGTGTCTTAACTATTATTTGGCTTTGTGCCATTAGTTCATTGTGTGTGCCTCCGTGTCACTTTCTATAGGTGACTTGAGACGGCTGCGTTCTTGGATTGTGGCCTTTCCTAAGTGACCTTTTCTTACTGGTTTGGACAAAAAGTCTATGTCTGATTTCAGGAGGACTATTTTCTCAGCCTGTGGTGTATTATAGGTAACAAGTGAAATAATTCTTAGAGTCTTTTTAGATGGATCCTGACATTATGACTCTGAGTTATAATTTGTTGCAAGTGTCCAAGTGATGGTCACAAACCTCACTTTATATAGAGAAAACTGGGGTTTACGGGGGTAAACATTATTTTTCTTATTTCTGCTCCAAGACATAGGTTGTGGGTACTCGTTAGAACCGCCTCAATGAGGCGGTTCTAACGAGCACCCACAACCTATGTTTGCAGCATAGATAAGAAAATTATCGTGGATTTTTATCAGAAAAGTAGCCATTTTGGAGATGTGAAAATGCACTACGTCACATGGGTGTGTTATCGTAATGAAATAGCATTTTTATGAAATCCAGGTAAGAGTTATTTATAGTACAGTAACTCTGTTCTAGTCCCTGTGACATCAGAGTGCTGTGTGAAAAGGGTTTGTGATCTATGAAATCGGGATTGGCAAACAGTGCAGACCTAAACTAGATGCTGCAGAATGCTGGAGTTTAAGTATGTTTTTCTACTCACCATCCCAAGGTGGTTGTTCTTTTGCAGTGTCTTATTTGTTATTTGGCTTTGTGCCATTGGTTCATTGTGTGTGCCTCCGTGTCACTTTCTATAGGTGACTTGAGACAGCTGCATTCTTGGATTTTGGACTTTTCTGAGTTACCTTTTCTTACTAGTTTGGGCAAAAAGTCTGTGTCTGATTTCAGGAGGACTATTTTCTCAGCCTGTGGTGTATTATAAGTAACAAGTGAAATAATTCTTAGAGTCATTTTAGATGGATCCTGACATTATGAATCTGAGTTAAAATATGTTGGAAGTGTCCAAGTGACTCTCACAAACCGCACTTTATATAGAGAAAACTGGGGTTTATGGGGGGGTAAACATTATTTTTCTTATTTCTGCTCCAAGACATAGGTTGTGGGTGCTCGTTAGAACCGCCTCAATGAGGCGGTTCTAATGAGCACACACAGCCTATGTTTGCATAATAAATAAGAAAATTATCGCAGATGTTTTCAGAAAAGTAGTCATTTGGAAGATGTGAAAAAATACACTATGTCACACGGGTGTGTTATCCTATTGAAATACCATAGGTAACAGGTATTCAAAGTCACTCTGTTATAGTCCCTATGACATCAGAGTGCTGTGTGAAAAGGGTTGGTTATCTATGAAATCTGGACTGGGCATTGGCAAACAGTGCATGCCCAGACCAGATGCCGCAGAATGCGGGAATGCTTGAGTTTAGGGTTGGACAAAAAGTCGTTGTCTGAGTTCAGGAGGACTATTTTCTCAGCCTAAACTCAAAAACAAACAACCCGCCAGTGCTAACAGTACTTCCATTTCTTACAGTGTTACATGGGCATGATGATCTGGTTCATTACATGCTAGACAGGTGTGGTTATAAGACAGATATGCAGGATAGCTGTGGAACAACACCACTGATGGATAGTTTGAGAGTGCAGAATATTGAAATTGCCATGATGCTAATCAGTAAACACAAGGTACAGTAGAACTTCGATGGCTCGAACACCGATGGCTCTTTTACCATGGATGAGGCGAACACATTCTTGAGTCCCTAGCAAATTCCTCTACATAAGAAATAATGGGGGATGATTCAGAAGATTTAGTCTTTTATCTTGCAAATGTATGCTGTGTGTACTCATTAGAATCGCCTCGATGAGGCGATTCTAATGAGTACACACCGCATACATATTCATTATAGAACACCAAAAAGATGTCAAAAAGTATCTCGCTATGCCTCCTGACAGTGACTTCAGTGGCTCGAACTACCCCTGTCTCGAACAGATTTTCGAGGTCCCAAAGGTGTTTGAGCCATTGAAGTTCGACTGTACATAGAAACAGATAAGATGGGTATTTTGTGATAGTTGAAGGATAATTTTTGTCAATTCTTCATAAAGACTGACGTTGAGGGTATATATCAGAACTGCCTGGGTGAGGTGCTTTTAACTCTTATCTTGCTGAATATTCATTTAAGCCACACCCATTTCTGTCTATCAACCAATCAAATTACTTCATGTAATTTATTGCTACAAATTCATAAACTGAATGTCAAACAGTGTAGATCCTGATCAGATGGCTTCTTCAGAAGCCATCTGATCTGGATCTACACTGTTTGCAAAGATATGGGTTGTCGTGAACAGCAAGATAAGGGTTAATGAATAACCACAGAATAAATTTAATTTACATGGAGAAAGAGGGAATATTAGCTTCCATTATCTAGTTCTCTGCATTTCGCCAGAGTTTGAGCTACTTGCTAGCGACACATGGTTTCAGCTTATCATAATAAGACCTGACAGCTTGATAAGAAGAATGTTTTTAAAACTGATTAACTGCTGCAGTAAACTATACACAGGTGCTAGATCTATCCTCCTTGAAATTTTGTCTCAACATACATAAATAATTTCACATGTAACTACAAATAATAAGTTAACCAACCCATAAATGGACAACATGGTTTTTGCAAGCTATGAAAACCCCACTTTGTACAGAGAAAACTGGGATTTACAAAAGTATATTTTTTTTTTATTTCTGCTCTTAGACATATGTTGTGGTTTCTTGTCAGAACCACCTTGAAGTTATTGTAACCGACCCATAAATAATAACTGCCTTGTGGAGAAAATACTTTTTGCAGGCCATGAAAACTCCACTTTATATAGAAAAATCTTTGATTTACTTATTTTCCTTATTTCCGCTCTTAGACATAGGTTGTGGGTACTCGTTAAAACCGCCTTAATAAAGTAATTCCAACCAACCCAAAATGATAAATGTCTTATGTACAACGTAAGTTTTGCAAGCTAAGAAACCCCAATTTATACAGAGAAAGCTGGGATTTAGAAGGATATGCATTGTTTTTCCTTATTTCTGCTTTTAGACAAAGGTTGTGGGTACTCATTAGAACCAGTTAAATTAAGTGATTCTAACCAACCCATAAATGATTAATGTCTTGTGGACAACACAATGTTTTGCAAGCTATGAAACCTCACATTATTATAAAAAAAACTGGGATTTACAAGGATATACATTCTTTTTCCTTATTTCCGCTCTTAGACTTAGGCATGGATACTCGTAAGAACCACCTTAATAAAGTGATTCTAACCAACCCATAAATGATTATTAAATGTCTTGTTTTGCAAGCTTCGAAACCCAACTTTATTATAGAGAAAACTAGGATTTACAAGGATATACATTCTTTTTTCATATTTCGGCTCCTAGACATAGGCTTGGATACTCGTTAGAAGTGATTCTAAGGAGCTTCAACAACCTATGTTTGGAGTATAAATAAATAAATAATAATAATAATTATAATGATAATAATTCTTCAGAAAACGAACTGTCGGAGATTTGAAGAAAATGCACGAAGTCTAAAAATACTGTATTTTGACAAATCTGTATCAGTAAAAGCCACCTTCTGGAATACCTGTATTTGTGCAATCAGTGTTGACACTGATTGTCAATGTGTTATCTTGGTCCGTACTGTCTGCCATGGTGTCAGTACACACAGCGAATTGATTGATTGCTCTGGGTTTAACCACACTTCAGCCCTTGAGGGTCATGAGCTATTGTGATTGGTCAATTTCCGTCGTGCGTTGTGTGTCGTGCGGCGTCAACAATTTGCGTTAAATACTAAACCCTTGGGCCACTTTCAATCAAACTTCACAGAAATGTTGCTTAGGTGACCCTCTTCCAAAATAGCTTAAATCGTTCTGCTCCAATTAAAAAGATGGCCGCCAGAGCTAAAATAGAAAAAAATATTTAAACGATAAGTCGTCCTATACCTTTGGGCCAATTTGATTCAAACTTCACAGGAATGTTGCCTATGTGACTCACCACCAAAATAGCTAAAATCGTTTTGCTTTGATAAACAAGATTGCCGCCAGAGCTAAAAATAGAAAAAAATCTTCAAAAGACAACTCCTCCTGTACCCTAGGGCCAATTTCATTCAAATTTCGTAGGAATGTGCTTAGATGACCCTCAACCAAAAAAGCTAAAACGACCCCTCTCCGATGAACAATATGGCCATCAGAGCTAAAAATAGAAAAAAACATCTAAAAAATTTGCTTCAAGCGCGAACTCTTAAACCCTTGGGTCAATTTGATTCTAACTTTACAGAAATGTTGCCTAGGTGACACCATACCAAAGTAGCAAAGATCATTCCGCTCTGACGAACAAGATGGACACCAGAGCTTAAAATAGGATGTACTAGAAACAGTTACATTTAGGTGAGCGAATCAGGGCCCTCTTGTTTTGTGCCTTCTCTTAAAGAAAGGGAGAAAAAAGATAAAAGAGATAGTAGAGGAGATGAAGAGAAGAGCCAAATGAATGGAAGAGCAGAAAAAGAAGAAATAACAACATCACCCTCATACCATGCTAAGCAGGCCTTGTCCAACCGTAAGCCAATGTCAGCTTGATGCCCCACCATGGCACGAGATACACATTACACCTCCCCCCCCCCCCAACACACACACCCTATACACACAGCGAAAATGAGATGGAGCACAGAGCGCTTACATTGATTCATCATGTCAGTGTCACTTTAAATAGTTTGAAGCCAATCTTTGAAGTCATTCTTCGAAGACCCGCCCATCGGGGCTTGGAGAAAAAATGGATTGTGTTGCATGTTGCTTCCACGCAGAGCTGAAACTGACCACACATGAGTACTGGTAAACTGCTTAGAAGGACTACACTTGCCCCAGCAAAGTGGTAGGAGTCAGACCGTCCAATGCATTTAAGCGTTTTGTTTTCTTGCGATGTCATTTCATCTCATTGTCGGGTAAAAGTCCCACAAAACTGGAAGCAGCGTCTCCAAAATGACCCAAACAGTGTTGACGGGGATGTTAAACCTCAATTCAAACAAACACACACAATCGTCGAAGACACACTGACTTTTGGGCATTTATGGCATTTGTATTTCATACGAATAATTTGCCTTGGAGAAAGCATATTATTGTGAGAAAAATGTTTGTCCCCTACACAATTCAGTTTTTGATGATCTGGGGCCAGTTTCATCAAAGCATTTGCGGCGTATTTTCGTCTTAAAAGATCGAAATTCTTACGAGAAAAATCTCGTTTCATCAAATGCTCAAGATCTGCGATGTTCGCACATTTTGTCGTATTTCTTAGATGAATATTTAGACATCGCAGATTGAAATTTTTGTCTTAAACTTTGGACATGTCATGGCCAGAGCTGAAGCATAGGTTTATCTCTTGAGTAACGTTGTTAAAAGTATGGCATTTCGCTTACCTTCGCAGATCACGCCCACTACTTATACAAGCCTATGCAATGAAGACCCCTCAAAACTGACCCCATTGTTATGATCATTAGTTTTGATTTGGGGTAGGGGTTTTCTTAGTTTTTATACCCCACCATACGATAGTGGCGGGGTATTATGATATACCCTCCGGTGTCCGTCCGTCCGTCCGTATGTCCGTCCGTCCGTCCGTCCGCACCATTTCCAATCGATAACTTGAGTAATTTTTAACGAATTTTTTTTTCAAATTTTGCATACATGTATATATCGGGAATGAGTGGTATGGGATTGTTAATGGGCAAAATCCGTTAACATTTGACAGAGTTATGGCCCTTTTTAGTTCAAAATAAGGGGTTTTGGGGCGTTTCCGATCAATAACTTGAGTATTTTTTTCACGGATTTTCTTCAAATTTTGTATACACATTGGCATTGTGTATGAGTGGTTTGGGATTGTAAATGGGCAAAATACATTAACATTTAACGGAATTATGGTCGTTAAAAATTCCGATTAAATGGTTTTTGGGGACTTATTCCTTTACTATATGGAATATTTGGATGAAACTGCACTGATGTATAAACAACCATAATAAGCAGGTTTTGTGTTGTGAATACACAAAATGCGTTAACATTTAACGAAAAATTGGTCGTTAACAATTCCCATTAAATAGTTTCTGCGCATTTATTCCTTTAATTTATGAAATATATTGATCATCACTGCCAGTGTAGTGGTTAGAGTGCTGGACTACAAATCCTATTGTTGACTATGAATCTGAGGGGCGTGAGTTCAAATCTCCGTCGAGGAATGGAAATTTTTTTTTTTTTTCGTTTTTTCTTCTTTTTTTTTTTGTGTGTTCTTTTTTCTTTTTTCTTTTTCTTTCTTTTTCATTTTGGCAATGAATTTATTTATTTTTTTTTAATTTTCCTCATTTTTGGTTTTTCATTCCTTTTTTTTCCCTTTTTTTTTTCATCCTTTTCTTCTTTTTGTTATACCCCATCACACGATAGTGCTGGGATATTACAATATACCCTCCGGTGTCTGTCCGTCCGTCCGTCCCCACCATTTCCGACCAATAACTGGATTAATTTGTGCTATGAATCTGAGGGGCGTGAGTTCAAACCCCCCATGGAGGAATGGAATTTTCTTTTTTTTTTTTCCTTTTTTTCTCGTTTTTTCTTTTCTTTTTTTTTCCGTTTATTTTTCTTTTTCTTTTTGCAATGAATTTTTTTTTTTTTTTCATTTTTTTTTCTCATTTTTTGTTTTTCATTCCTTTTTTTTTACCTTTTTTTTTTTTTTCTTTTTCTTCTTTTTGTTATACCCCATTACACGATAGTGCTGGGATATCATAATATACCCTCCGGTGTCTGTCCGTCCGTCAGTCTGTCCGTCCGTCAATCCATCCCCACCATTTCCGACCGATAACTTGATTAATTTTTCACATTTTTTTTTCAAATTGTGCCTACATGTTTATATCGGGAATGACTTTTTTTCTTATCTTCTTTTTGTTATACCCCATCACACGATAGTGCTGGGGTATTATAATACACCCTCCGGTGTCTGTCCGTTCGTCCGTCCATCCACACCATTTCCGACCGATAACTTGATTAATTTCTCACAATTTTTTTTTGGAGTTTGCGATCAATAACTTAAGAATCTTTTCATGGATTTTCTTCAAATTTTAAAACACTAAAGGACACATATTATTGCCAAGGACAGTCACTCTGCTTTTCTGGTTATTGTATTATCTGCCCTTTTGATATACATGTATGTAGTTCCTTTACTATATTGAATGCCTTAGTGAAGTTTTACAGATAACTATAACACTTAAAAGTACCACTATTATGGGCAAGGCTATAACCATATTATCTTGCAGTGGTGGGGTATCATGCAGTGTTAGCGTGCTTTTATTAAAATAGAGATTGAGGGTACTCGTTAGAAGCGCCTCATTGAGTTGTGCTTACGAGTATCCACAATCAATATTTCATGGTGCAAACAAGAACCGACGCTCGCTTTCCCCCATCGGGGCTTTGAGAGATAGATTGGCCTGCATGGTGCTTTCGTGCAGAGCTGAAACTGACCAAACTTGATCACTGGTCAACTGCTTAGAATGTAAAAGCCTGCCTAAGAAAAGTGGTGCGAGTGGGATCCCTCCTTACACCCAAAGCGGTTTCTTTGATCGGTAGGGCTTAAGATGTCACTTCATCTAAAGGTCAGGCAAAAGCCCCACAAAATCGGAAGCAACCAACTGTTGACGGGGACTTAAAACCTCAATACAAACAAATAAAAGAACCGACATCTAACGATTACCCACAATCTGCGATTAGGCTTTTGATTAAAATGAAAGACTCGGTGTACCACAACTAGAATGTCAATACGACACAGATGCCCCCGCCCAGGGACCATCCTCACCAAGAAAAAAGGTTGCAAAAAAGGTGACAGCATTGCTCGCATTGAGGGCATCGGCGTAAGAGGGGGTAATGTCATTTAAATCTTGGAAAAAGGTTCAGCATACCAATTATGAACCAAATCCATAAAAAATAAATTGCAAAGTCTGTGACATTGACCTTGAATTTTGGTTTTACGGCCCTTTCAAGAGTATGTCTTTTATTTCGAGCAGATCATTAATCAGATAAAGGGCGAAAACTAAGCGGGGTGGTAGCGGGAGAAAGGACCTGTCAAATACGAACTAAATCCATTGTGTGGGTTGGGAAATGTGAGCTCTTATAAATAACGTTGACATTAAAAAATTCTGAATCCGTGACCTTGACCTTGAGGTCATGGGCATGGGCGTGGGTATGCTGAAAATTATGTGTCCGTGACCTTGACTTTGAGGTCATGGGCATGGGCGCGAGTATGCTGAATAAAACTTAATTAAAATCTCTCCAGAAAGAACGTATGATCGTAATCCAATATACCATTAATCTGGTCTATATAGCCGGTATTATCGTGGGAAGAACATTATTTTGTAAACTGAAATGTTGCATCAATGTTGAGTCAACTGGGCTGTGGATGTTTATATCACTGTACTTGTTGAATCTGTAAGTGAGGCAGGATCAAATTGTGTTGGTTTAATTCTACAAAACAAGAGCTGTCAGATGTAATCAGATAAAAAAGCCATTCACAGCATTACAATTTTGGGGAAAGTCTGGCGAAATGCAAAGGACAATATCACCATTTACCTACCTTATCTTTTGCTATGGACCGTACAGTACCATTATTATTGTAAATCATTTGCCTTCTGTGATAGAACAATTTTTTGCAACATTTTCAAGGACAAAAATATCACGAAAATGAGTAATCATATAATAGTCAACTATTTAGGCTATAACAATTCTTAAAAATTCATTGCAGCAAAACTGTTCAGGAACAGTAATATACAAGAACTAACTTTGAAAATGCATTGAAATTTGGTACTTCGAAGGCAGAAGCAGCAGACCTCTTTATAACACTATTAATGATATCCAAAGCAGAAACCATGTTAGATAAACAACCATATCATATCCAAACAAAAATGTATAGTTATATACATAAATGACCATTGATGGTCATTTTTCTGAATAGTCATTTTTCTGAATAACCTATATATATATTTTTGTGATCCATCTTATAAACATTCTTATCCAAAACTGTGTTATAACGAACAGTCCCACAGTGAGATTGTGGTGTATTTGCCTTTTTGCCCTACCTATGTAGCTCAGTCAGATTTGTGTCTGGCTGGTTACCAGGAGGTCATGGGTACACAAATTGATCATAAAATGATATAAGAATCTCATATTGGTGTGAGGGGTGGCTGGAAAAATTCGTACCGAGGGACACTGTCCGGCATCACGAGGCTTGCCGAGTGATGCCGGACAGTGATCCCGAGGGACTGATTTTTCTATCCACCCCGCATACCCATATTGGATTCTTTTTCTTGCATTCCATTTCTTAGCGCGGATTTTTACTGCTGCAGTCACTTCGGTTACCAACGTCCGCCATATTGTGTTGACACTGCGGGAATGTTAAGTAGTGACGTCACGTAACGTGCTGTGACGTCAACCTTAACGACGGCGCATACGAGGACGTAATCAACCAGTGCATTTATCAAACACGCGATTATGCTCGATTTTGGGTTGGAACACCAGGGTCAGAACATAAATTTCTATCCCAGGGTAAAATCACGGATTTCCTTGTCTGTTGTGCAAGAATTACTTTTCTACAGTCTTTTTCTCCCTTCTGCTGGTTCCAGAAGTACAGTTGTCAGTTTCTAGAGAAAGAAAGTGCACTGGTGAACTGCTTGTGCATAAAAGTGTTGTTAGGTAAACTAACTGGCTTGTGCTGAATAAATTAATTTAGCCACACCCATTTCTGACTATTAGCCAATCAAATTACTTGATATAATGAAGTCACTCAATTCACAAACTGCATGACAGTGTAGATCCTGATCAGATGACTATCTGATCTGAATCTACACTGTTAGCAAAAGTAGGAGTTTTCATGTATAACAGTTAAAGGGACTGTTTCCCAATAAAGGAGTTTCACAGTTAAGGGAGGTAAAGCTTTAGAGCATTCATTGCTACCTATAAAATTGTCAGTACCGGTAGGTGTCTACTCTGAAAGAAGCAGTAGTAGAACCTTTCTCAGATGAGACTGGGTGTCCAGGACATTCAACACAAGGCCACACAAGCTCTTTCCTAGCCTCTTATGACATGCATAGAATCCTTAGTTTTGTTGCTCTTTGTAAGCTTGAAGTCATCTACTGTAATGATCCTAAGAATTGGGACAGATAGGCCTAAGCAAACAGTGCAGACCCAGATTAGACTGCTCAGTCCCTACTAGGTTTGTTCAAATTATGAAGCTTGATTGGAATGGACCTGTATTTTGTGAAAGTGCTGGAAAATATAACTCCTCTTTAATGCATTGATGAATGCATGTTTCTCTTTGCTCAAAGTAGGGTAAAATTTTGACTGGAAACATTTCTAGGTTATCCATACCATACGTTTAACAACCTCTACTTATTTCAGGCAGATGTTTCTAAAACAGATAACTTGGGACGACAAACAATACACCAGGCAGCTCATACAGGAGCAGTTAACTCTGTAAGATTTCTTGTAGAGAAATGTGGAATTGATCCATCTGTAAAAACACCACAACAAGGAGTCACTCCATTACACACTGCTGCAAAGGTTAGAAATTCTGACAGGGATAATATGGACCAAGTTGGCAGAAAACCTGTTTTACCCTTTTTGTACCAAATGGAACTTTCCTCCTTTTATATGGCAGGAGTCCATTTTAGAATTTAGGGGTGTCAGGTTGTGTTTTCTTTAACTTTAATTTGGAAAATGGCTGGACTTTTTTCAAACAGTGTAGGCACTGATCAGACGCTGCAATCTGGGCCTGCTTTGTTTGCAAATTACCTCTTTTGGGGTTTCCGGTGTCCCAGTTTATCTTGACCCCTGGGTAGCTTTACCCCCGGGGGTAAAGCTACTCAGGGGTAGCTTTACCCCCGGGGGTAAGGATATCCCGGGATATCTTTACCCCCACCCTGGATATCTTCACCCCCGGGGGTAAAGCGTAACTGGCCAGGATATCTTTACCCCCGGGGGTAAAGCTAAACTGGCCAGAATATCTTTACCCCCACCCCAACTTTTGGGTATAAACTATTTTCTTAATACCCAATTTCTTCTTATATGTGAGAGAAGCAAGATAGTGGACTCGATGTTTCACTTTAACATTTTTCGTTTCAATCATGACTCAGACTAATAGAACTACCCTTGGTAAGAAATATGACCACATTATAGAGGCAAATGATTATTTAATAACTTCTTTTTGTATATTTTCTTACTCAAAATGTCCCTTATTACAATCTTTCATAATCTTGCATAATCCCTGTCAGTTGTGCAATGGGTGGTGGTGGTGAGTGCAAAGGCGGGGGTAAAGATATCCCGGCTGGGATATCTTTACCCCCGGGGGTAAAGCTAAACTGGCCAGGATATCTTTACCCCCACCCCAACGTTTGGGTATTAACTATTTTCTTACTGCCCAATTTCTTTTTATATGTAAGAGAAGCAAGATAGTGGACTCAATGTTCCCCTTAATATTTTTCGTTACAATCATGACTCAGACTAATAGAACTACCCTTAGTAAGAAATATGACCATATTATAGAGGCAAATGATTATTTAACAACTTCTTTTTGTATATTTTCTTATTCAAAATGTCCCTTATGACATTATGACAATCTTTCATAATCTTGCATAATCCCTGTCAGTGTGCAATTGGTGGTGGAGGTGAGTGCAAAGGCGGGGGTAAAGATATCCCGGCTGGGATATCTTTACCCCCGGGGGTAAAGCTAAACTGGCCAGGATATCTTTACCCCCACCCCAACGTTTGGGTATAATTTATTTTCTTACTGCCCAATTTCTTCTTATATGTAAGAGAAGCAAGATAGTGGACTCGATGTTCCCCTTAATATTTTTCGTTAATCATGACTCGGACTAATAGAACTACCCTTAGTAAGAAATATGACCATATTATAGAGGCAAATGATTATTTAACAACTTCTTTTTGTATATTTTCTTATTCAAAATGTCCCTTATGACAATCTTTCATAATCTTGCATAATCCCTGTCAGTTGTGCAATGGGTGGTGGTGGTCAGTGCAAAGGTGGGGGTAAAGATATCCCGGCTGGGATATCTTTACCCCCAGGGGTAAAGCTAAACTGGCCAGGAAATCTTTACCCCCACCCCAACTTTTGGGTACAAACTATTTTCTTAATGCCCAATTTCTTTCATATGTAAGAGAAGCAAGATAGTGGACTCGATGTTTCACTTTAACATTTTTCGTTTCAATCATGACACGGACTAATAGAACTACCCTTGGTAAGAAATACCACCATATTATAGAGGCAAATGATCATTTAATAACTTCTTTTTGTATAGTTTCTTATTCAAAATGTCCCTTATGACAATCTTTCATAAACTTGCATTATCCCTGTCAGTTGTGAAATGGGTTGTGGTGGTGAGTGCAAAGGCGGGGGTAAAGATATCCCAACTGGGATATCTTTACCCCCGGGGATAAAGCTAAGCTGGCCAGGATATCGTTACCCCCACCCCAACTTTTGGGTATAAACTATTTTCTAAATGCCCAATTTCTTCTTATATGCAAGAGAAGCAAGAAAGTGGACTTGATGTTTCACTTTAACATTTTTCGTTTCAATTGTGACTCAGACTTATAGAACTACCCTTAGAAAGAAATATGACCATATTATAGAGGCAAATGATTATTTAATAACTTCTTTTTGTATATTTTCTTATTCAAAATGTCCCTTATGACAATCTTTCTTAAACTTGCATTATCCCTGTCAGTTGTGAAATGGGTTGTGGTGGTGAGTGCAAAGGCGGGGGTAAAGATGTCCCGGCTGGGATATATTTACCCCCGGGGGTAAAGCTAAACTGGCCAGGATATCTTTACCCCCACCCCAACTTTTGGGTATAAACTATTTTCTTAATGCCCAATTTCTTCTTATATGTAAGAGAAGCAAGATAGTGGACTCGATGTTTCACTTTAAAACTTGTAAACATGGATGGTCAGACTTGCACTGCTTTGCCTGGGCAGGCTTAGAGCCTGTAAGTGATTTACTAGTACTTGTGTGCTGTTGGTTTCAGCTCCATGTGGAAGCATCATGCAGCCCATCTATTTCTTCAAGCGCCGATGGGAGGGGGCCGACTCTATATTGTTGTTGAATATAACTCCAGATACAGTTCTTTTGTCTGCTCTTTAATTGTCCTCAGTTCATGCTGAACCATACATTTATCCCATTTCCGATGGGAAACCCAAAATTGCAAACAGTGTGGGGTCAGATCAGACGCTGCAAAAAGCGATGTTTGATTAAAAACCCCCACCTATAAACAATGGTTGAATTTGTGAAAAACTGATTTATGCAAGCTATAGGGTATAAGTGTGCTTGTTTTGGTTTTTATCCCCTGACCGAATAGGTTCGGGGGATATAGCGATCAGCCTGGTGTCCGTCCGTCTGTCCGTCCGTCCGTTCGTCCGCACCAACGAAACGACATTAGGGGGCAAAAAATTTGGACAGTTTGACACTTAAGTATATATTCGTGAGTCCAAATGCGGTTTATTCCGTTATTTGGGTACTTAAGTGGCAAAAATTTGCTCTTAGGTGGCTTGCCGCTTAAGAGAATTTGCCGCTTAAGTAGTCAATATGCCGACGCCTAGCCACTTAAGTATCCGTTCGTGAGAACGTCCGTCCGTCCGTCCGTAGACGCAACCTTGTGATGGCCATAACTCCTATACCCTTTGAGATTCATTGATGGTTCTTGGCACAATTGTTCACAAGGTCGAGACGGCGTGTCATGCGCAAGAACCAGAACTCTAGATGCCATACTTTTTTAGTTATCTCCCCTTTTAATAAAATAGAAGGACTACTTTGTGATGGTCATAACTCCAATACCCTTTGAGATATATTGATGGTACCTGGCACAGTTGTTCACAAGGCTGAGACGGCGTGTCATGCACAAGAACCACAACTCTGGTTGCCATGGTTTTGGAGTTATCTCCCCTTCCAATAAAATAGAGTGCCAACCTTGTGATGGCCATAACTCCTATACCCTTTGAGATTCATTGATGGTTCTTGGCACAATTGTTCACAAGGCTGAGACAGCGTGCCATGCGCAAGAACCAGAACTCTGGATGCCATACTTTTTTAGTTATCTCCCCTTTTAATAAAATAGAATGACTACTTTGTGATGGCCATAACTCCAATACCCTTTGAGATATATTGATGATACCTGGCACAGTTGTTCACAAGGCTGAGACGGCATGTCATGCACAAGAACCACAACTCTGGTTGCCATGGTTTTGGAGTTATCTGCCCTTCCAATAAAATAGAGTGACAACATTGTGATGGCTATAATTCCAATACCCTTTAAGATTTATTGATGATACCTGGCACAGTTGTTCGCAAGGCCGAGACGGTGTGTCATGCACTAGAACCACAACTCTGGGTGCCATGGTTTTTTAGTTATCTCCCCTTCCAATAATATAGAATCACTACCTTGTGATGGCCACATCTCCAACACTCTTTGAGATATATTGATGATACTTGGTACAGTTGTACATGAGGTAAAGCAGGTGTGTCATGTGCAAGGATCACAACTCTGAGTGCCCTCGTTTTTTAATTATCTCCCCTGACAATATAACTTTGTTATGGCCATAACTCTAATACCCTTAGAGATATATTGATGGTATTTGGCACAGTTGTATACAATGTTTGCCCTTCCAATAAAATAATGTGACAACCTTGTGATGGCCATAATTCCAATACCCTTTAAGATTTATTGATGATACCTGGCACAGTTGTACGCAAGGCCGAGACGGTGTGTCATGCACTAGAACCACAACTCTGGGTGCCATGGTTTTTTAGTTATCTCCCCTTCCAATAATATAGAATCACTACCTTGTGATGGCCACATCTCCAACACTGTTTGAGATATATTGATGATACTTGGTACAGTTGTACATTAGGTTAAGCAGGTGTGTCATATGCAAGAACCACAACTCTGGGTGCCCTGGTTTTTTAATTATCTCCCCTGACAATATAACTTTGTGATGGCCATAACTCCAATACCCTTTGAGATATATTGATGGTACTTGGCACAGTTGTATACAACGTTGAGACGGCGCTTCATGCCTAAGAACCACAACTCTGGGTGCTATAATATTTGAGTTATCTCCCCTTCCAATATAACAGTATGACAACCTTGTGATCATCGTACCTCCAATACCCTTTGAGACGTATTGGTGGTACTTGATGCAGATGTACATGAGGTTAAGCAGGTGTGTCATGCTCAAGAATTACAACTCTGGGTGCTCTGGTTTTTAGTTATATCCCTTGGCAATATAACCTTGTGATGGCCATAACTCCAACACACTTTGAGATATATTGAAGGAACTTGGCACAATTGTATACAGGGTACAGAAGGGATGTCATGTGCAAGAACCACAACTGTTGGTGCTGTGGTATTTGAGTTATCTACCCTTCCAATATAACAGTATGACCAGCTTCTGATCACCATATCTCCAATACCTTTTGAGACATATTGATGGTAATTTGTACAGAAATACATGAGCTTAAGCAGGCATGTCATGCACAAGAACCACATTTCTGAGTGCCCTGGTTTTTTAGTTATCTCCCCTGACAGTATAATCTTGTAATGGTCATAACTGCAATACTTTTGTGATATATTGCTGGTTTAATTCTGGTTCAC
This sequence comes from Lucinisca nassula, assembly GCA_963580285.1. Classification (NCBI taxonomy): domain Eukaryota; kingdom Metazoa; phylum Mollusca; class Bivalvia; order Lucinida; family Lucinidae; genus Lucinisca; species Lucinisca nassula. The sequence continues at coordinate 119,888,422 of OY757016.1, read as the reverse complement.
TTTCTATTCTTTTTTCAAAGCCAGTTTAATTATGAGGAGTCAAAACTACTCCTAAGAAACTACTCACACACAAAATCTGGTGACACGTTGAGTCACATTGTATGTCGGTTCGGAAATGTGCAGATTTTGTCAATATTGTTTGATGAAGGCTTCTCTTTGGAAACTCAGAATTTTGATGGGAAAACAGCCTTACATGGAGCAGCACAGACAGGGCGTTTTGACTGTTGCAAATTTCTTTTGGAAGCTGGAGTAAAAGTTGATGCGTTGAAAAGAGCTGATTGGTAAATTTATTTTGGTAGCATAGCCCCTGCTATGGAGAACTAATTCCGCCCATCGGCTGATCGGGGCTTGAAGAAATAAATGGGCTGCATGATGCTTCCACGCAGAGCTGAAACTGACCCGCCCACGAATACTGGTAAACCGCTTTGAGGATCTAATCCTGCCCAGGCAAAGCAGTGTGAGTCGGCCTGTCCATGTTTGGTTGGTTTCATTGGGCATTTCATCTCAATGTCAGGTAAAAGTTATCCAAAATGACCTTTACATAGTCTTGCCTACCCTTACGATTTGGTCGTAAGGCTTTCTATTTTCATGTGCAAATTACGACCCCGACCGAATTCCGTACGATTTTCTGTGTTTGTAAAAAAATCGGTAATTCAGCACAATTATTCCAGTTCAGTTTCGGGTAAGCATGCGTTTATACCATAACAAGACGACAGTTGTCGTTCCTGGCATACTCTCGTTTGCAAAATTAAATTGAATTTCATTGGCTAACGATAGGGAAGTAATCCAATCACAGTTCATTTAACAAATTTGTTTCATTATGTTCCGCAAGATGGATGCCTTTACAAGGGGAAAAAACATGGGAGATAAAGAAAAGCTGAATCATTAGATTCATTGCAGTCAAACAAAAAAAAAAAACGCGAGGCAATGGGCTTATTTTGACCTTGCATCGGATACCTTAAAATCCTTACGAATAAAATTTGAATCTTAAGATTTTTTTATGGGATCTTACTATTTTCTGTCACAGGGGGTAGGCAAGTCTGTTTACAGTATTGACTGGGATGTTAAACCTCAAATCAAACAAACTATGGAAGAGTAATGGGGGTACCAGTGCTATAGATAAGGCTGTGTGCCGCATGAATTACGAAAATGTTCGTTAGGATACTCCTTTTTTTCAAATCTGGTGCATGTCTGGTACGAAAAACAGATAAGCATTACGCATTAAATATTTTTTGAGTGCGTATTTTGTATTTTTTCGCCTGTTGTTTACAAAGTCAAGGAAAACGGTAGAAGATATACTAGTGAAGCCATTTGATCTGAATCTACACTGTTTGGCAATCAGTTTATGAATTTGTAGCAATAAATTGCATCAAGTAATTTGATTGGTTGATAGACAGAAATGGTGTGGCTTAAATGAATATTAAGCAAGATAAGGGTTAACCTGTGAAATCTTATTTCAGGACACCATTGATGCTAGCTTGTACAAAGAACAGTATGAGAGTTATATCTTTACTATTGAAGTATGGTGCCAACCCACACCTGGTCAATAAAGATGGTTGGAATAGTTTCCACATTGCAGCAAGGTGGGTGAAAGCAGATAAAAATATGTATGTTTACTGGGGTTTCATGTCAGAAAAAAGGTAAGGTATGTAAGTTTCTTTTATTTTTTGGTGTTCACTGTTGCACCGGCAGAAGTTTGCTGGTGTCAGCCAGCTAAGATAAATGGAAGGTATTACAACAAAAATAAATAACTACATGTATGTAATTTACTGATTTTTGTTTTAAATTTGTTTGAGAATAAAAGAATATAAATTTGTATGGGTATGAATATTAACCCTTTCCCACTCAGATACGTGTTTTTACGTGTCTGCACACCCCCCCCCCCCATTTTAAGCCCCAGAAACACCTAAAACATGTATTTCTACCCCTGGATGGTTATGTTTGCTTTAGGAGTTGTTGGGCAAAAAAAGTGACCTGTTTTTTTCGCGCGCCTCCCCACTAAAAATATTCTAGTAGGGATTGAAGGGGGGCAACGCCCCCCTCACATCCCGAAAAATTTTGGGTGTATGGCCCTGCCGGCCACTAAAATTTATATCTGAGGGTGTCTGGGGTCAAAAATGCCTGAAAATTGATGCTGATAAAACATGCTGCAAACAATGAAAATGGCCAGTGCCAAACACCTTAATTGTTGCCTTGACAGCTGTCTGAAGATGAAAATGTGGTAAAAAATTCATGTGAAAACACACTTTGAGATGCCCCCTCTTTACCATGACAACAGTGATCAAGTCATGAAAGATTGCATTTTAAAGGCTACTGCCCAATGAACATTCATACTGATTTTGGTATAAAAAAGACCATCTATAATGAAACAATGGCTAGTTGAAGTTGCTATCAGGTGCAACACTGTGAAAATCAGCGAAATTCACAAAATCCCTGAGTGGTAAAGGGTTAATACATGTATTTTTTTTTTTTTTTTTTTTTTTTTTTTTTTAATATTTGCAATAATTGATTATTCTTGATTACCAGTATTGAATAACAAGTTGGCAATTTTGTTCATTTATTGCTTTATTGTGTGTTTTTGTTTGTTTTTTTAGTTTTAACAGCCCAGTCAGCACTATTAGGTCATATGGATCTAGTCAGTTTACCTACCCACATTTTTCCTTGGCAGGCTTATACTTAGGTGGTTAACCAATACATGGCACATTCTTTGGCCAGAAATTGACAACTGCCCTTCTTGAATCAGCAGAAGGGAGATAATTTTGGCCTTTACTGATTGCTTAGTTCTCTCTGTCCCAATACTTTGGATCATTACAGTAACTGTAAGCTTTGAACAACTGTGTTGATATGTTTATTTTCCAGAGAGGGCCACATGTCTGTGATTGAACTATTGTTAGACCAAGATGCTTCACTCTGGGACACTGTCAGTAAGAATGGAAGGACTCCACTTCATACTGCAGGTAGATGGAATTAACCCTTAAGGGGAATGTGAACACCTGGCATATTTTCTGCCATTTTTCAAAGGGGGACAACCTTCGGGACTTCCGGTTTGCTTTTCTATAAGCCCTGCCCCACTGAAAAAGGGGTCTACTCCTAAAGGAAAGAATTTGCTCCTCAGGAGCAAATTCTTTCCTTTAAGAGTTGACCCCTACTGACATGGGAGACAAAACTACTGGTACTTTTGCAGGAGTTGCCTCCCCTGGAGGTGTTCCCATTCCCCTTAAGATGCCGTAAAACTGCATCTGAAAATGTTGTCTGTTTATATTGTCTGCTGCATCTGCTTGCTAACTTTTCAAACACATTTTTGCATACAGACAGAGTGGGCCCTGATGGAACTACTCCAAGGGTATGAGTCTGATCTGGGTCCACACTGTTTTCAATAATGGCATTTAAAGTAACCAGCAGAAAACAAAGCAGACAACAATTATTGTGATTGGCATCTCAAGCGTTAAGGACCCAAATGTACATTTGCATAAATTTATTAGCTTAACCCATTTTGTACAGGAAGCCCCAAAAACAGGTAATTGGCATACAATGCCGACCCAAATCAGACGCCTTAGTATGCGGCATCTGAACATTGCCTCCGCTGTTTGCAAAATGTTCAGCCATTTTTCAAATAAATTTTAAAGAAAACAACCTGACACTAAGGCTGACATGATTAATCATATAACCCATTAATCGATCGATGAATTCCACAAAAATGATTATCATTTCTGATTTGCTTTTAATCAATTACTTGATTGGTACAATTTGCTACTCAAAGTTATGCCTAAAATAGCTGTATGAGTGGCAAACAGTGCAGACCCTGATGAGACGTCGCAAAATGTGGCATCTCATCTGGGTCTACTCTCTTTGCTCAGGCCTGTCTGTTCAAATATATATATGGTAAAGTGCAACATATGGTAAAAGTCATGCTCGGACAGAAAGCCAGACAAGTAAAATTATGACAAAAACCTTAGCCATTACTGATCGATTATCGATCGCAATGACAGGGCTGATAATTGATTAACTTTTCAGCTCCAATTAGCCAGCCCTACCCGACACACACTAAATTTTGAAATAAACTCTTGCTATATATAACGTGAAAGATTCCATTTGGTACAAAATGGGTAAATATTTACATTCTCAGTGCATTTACATGTTAACCTTTGAGACATAATGTTGTTCATTTAAAAATTAATTTTTATTTTTATGCTGTTTATGAAAGTATGAACGCATTGGGTCGCATCCTAAGTAAAGGAACCCCGAAAACCCTGAAGGGGTTCATGTAAACTTTGCTAGTGACGGGCTGTCGTTCATACTTTCATGAAAAGCAGAAAAAATAAGTTTTATTTGTTATTTTTGCATTCAATGTCCCTTATCACTGGGCTAAAAATGCTTATAGGGCAAACTTTTAAGCTTAAAAACATTACACTCGTCTGAACAGCATTGCTGTCGCCAAGGCCCGTAGAGAACCATGGTTTAGGCTGGCGTTACTTGTTTGTTTGTTTGATTTGAGGTTTGACGTCCCCGTCAACACTGTAAAGGTCATTTAGGAGACGTTGCTTCCAATTTTGTGGGAATTTTACCCGACATTGAGATGAAATGACATCTCAAGCCCTGCCGCCCAATGAAACCAATAGGGTTTATAGGCATGGACTGGCCGACTCGCACTCCTTTGTCTGGACCGGCTAAGATCCTCTAAGCTGTTTACCAGTACTCGTGTGCGTGGCGTTACTTGACATCACTGAAAATCATGTGACTCGATGCGTTCATAGAAGTATGAACTACATTGTTTTCTATAGTTCATCATTAGATAAAATGTGAAAAGGTTGCCTTTGGAAACAAAGAAAACATAAAAGAATGAAAATCAGAGACTCAGTTTATTGAGTCATACACAGCAATGTAGTTTGCAAGGCTGTGAATGCCCACTAGCACCGGCTGAAGTGGTATTCAATTTCAATGTTACTAGAATGGGCTCATTGATCCCAAATGAAAATAAAATATAATCTGCACTATGATGAAGCACGGGGAGACTTTTTACAGCCGCCACATGGCACTTTACACCAGCTGCAGTGAGGTAAAATTAAATGCTAAAAGGTTGCCTTTGAAAACAAAGAACACATGAAAGAACGAAAATCGTAGACTCGGTTTTATTGAGTCTTTGCACTGGAAAATTATGTAAATATACTCCCAATAGAAACATTGATTCACATGAAAACGCATGATTAGCAAGTCACATCAAAATAAACCATGGGTCCCTCTAATATGATTGGATGATGGCAATGTTATGAAGTCAGCAATTAATAGGAAAACTGTTCTATAGTTTTCTTGTTTAAATTTTATCTCTTTATAATCAAGACTTTTTCGTCATTATATTGAATGGAAATTAATGTAAATATATGTAATGAATTTTGAATTGAATTGTTGGCATTTTAAAATTTATGAGCAGGACAAATTTCATGATCAGCTGAGTTGAGCAAAAAAAGTTTAATAACCTCGGGGCCATGTAATGGTTATTTATAGTTGTGCTGTTCTAGTCCCTATGACATCAGAATGATGTGTAAAAAGAACTGGTTATCTTTAAAATCTGGACTGGGCATGTGCAAACATTGAAGAATCATATCAGATGGCACAGAATTCGATGTCTTATCAGGGTCTACATGTGGCTTAACCAAGTTTTTTCCCCACCGTTCAAAAAATGTTATACCCTCCAAAGTTTTGAGTGTCCGTCCATCCGTCCGCCCATCAGTGCCTCATAGTTTCGTGTTCTCTCAATAACTCTGATACCTTTTGAGATATTTTCACGAAACTTTACAGATATGTAGAGCACTATGAGACAATGTGCAGAACATATGAACCATAACTCTGAGTTTCGTGTACGCTCCATAACTTTGATACGGTTTGAGATATTTCCCTGAAACTTCACACAGGTATGTAGAGCACCATGAGATGACACGCAGAACATATGAATCGTAACTCTGATTTTCCTACTTTTGGAGTTATTGCCCTTTGAACTTTGAATATAGCTTTGCTATCATTTTAGTGTTCGCTCTGACAATAACTCTGATACGGTTTGAGATATCTTCTTATCTGGGCCTGCAATGTTTGAGTATCCCATTTTGTTGTTTCCTGTACAAAACGGGTTAAAAAATGGAATTTTAGGGTTAAAGAAACAATCTGAGTTTTAGTTCATGAGGACTATTTTCTCAGCCTACACTCAGAAACAGTTAACCTTTCAGTGCTGTCAGTGTTTTGATTTCTTACAGTGTTGCATGGGCATGCTGATCTGGTTCATTACATGCTAGACAGGTGTGGTTATAAGACAGATATGCAAGATAGCTGTGGAACAACACCACTGATGGATAGTTTGAGAGTGCAGAATATTGAAATTGTCAGAATGCTTATCAGTAAACACAAGGTACCTAGAAACAGACAAGGTGTGTATTTGGTGATAGTTGAAGGATAATTGTTGTCAACTCTCCATAAAGATTGACGTTGTGAGTATATATCAGAACTGCTTTGGTGAGGTGCTTTTAACCCTTATCTTGCTGAATATTCATTTAAGCCACACCCATTTCTGTCTATCAACCAATCAAATTACTTGATGTAATTTATTGCTACAAATTCATAAACTGAATGCCAAACAGTGTAGAGCCTGATCAGATGGCTTCTTCAGAAGCCATCTGATCTGGATCTACACTGTTTGCAAAGATATGGGTTGTTGTGAATAGCAAGATAAAGGTTAATGAATACCCACAGCATAAATTTAATTTACATGGAGAAAGAGGGAATATTATCCTTCCATTATCACCATTTACATACCTTACCTTTTGCTATGGACCATACAGTAACATAATTATTGTAAATCATTTGCATTCTGTGATAGAACAATTTTTTTTGCAACATTTTCAAGGACAAAAATATCACGAAAATGAGTTATCATATAATAGTCAACTGTTTAGGCTATAACAATGCTTAAAACTTCATTGCAGCAAAACTGTTCAGGAACAGTAATAAACAAGAACTAACTATGAAAATGCATTGGATTTGGCAGAAGCAACAGGCCTCTTTATAACACTATTAATGGGGTCCAAAGCAGAAACCGTGTTACAGTAGAACTTCAATGGCTGGAACACTGATGGCTCGTTTACCATGGATGCGTCGAACCCATTCTTGAGCCCCTATCGAAATCCTCTACATAAGACATAGTGGGTGATAATTAAGGAGAATTAAGTCTTTTATCTTGTAATTGTATGCTGTGTGAACTCATTAGAATCGCCTCGATGAGGCGATTCTAATGAGTACACACAGCATACATTTCTATTATAGAACACCGAAAAGATATCTAAAAGTATCTCGTTATGCCTCCTGGTAGTAACCCTCAGTGGCTCGAACTACCCCTGCCTGGAACAGATTTTCGAGGTCCCAAAGGTGTTCGAGCCATTGAAGTTCAACTGTAACTAAACAACCATTTTATATCCAAACAAAAGTGTATAGATTATATAAATAAATGACCATTAAAGGTCATTTTTCTGAATAGTCATTTTTCTGAATAATCTATGCATTTTTGGGATCCATCTTGAAAAGGTTTTTATCCCAAACTGTGTTATAACGAACAGTCTCACAATGAGATTGTGCTGTATTTGCCTTTTTGCCCTACCTATGTAGCTCAGGCAGCTGTGTGTCTTGCAGGTGATCAGGAGGTCATGGGTACACAGATTGATCATGAAATCATATAAGAATCTTACATGGGTGTGAGGGGTGGATGGAAAAATCTGTCCCGAGGGACACTGTCCCGCATCACGTGATACCGGACAGTGTCCCTCGGGATGGATTTTTCTATCCACTCCTCACACCCATATTAGATTCTTTTTCTTGCATACCTTCCATTTCTTAGCGCAGATTTTTAATGCTGCAGTCACTTCGGTTACCAACGTCCACCATATTGTGTTAACACTGCAGGAATGTTTAGTGACGTCATGTAAGGTGTTGTGACATCAACCTTAACAACGACACATACAAGGTTGTAATCAAGCAGTGCATTTATCAAAAACGCTGTTATACTCGAATTTGGGTCGGAACACAAGGGTCAGAACATAAATCTATCCCAGGGTAAAATCACAGATTTCCTTGTTGTGCAAGAATTACTTTTCTACAGTCTTGTTCTCCCTTCTGCCAGAAGTACAGTTGTCAGTTTCTGGAGAAAGAATGTGCACTGTACTGGTTAACTGCTTGTGCATAAAAGTGTTGTTAGGTAAACTAACTGACTTGTGCTGAATAAATTAATTTAGCCGCACCCATTTCTGACTATAAACCAATCAAATTACTTGACACAATGAAGTCACTCAATTCACAAACTGCATGACAAACAGTGTAGATCCTGATCAGATGACTATCTGATCTGGATCTACACTGTTTGCAAAGGTAGGAGTTTTCATGTATAACGGTTAAAGGGACTGTTTCCCAATAAAGGAGTTTCACAGTTAAGGGAGGTAAAGCTTTAGAGCATTCATTGCTACCTATAAAATTGTCAGTACCGGTAGGTGTCTATACTGAAAGAAGCAGTAGTAGAACCTTTCTCAGATGAGACTTGGTGTACAAGACATTCAACACAAGGCCACACAAGCTCTTTCCTAGCCTCTTATGACGTGCATAGAATCCTTAGTTTTGTTGCTCTTTGTAAGCTTGAAGTCATCTACTGTAATGATCCTAAGAATTGGGACAGATAGGCCTAAGCAAACAGTGCAGATCCAGATCAGACTGCTCAGTCCCTACTAGGTTTGTTCAAATTATGAACCTTGATTGACATTGACCTATATTTTGTGAAAGGGCCGGGAAATATAACTCCTCTTTAATGCATTGATGAATGCATGTTTCTCTTTGCTCAAGGATGGGTAAAATTTTGACTGGAAACATTTCTAGGTTATCCATTCCGTACGTTTAACAACCTCTACTTATTTCAGGCAGATGTTTCTAAAACAGATAACTTGGGACGACAACCAATACACCAGGCAGCTCAGGCAGGAGCAGTTAACTCTGTAAGATTTCTTGTAGAGAAATGTGGAATAGATCCCTCTGTAAAAACACCACAACAAGGAGTCACTCCATTACACACTGCTGCAAAGGTTAGAAATACTGACAGGAATAATATGAACCGAGTTGGAAGAAAACATACTTAACCCTTTTTGTACCAAATGGAATTTTCATCCTTATATATAGCAGGAGTCCATTTCAAAATTTATATAGCAGGAGTCCATTTCAAAATTTAGGGGTGTCAGGTTGTGTTTTCTTCAAATTTAATTTGGAAAATGGCTGAACTTTTTGCAAACAGTGTAGGTGCAGATCAGACACTGCATTCTGTGGCGTCTGATCTGGGCCTGCACTGTTTGACGATTACCCCTTTTTGGGTATCCGGTACAAAATGGGTTAAAGCCATTACTAAACAAAGTTGGGGATCAGCCTGCACATTTGCGCAGAGTGAGCAGCACCTTTATGTTCCCAAAAATGAAAAACCTCTAGATTGATATGTGACCCATCAGGGATAAAGGGACCTTATGAGTGTCTAAAAATGCTAACTTTTGAACCACAGAGTATAGTAGGCATCTTTCAGATATCATTTTGTAAGGAATGTTACACACTGGACTGAATTTTAAAGAATATGAGAAATTGAGCTAATTAAACAGCGCATGCAAAAGTTCGAAACACTTTGTTACCATAGTTAGACTCTTATAGATGTTACATTTGAAAAGGATAATCTCCCAAAATTTCAAAGATATTTTGTTTTTGAAAATTGGTCGAATACAAGGTGAGATAATTCTGTTTCAAATTGAGCTTACTTGCATAATTTTAGCAAGTTTATGCAAATGTTCTAATTCAGCCTAGAGTCTAACACACTTCAAAAGTTTATATACATCACACCTTTAGACACCCACAAGGTCCCTTTTTCCCTCCCTCATGGGTCACACATAGGTCAAGATATGGCACTTTTTCATGCTCCCCGAAGGGGGAGCCATATAGTCGCCGCTTTGTCCGTCCGTCTGTCCGTCACGCTCTATATCTCTAAAAGTATTATAGGTATTTAAGTGAAACTTGATATACTGATAGAGGGCGATGAGGGGAACCGTAAATTACAAATACCATAACCCTGTCACCAGTATTTATGGAGTTACTTCCCTTCTTAACTATTTCAATGAAAAGATTGTCCGGAGCATATCTGTGAAAGTATAGAAGAGATTTAAGTGAAACTTGATACATTGATAGATGGCCATTTGAGGAAGTGCAGAGTGCAAGAACTGTAACTCTATCACAAGTAATTACAGAGTTATTTCCCTTTTTAGTTTTTGCTATATTAAGCTTGTCTGGAGCATATCTCTAAAAGTTTTAAAGGTAATTTAGTGAAACTTGATACACTGATAGGGGGCTATGCGAGAAATCGCAGAATGCAAGAAGCATAACCCTACCAACAGTATTTACGGAGTTACTTCCCTTCTTAATTAGGGCCCCACACAGTATTTTGGGTGCCCTATAGTAATCTCCTTGTCAGTCAGTTTCAAATCTAAACCAAAACATTTAACCCGTTATAACTTCAAAAGTATTATCCCTACTCCCATGAAACTTCACACTCATACTAACAATCACAAGACCTACATTCTGACAAACCATATTGCTTTTGTCCATGTGTTTGTCACGCCTTAACCCCAAAACTTAACCTCGGTCATAACTTCTAAAGTATCATGAAACTGCACACACTTACTTGCTATCACAAGACCTTCATTCTGACAAAGGGCCATAACTATATTGCTTTTCGGTGTATGTTTGTCAGACCATAACCAAACAACTTAAACTCGGTCAAAATTTTAAAAGTTTTTATCCTACTCTCATGAAACTTCACACACATACATGTACTTACCATCACAAAACCTACATTCTGACAAAAGGCCATAATTAGGGCCCCGCACTGAAAGTGTGGGTGCCCTATAGTAATCACTCTGTCCGTCCGTCTGTCTGTCTGTCCGTCCGTCTGTCCGTCCACAAATTTTTTTATCTTCCATAACTTTCTTATTCCTGTATGGATTTAAATATTACTTGTCAGAAATGTTAACCATAATGTGATGGAGTGTTGCGCGCAAGACTCAGGTCCGTACCTCAAAGGTCAAGGTCATACTTAGAGGTTAAAGGTCTGTCTGTCCGTCTGTCCGTCCACACATTTTTTTATCCTCCATAACTTTCTTATTCCTGGATGGATTTAAATATTACTTGTCAGAAATGTTAACCATAATGTGATGGAGTGTTGCGCGCAAGACTCAGGTCCGTACCTCAAAGGTCAAGGTCATACTTAGAGGTTAAAGGTCAAAAAAAGGGTCTTTCCTGTATCCAATTAATAACTTTGTTATTATTATTCCTGGATGGCAGAAGTGTTAACCATAATGTGATGGAGTGTTGCGTGCAAGACTCAGGTCCGTACCTCAAAGGTCAAGGTCATACTTAGAGGTTAAAGGTCAAAAAAGGGTCTTTCCTGTGTCCAATTAATAACTTTGTTATTATTCCTGGATGGATTTAAATATTACTTGGCAGAAATGTTAACCATAATGTGGCCCCGCACTGAAAGTGTGGGTGCCCTATAGTAATCACTCTGTCCGTCCGTCTGTCTGTCTGTCCGTCTGTCCATCCACAAATTTTTTTATCCTCCATAACTTTCTTATTCCTGGATGGATTTAAATATTACTTGGCAGAAATGTTAACCATAATGTGATGGAGTGTTGCGCGCAAGACTCAGGTCCGTACCTCAAAGGTCAAGGTCATACTTAGAGGTTAAAGGTCAAAAAAGGGTCTTTCCTGTGTCCAATTAATAACTTTGTTATTATTAGGGCCCCGCACTGAAAGTGTGGGTGCCCTATAGTAATCACTCTGTCCGTCCGTCTGTCTGTCCGTCTGTCCGTCCACAAATTTTCCTACTCCTCTGATAGCGCTGCCGGGGCCCTAGTCAGTTTCACTGACAGCTCTAGTTATAATGCTTATTTTCACTGAATTATATCCCCTTTTTCAAAAAATATCTCCTATTGTTTCATAACCATGGGTAATAGGGCTTTCATATTTCATTTCATCTAAAAAGTAGAAATCTTTCTTATTTCTGCACAAAATATACATTGTGGGTACTTTCTAGAAACACCTTGCTGAGGCACTTATAATAAGTGCCAACAACATGTTTTCTTGCAGAATTAAAAAAAAAAAATATGGATACCCCCTCTAATCCGGGGTTATGGTCACATATGTAATATTTTAAGGCCATACTGTTCTGAGTAGCTGAGGCTGAGAAGACCAGTTTGTAACTTGCCTGGTCACAAACAGATATCCAAAACCATGTTACACTGGTAATGGAAACTGTTATAAAGAAGTTCAGTGTAATGTGTCAGTAGAAATGAGATGGGATATTTTGTTTTTACTATGATTAGACTGGGGTTCATAGAAGCTTCATGCAGATAGAAAGCTTTGATCAGACTGTGCTAATGCACATACTGATAGGAGCCTTTGCTGGCCAGATTTGAGCAGTATAATTGAACTTCAATAACTCAACAGAATGTTTTTATCCTGCTGATAAATTCTAAAATGCCAACAATTGTTGGCATTTTAAAATTTATGAGCAGGACAGATTTCATGCTCAAGTGATTTGAGCACGAAAAAAGGTTTTTAACCCTCAGGGCCTTTCTTCCTTTTGAAAAAGAGCTGTAAATCAAACTGATCAAGTGTCTAAAGACCATAAGGATGACATACGAGGGTAGGCTGAAAAGTTCTGAGCCTGACCAAGATCCAATGGTTTGTCCATGCTGAAAGTGCCTTATTTTTCAACATAGTCTCCCTTCCTGTCCACACACTTTTTCCAGCGATGCTGGAGTCCTTGGATCCCAGTGGTATAGGTCTCATCTTGGTCCCTGAAAAACTGCTCCACAGCAGCTATCACCTCCTCGTCTGACTGATAATGCTGCCCAGCCAAGTGCTTTTTCATGTTTGGAAAAGGGAAATAATCTGATGGAGCTAGATCAGGTGAATACGGAGGTGATCGACAGGTGTGAAGCCACAGTCATGCACAGCAGCCATTGCGACAACCGATTTATGAGCAGGCGCATTGTCTTGATGGAACAAGACCCCTTTTGTCAATTTTCCAGGTCGTTTAGCCTTAATTGCTTTTTGCAATTGTTTTAGCAGATCTGCATAATACTCCCCATTAATTGTTCTGCCCTTTTGAAGGTAATCTATGAATATTATACCCATGGCATCCCAGAACACTGATGCAATCACCTTCCCTGCAGAGGACACGACCTTTGCCTTCTTTGGAAGGGTGAGCCAGGGTGCTTCCATTGCATGGATTGTCTTTTGGTTTCTGGCTCAAAGTGATGAACCCAACACTCATCCTGAGTGACAAAACGGTCAAGAAAACCATCTTGGTCTGCTTCAAAAATATCAAGTTGGCTTGTGACAGGTTCAGTCTGGTCAACTTTTGGTCAGGCGTCAAAAGCTGTGGCACCCATCTGGCGGAAACCTTGGACATTCCTAATTCACTGTGTAGAATGTTCTCTACTGGTTCACAGGAGATGACAACAGTATTAGCTTACTGATTCACAGTTAAACGCCTGTCATCCATCATGACCGTGTGCCCTTGGCTGATGGTTTCCTCAGTTGTTGCCGTTGTGGGTCGTCCACACCGGTCATCATCTTCAAGGCTGTCCTTGCCCATCTTAAAATTTTCACGGTTGCATACGAAGGAGCATCATCCTCTAATGTAGCAACCATATCGGCATGAATGTCCTTAGGAGCTGACCCCTTTTTATGGAGGTACTTGATGACACCACGTTGCCAGATTTTGTCCATTTTCTCAAAAACTTGCTAGTATCATTTTTCAAAGTCTAGAATTTCTATGTTATTGCAGGTAGACTTGAACTCATTGAGCAAGTACCATGGAGGCTTCTTTTGAAGCAGAAATAAAAAGAATAACATTTCCCCCAGTAAATCCCAGATATTTAGTGATGGTTGCAGGGTTGTTCATTTCACAGTCTTGGTTAATGTTAGTTCTTTTTCTTCATTCCAGGAGGGTCATTCAGAAACATTGTTACTACTGATATCACTTGGTGCCAATGTCATCTGTCAAGATAACAAAGGTAGAACAGGTAAGAATATTGGTCCATCAAGTCCTTTCATATTCTGATCATTAAAAAGTATGGCAATATTATGGCAACCAAACTTAATATGTGTGACCATAACCTATATGTATCCTTGTAACTAAAAACTTTCTTTCCCAAAAGTTTGTTTCTTCGAATTGAGGATATACATCCCCGTCAACACTATTTGGGTCATTTTGGAGACATTGTTTCAAATTTTGTGGGCCGATTACCGGACATTGAGATGAAATGACATCTCAAACCCTACCACTTAAACAAACTAATAGGGTTAACATGTAGGGATGGTCCGACTCGCACCACTTTGCCTGGGCGGGCTTACGGTAGACCTTCTAAGCGGTTTACCAGTACTCATCTGTGGTCAGTTTCACCTCTGCGTGGAAGGACTATACAGCCCAATCTATTTCTTCAAGCCCCAATGGGCAGGGACCCTCTTACCCAAATGTAGTTTAACGGAGGAAAAAATAAGAAAATATATTCCAGAAATTTCCTCAATACTCCTCATGCCAAAACACACTTCATAACAAGCTTTCTTATTTTCTTTTTAGCTCGCCTGTACAAAGTACAAGGAGAGCTATTGTTGTCACCTCGGATGGCGTGCGTTTGCGTTTGCGTTCCCGTCACACTGCGTTAAAGTTTTTCAAATGCTTATATCTCAACAGTCACTCATCACAGACCACTCATATTTGGAACTTAAGTACCTGGGAGGGTCCTCTGATGTTCAAAGAGAACAGACCCCTGGGTTCATGCACCGGGGTGGGGCTAGGGGTCAAAATCTAGAACACCTTTGTAATTCTGTGTTAAAGTTTTTGAAATGCTTATATCTCAACAGTCACTCATCACAAAGCATTCATATTTACAACTTGGATACCTGGGAGTGTCTTCTGAGATTCCAAGACAACACACCCCTGGGTTCATGCCTGGGATTGGGGAGTGGGTGGGGCTGGGGGTCAAAATCTAGGACACCTTTGTAATTTGTTGCATACCTTTCCATTATACTAACGAGTTATAGACACAATTGGTTATACATCAGCCAATCAAGTGACATTAGTTCAAGTGTAAAAGGGTGAAGGTCATGGTGACCTACATTTCACGGTCCAGTGATTTTGCCTTATATCTTGAAGTCTATTTGTTGGAGAAATGTCATACCTGGAATATTAGTTCCATGTGACTCCACGATTGACCTCAAAATATATCTAGGTCACTGTGACCTATATTTCATGGTTCAGCGATTTTGCCTATTATCTCGAATACTATTTGATGGAAAAATGTCATACCTGGATAATTAGTTCCATATGACCCAATAATTGACCGCAAAATATATCTAGGTCATGGTGACCTACATTTCACAGTCCAGTGATTTTGTCTATTATCTTGAATACTATTTGATGGAGAAATGTTATACCTGGGTTATTAAATGCAGGTGACCCCATTATTGACCTCAAAATATATCTAGGTCACTGTGACCTATATTTTATGGTTCAGCGATTTTGCCTATTATTAGGGCCCCGCACTGAAAGTGTGGGTGCCCTATAGTAATCACTCTGTCCGTCCGTCTGTCTGTCTGTCTGTCCGTCCGTCTGTCCGTCCACAAATTTTTTTATCCTCCATAACTTTTTATTATTCCTGGATGGATTTAAATATTACTTGGCATCATTCTGTCCGTCCGTCTGTCTGTCTGTCTGTCCGTCTGTCCGTCCACAAATTTTTTTATCCTCCATAACTTTCTTATTCCTGGATGGATTTAAATATTACTTAGCAGAAATGTTAACCATAATGTGATGGAGTGTTGCGCGCAAGACTCAGGTCCGTACCTCAAAGGTCAAGGTCATACTTAGAGGTTAAAGGTCAAAAAAGGGTCTTTCCTGTGTCCAATTAATAACTTTGTTATTATTCCTGGATGGATTTAAATATTACTTGGCAGAAATGTTAACCATAATGTGACAAAGTGTCACACGCAAGACCCACTGCCGTACCTCAAAGGTCAAGGTCATACTTAGAGATAAAAGGTCAAAAAAGCGTCTTTTTTATTGTGTCCAATCTATAACTTTCTTATACCTGGATGGATTTAAATATTACTTAGCAGAAATATTAACCATAATGTGACAGTGTGTCACGCGCAAGACCCAGGTCCGTACCTCAAAGGTCAAGGTCATACTTAGAGGTGAAAGGAAAAAAAAAACGTCTTTTTTAACATCAACATTTTCCTACTCCTCTGATAGCGCTGCCGGGGCCCTAGTCAGTTTCACTGACAGCTCTAGTCTAGAATACTATTTGATGGAGAAATGTCATACCTGGATTATTAGTTCCATATGACCCAATAATTGACCGCAAAATATATCTAGGTCATGGTGACCTACATTTCATGGTCCAGTGATTCTGTCTATAATCTTGAATACTTTTTGATGGAGAAATGTTATACCTGGGTTATTAGTTGCATGTGACCCCATTATTGACCTCAAAATATATCTAGGTCAGTATGACCAATATTTCATGGTTCAGTGATTTTGCCTATTATCTTGAATACAATTTGATAGAGAAACGTCACACCTGGATTATTAGTTTCATGTGACTCTATAATTGACCGCAAAATATATCCAGGTCAGTGTGACCTATATTTCATGGTTCAGTGATTTTGCCTATTATCTTGAACACTATTTGATGGAGAAATGTCATACCTGGATTATTTATTCCATGTGACCCCATGATTGAGCTTGAATTAATATCTAGGTCAGTGTGTCCTATATTTCATGGTTCAGTGATTTTTCCTATTATCTTGAATACTATTTGATGGAGAAATGTCTTACCTGGATAATTAGTTCCATGTGACCCGATGATTGACATGGAAATATATCTAGGTCCTTGTGACCTATTTTCATGGTTCAATGATTTTGCCTTATAATTCAGATACAATTTGATCCTGAAATGTAATATCTGGAATATATGTTCCATGTGACCTGATTATTGATCTCAAATATATCAAGGTGAGTGTGACCTATATTTCATGGTTCATAAATTTTTCCTTATATCTTGAAGTCGCAAAACAGGCGAGCTATGCTGTCTGGTGACAGCTCTTGTTAAAACATACATTTCTGTGCTGCTGAATAATTTAATGTTGCTACATCCATTTCTGTCCATCAGCCTATCAAATACAGCAAAATTCCTATATTAAGACCAAATTCACAAATCAAATGACTGTAAATCCTTTTGCGATGGCCTCTGCATCAGATGGCTTCTGCAGTGCCATTACGAACACGCGCCAGTACAAATACATTGTAAATTTTACCTCCGAAAAAATGACAATTTTCAGATGAAAAATTGTGATTCTTATTCCTGCTCAAAATAGAGATTGTGGGTACTCGTTAGAATCCCCTCGATGAGGCAGTTCTAACGAATTCTCACAATCTATACTTCAGAGAAGATCTAAGAAAAATAAGGTATACCCTGTAAACCCCAGTTTTACTATATAAAAATGGGGTTCATGGGGGTCAGAATTATATAAGCGTGTTTTCGTGATGTTTAAAGGGTAGGATGTACCCTGCTTCAGCAGGATAAATGTTAATGAACACCCACAAGCAGGTTGGAACATGGATAAAAAATGTCACAAATTTCCATCTGAAAATGCTATTCATATACCCATGTGCATTGTACAGTGAAATTATGCTATAAAGACCAGCTACATATCAGACCAAATCTCTTTCAAAATACAGTAAATTTCCGCCATTAAGACCACCTAAAATTAAGACTTTTTCTCGTTTAGAAAGAATATAAAAAAAGACTTTGGTCATTCTTTCTGTATGTTTTCTGCATGAAGTGTCTCATGGAAAGAGACCACTTTTGGGACTGTTCAAAAGTGGTTTTGAACAGTCCCAAAGGTGTTCTTATTATAGGAATTCTGCTGTATATTTAAATTGTTGCAGTTCTTCTTTCTTCCTGTAATGAACTGCCTTTGGAGCTAATCAAAAGTGGTGTTTTAAAATACTCCCAAAGATGATGTTAATATAGGAATGTTGCTGTATTTTATAGGTTTCATAGCAAAGGCCATCTAATTTATTAACCCTTGATGTGTCATGCTGAATATTTCAATTTTCAGCCAGTTGTATTGCATGGTTTCAATTTTAACCATGGATTCAGATTTGTTTGATTTGAGATTTAACGTCCCTGTCAACACTGTAAAGGTCATTTTGAAGACGTTGCTTCCAATTTTGTGGGACTTTTACCCGACATTGAGATGAAATGACATCTCAAGCCCTGTCGCCCAATGAAACCAATAGGGTTTATAAGCATGGACGGTCCGCCTCGCACCACAGTTCCTGGACATGCTTAGATCCTCTAAGCGGTTTACCAGTACTAGTGTGCGTGCCGGATTCAGCTCTGCGTGGAAGCATCATGCAGGCCATATATTTTTTCAAGCCCCTATGGGTGGGGGCTGTCATGGATTCAGAAGCAGAATGGAAAACACTATAGATCCTGATCAGCTGGCTTCAGAGAAGCCAGCTGATCTGGATCTATACTGTTTTTAAAAAAAGGATATTTCTGGGTTCAGCATGGTAAGAGTCAAGTTAAAACCTGCATTTACAACTTTGTCTTGTAGGTTCAATAACTCACTTAAGTATTTTTCTTAAACAGTACAGTATAGCAATAATACAGATAAGCCAGAATTTGGTGTTTAATTTCTCTCTCTTTATAAAATGTCACAAAATCAAAGTCGAGAATCTTTCATTAAAATTCCACTTTTTCAGCCTTGCACATAGCAGCTGGAGCCCAGCATGCCAGATGTGTAGAGGTTTTACTACAGAATGGTTCCCAGTCCACACCTGACAGCGCTGGTACCACTCCAAGACAGCTTGCCAGGAAACAGCCAGTGATTGATGTCTTTGATAAACACTTAGTTATAACCTGACAGTACAGACAAATTTCTCACAGTAGGAAGAACTGAAAAAGGAAGGAACTTTGTCAAAGTTGTCGGAAAGGAGTGCTACAAAAGGGCTGTCAGACATTGTCTATCATATATTACAAGGGAGACAGTGTTTATGATTTCATATTTACTTTTCTGTAAATTGAGCCCGTCCTGAAAAGGCTACTTTTAAAAAGAAAAAGGCTTCTTTTTAATAGTAGACACTTATTGATATGGTGTCAAAATACTTCTTGAGGTGTTGTCAACCCTGGGGAGAAGGCATATCCATGCACTGTCACCAAAGCCTTTGCTGTTCCAAACATAAGTAGACAAAGAGAAAGGTTAGGTAGAACAGAGCAACAACTAATTCTGACATGTGGCTATAGCAAGAAGCATCATGTTAAAAACTCCAGGTATAAAGTCTTGCCAAACCCCACTTCAAAGAACGGTGGGATATCTTTCTCACAGAGATAGTGAGTGCTCAATAAAATCACCTCAATGAGGCAGTTTTAACCCATTTTGTACTGAATGGAATCTCACCCCTTACATACAGCAGGGGTCAATTTCAAAATTTAGGGGTGTCATATTCAGTTATTTTCAGAATTAAGAAAATGATTGA
This sequence comes from Lucinisca nassula, assembly GCA_963580285.1. Lineage (NCBI taxonomy): Eukaryota > Metazoa > Mollusca > Bivalvia > Lucinida > Lucinidae > Lucinisca > Lucinisca nassula. Next base: position 119,868,756 of record OY757016.1, on the reverse strand, counting down.
ACTTTCTACAAGGTCTTGATCAGATGCTGCTTTCTGGGCCTGCACTATTTGCTAATCATTTATTTAAGTGTATCCTGCATAAAATGGGTAAGATGCTGCCAAAGGTCTAGTTTTAGCGATTAAACAAGGAAATATAGTTCCTATAGCGAGGAAAGACAAGTTTTTAATTAAACAGGGGTGTTAATTTAAAAGATATTTAACCCATTTAGTACCAGAAACCCCAAAACGGGTACCCTAGAAAACAGTGCAGGCCCAGATCAGATGCCGCAGAATGCGGCGTCTAATCAGGGCCTACACTGTTTGCACAGAAATCAGCCATTTTCCAAATCAATTTTGAAGAAAACAACCTGACACGCCTTAATTTTCAAATGGACTCCTGCTCTACATAAGAAGGAAGATTCCACTTGGTACAAAAAGGGTTAAAAGCAGAATAGAAAATTGCCAATCCAAAGGAAGTAAAAACTGAAAATGGTGCTAAAAGACATGATTGAATTAGAACATCTTGAAAAATAAATCTTTGTACGAAAAATTGTTTTTGCTTTCTTTTATATACAAACCCTAATAAGGGAGAAGGATAGAAACCTATGTGGTGTAGTGGCTGCGCTACTCGCCTCGTAAACCAGGGTCAAGGTCCACTATACAAAGCATCATACCAAATATCAAAGACCTGGGCCTTGTGGTTTCAGAGAAGTTTTTTAAGTTTTCAGTGAGAAAACTATTTTTGGCACCTGTGAACTAGATGTGCAATGGAACCGGAATCATTTGAACAACTTTGAAAGGGGACCACCTAAGGATCATTCCTGTGTAGTTTGGTCAAAATCCGATCAGTGGTTTAGGAGATGTTGTTTGAAGAAATTGTTTACGGACTCACGGACGACGGACAAAAAGTGATCCCAAAAGCTCACCTTGTCACTACCTGAAGGTGAGCTAAAAAAAATTATTTCACTTTGATAACAAAGAAAAAAATCTCATTTTAGCCAATCAGGTTGCTATTTACATGTGCATAAATCGTGCTTTTAGTTGAAGCAGTCAAAAAAGTGTTCATGGCTGCAGATGGCATATTTTGGTCTAACATGGTGGAGGAAACTGAAGTACCCAGAGAAAACCACTAAGGTTTGACATGGAACTTTTACCCTAACACATCCTGCTACCTGGAATCTACAGTAGGTCCCAGTGGCAAGGGACCGGCACCATAACCATAACTGGTAGCCATGCCCGACATATAGTGAAATTCCACTATTAACTAGAGCTGTCAGCGAAACTGACTAAGGCCCCAGCAGTGCCATCAGAGGAGTTGGATTTTTTTAAAGGGCCATAACTCTTAGAGTATTGAAGCTAGAGTTACGTAATTTGCCATGTAATTGTGTAATGATATTGTGTCCTTATATCTAAAGTTTGAAGTTGATGCATTTGACGGTTTGCAAGTTATGAATAAACAAGAGGCCCATTGGCCACTATGATCACCAGAGTTCAGGCGGGCACTGCCCACTGGCAGCCATGTGTGGTTTCAATTTATCAATTATAAAGTCTCCAGAACGAACCCCCATTCCATGTGGACTCTGTATCTGAAATATAAGGCCTTTTTTGAAGTGGAGGGGTGGGACATGGATCCAACAGAGCCCAGGTTGGTATCACTGAATGTGTCTTACCATAAGGAACAAGAATATATATGGTTAAGAGGTGGGGATGTGTACGGTTCCAGAGATATAAGGCCTTTTAAGCTGTGGAGGGGTTGGAGCATGGCCCTGGCAGACACCAGGAAATCCAAGATTGGTGACCTGGGCACATCCCAGGGGACCCCCAGGTTGGTGTCCCTGAATGTGTCTTATCATAAGAAACAAGAATATATATGACTTTTGGGTGGGGATCTGAAAGGTTTCTGAGATATATTGCCTTTTATGAAATGGAGGGGTGGGGCATGGCCCCGGCGCACCCCGGGTGACCCCTAGATTGAAATCACTGAATGTGTCGTATCAGAAAGCATGGCCTGGGCACATCTCCGAGGACCACCAGGTTGATGTCACTGACTGCATCTTATCATAAGAAACAAGAATATATATGGTTTTGGGGTCTGGATCTAAACGGATTCTGAGATATTGGGCCTGTTACGAAGTGGAGGGGGTGGAGCATGGGCCTGGCACATTCCAGGGGACTCCCAGGTTGGTGTCACTGAAAGCTTCTGATCATAAGAAAAAAGAATATATATGGTTAAGGAGTGGGGATCTGAATGGTTTCTGAGATATATGACCTTTTATGTACTGGAGGGGGTGGGGCATGGCCTCGGCACACCCTAGGGGACCCCCAGGTTGGCATAAAAGCATGTGGCTAAAAGAAGTTTACTCAAGGAATATTTCTATAAAAGTTTTGTCAAAATTTCTACCAAGGTTTGACAGTAAATGCCATTTTTCTATTTGTCCCATTATTAGTCTATGGAAACACTAAGTTGCCATAACAACCAAACTAATGAGCAAATTTTCATTAAAAACACAAACTTTCAATCCCCCAGCCCAAGGATGCTACAGATGAAATTTGGGCTGAATCGGCCCAGTGGTTTCAGAGATGTCGTTTGAAAGTGTTGACGCCAGACGACGACGCAGACGACACAGATGCAGACGACGACGGACAATTGCCTATCCGATAAGCTCCCCCAGAGCCTTTGGCTCTGGTGAGCTAAAAACATGAAAAATGTGGTGATTTTTAAGCTTTTCAAAGGGCCATAACTCTGAGAGTATGGTAGATAGAGTTACGTAACTTGCCATGAAATTGTGTAATGATATTGTGACCTTATATTTAAAGTTTGAAATTGATGCATCTGACGGTTTGTAAGTTATTAAAAAAAAAAAAAAAACATTAAAAAATGTGGATGGACAGACGGACAGACAGGGTGATGGCAAATGCGGGCCCTAATAAGACAAATTCTGCTTTAAAGTCATATTTAGACTTTCTATGTCCTTAACCCATCATCCTCTAGTAAGAGACCACCTTTGGGACTACTTTTGAATAGTCCCAAAGGTGGTTTAAAAACAGGAATTTTTACTTTATAACATCAAAGGAGATACCACTTTGCTTTTTCTGTGTACTACACGTCTACAGGTATTTTTTGAAGGATCTACTGGGAACAAAAGCATTCCCCTGAGTGAAAAATCTTATTAACAAGGGAAATAAAAATATGCTTAAATGGAATGGGAACACCTGGCAGGTTTTTTTTTCAAAGGGAGACATCTCTTGGGACTTCCTGTTCACTTTTCTGTAAGGGGTCTACTGTTAAAGGAAAGAATTTGCTCTGGAATTCCAGAGCAAATTCTTTCCTTTAAGTGTTGACCCCCCAACAGAGGAACAAATAAGACAAAGTCAAGAAAGACCATTGTCTCTCAGAAGCCTCTGTGGTGTAGTGAAAAGCTACTCACCTCAAATTAGGGGTCATGGGTTCAATTCAGAGCTTCTCCAGACTTTCAGACCGAGGTCCTGTCTCTGTATGACCTTTGCTATTGGTGGTATGTAAAAATCAAATACACACACATACCATTTACTCTTGCACAACAGAGGTCATCATGATTGGAAATTCTACAAAGTTTGTCAATGCTTTTAATGGTTCCTAAGAAATCTTTGGCAAAATATAATGAGTGATGGAAGGATGGAAGGACTGATGTAAGTCAGTATGTATACATGCTCACTTTTACAAAGCAGGGATATAAGAACTGTCTCAACAAACAACAAATGCTACACTTTTTTTTTTCTTTACTTTATATGACAATTTGGTAGGGATGCACATGAGGTCAAGAAGGCTTGTAACATATAAGAATCAAAACTATCTTTCTTTCCTTATTACAGTCTCACTTGAGTATTATAAGACTTTGGTGAGGGCCATATGTTTTTACTTATGGATATTTCTATGTATTTAAAAGTAAAATTCCTATATTAAAAGACCAATTTTGAACAGTCCCAAAGGAGATCCCTTAGAATGAATAACTGGAACCTTCTCAATAAGCTTTAGGTGGTCTTAATAGCGGAATTTTACTGTAATTTTCATTAACACATTCAACCCTATAGACTGGAAAGGCTACCTATGCAAAGATTGTAGGTCTAGATGAGACCTTATCTTTGCAAACAGTGTAGATCCAGATCAGATTGCTTCATTTAGTTTTCAAATTTGAAGGAGTCCATTTTATCAAGTAATTTTATTGGCTGATAATCAGAAATGGGTGTGGCTAAACTAATCTATTACGCACATAAAGTATTATTATTTCAAAGCTGCAGGAATGAGGATAATTAAGGAATATATTTTTTTTTCCTCTTTAAAAAAGGTTTGTCATGGGTACTTGTTTGAATTGCCTCATTGATGCAATTCTACAAGTATCCACAACATACTGATGTTATGGTACATGTTAGAATTATGTGCCTCATTGATGCAATTCTACAAGTATCCACAACATACTGATGTTATGGTACGTTAGAATTATGTGCCTCATTGATGCAATTCTACAAGTATCCACAACATACTGTTGTTATGGTACATGTTAGAATTATGTGCCTCATTGATGCAATTCTACAAGTATCCACAACATACTGATGTTATGGTACATGTTAGAATTATGTGCCTCATTGATGCAATTCTACAAGTATCCACAACATACTGATGTTACGGGTACATGTTAGAATCAAGTGCCTCACTGATGCAATTCTACAAGTATCCACAACATACTGATGTTATGGTACGTTAGAATTATGTGCCTCATTGATGCAATTCTACAAGTATCCACAACATACTGATGTTATGGTACATGTTAGAATTATGTGCCTCATTGATGCAATTCTACAAGTATCCACAACAAACTGATGTTATGGGTACATGTTAGACTCAAGTGCCTCATTGAGGCAATTCTACAAGTTCCCACAACAAACTGATGTTATGGGTACATGTAAGACTCAAGTGCCTCATTGAGGGAATTCTACAAGTTCCCACAACAAACTGATGTTATGGGTACATATTAGACTCAAGTGCCTCATTGAGGCATTTCTACAAGTTCCCACAACATACTGATGTTATGGGTACATGTTAGAATCAAGTGCCTCATCGAGGCAATTCTACAAGTTCCCACAACATACTGATGTTATGGGTACATGTTAGAATCAAGTGCCTCATTGAGGCAATTCTACAAGTTCCCACAACATACTGATGTTATGGGTACATGTTAGAATCAAGTGCCTCATCGAGGCAATTCTACAAGTTCCCACAACATACTGATGTTATGGGTACATGTTAGAATCAAGTGCCTCATTGATGCAATTCTACAAGTTCCCACAACATACTGATGTTATGGGAACATGTTAGAATCAAGTGCCTCATCGAGGCAATTCTACAAGTTCCCACAACATACTGATGTTATGGGTACATGTTAGAATCAAGTGCCTCATTGAGGCAATTCTACAAGTTCCCACAACATACTGATGTTATGGGTACATGTTAGAATCAAGTGCCTCATTGAGGCAATACTACAAGTTCCCACAACATACTGATGTTATGGGTACATGTTAGAATCAAGTGCCTCATTGAGGCAATTCTACAAGTTCCCACAACATACTGATGCTATGGGTACATATTAGAATTATTAGCCTCATTGAGGCATTTCTACAAGTTCCCACAACATACTGATGTTATGGGAACATGTTAGAATCAAGAGCCTAATTGAGGCATTTCAACAGATACCCACAAGATATGGATGTTATGGGTACATGTTAGAATCAAGTGCCTCATTGGGGCATTTCTACAAGTACGGATATACTGGTGTTATGGGCACATGAGAATCAAGCACCTCATTGAGGCAATTCTAACAAGTATCCGCTACATAATGGTTAATGAAGAAATAAGAAAATTTATTTCAAAATTATCCTTGTAACTCCTTATCTGAACTCCTGGGGTATATATGAATACATAACAAAAACATGGCTATTCAAATATATTGAAAATTTTACCACCAAGTATGAAAATTTTCAGATGAGAAATTCTGATATTTTCCTATTTCTGCTCAAAACATAGATTATGGGTACTCATTAGAACTGCCTTGGCGAGGCGGTTCTAATGAGTACCCACAATCTATGTTTTTGAGAAGAAATATGAAAAATAATGTATACCCCTGTAGAACCCAGTTTTACCATATAAAAGTGGTGTTAAAGTGCGTCAAAATTTTATAGGCATGTTTTTGTGATGGCATGGGATGGCTATGAGTAATTTCTGTTAGAGATATGGATGTAACAAAAGGGGCAGCGATGTAAATGATCTGATTCTTATCACATAACAGTGCTTTTGTTTAATGGATAACATCATGCAATACAAATGATCTCATCCTATGTAACAACATATGGGCCCCGTCAAGCGATTTTGGTACTTATCCCCTATGCATCCGTGCAGTCTCGCCAGAACCTTCGCTGCTCGCTCATACAAGCAGTGAATCAAGAGGAACCTTCAGACAGAAAGCCATATCCCTGGCCCCTCTGAATGGCTGGGCATGCGCAGTTAAAATTTGTCATGACCGAATGCTCGAAGACACAAATTCGCTTGGTGGGGCTCAAATGATCTGATCCTATGTAATAACATATGGTTACTGGTGCATGACTCCGTCTGTGACAACCCTGTGTTAACGGGCCTATATAGCTTAATCATTAGGTCTGTCACCGCTGTGGGTTTGAGCCTGGCTCAGGTCACATGCAAGATGCCAAGCAACGGAAGGTCAGGTGGTTTTTCTGTGGGAAATCTGGTTTTCGCCCACTGCTGATTGACAATTCGCATGATATGAGTGAAATAATCTTAAAAGGGCAGTAAAACCAAAACCAAACAACCCTGTGTTTTCATTTGATTTTCTTCAGAAATAAGATACGATTTAAAACCCTTATAAGAAAAACAGGATCTTACACTCATGCTCATGTCATATGAAATGTATGAAACTGGCCATTGGCTCATTTCATAAATTTGGTTTGAGGTTTAACGTCCCCTTCAACACTATTTAGGTCATTTGGAGATGTTGCTTCCAATTTTTGTGGGACTTTTATCCGACATTGAAACAAAATGACATCTCAAGCCCTGCCGCCCAATGAAACTGAAAGGCTTATATACACTGGATGGTCTGATTCACATCACTTTGCTTGGGCTGGCTTAGTCCTTCTAAGCGGTTTACCAGTACTTGTGTGTGGTCAGTTTCAGCTCTGCGTGGAAGCAGCATGCAGCCCAATCTATTTCCCCAAGCCCCGATGGGCGAGGGCAATTGAAATGATCGTGAATGAAAGATCTTCTATTTATTGAGTTATGCTTTATAGTTTAACCCTTGTCCTGCTGAACCCGGATATGCCTTTTCTTTGAAACAATGTAGATCCAGATCAGATGGCTTCTGAAGAAGCCATCTGATCAGGATCTACATTGTTTGTCATTCTGGTTGTGAATTTGTGGCAATAATTTGCAACAAGTAATCTGATTGGTTGATAATCGGTAGTGGGTGTGGCATATATGAATATTCAGCAGGACAAGGGTTGAACTTAAAATATGGATTTTATATTCGTGGACAGTGGTGGATAAAAGACAGTTTTGAAAACACTAATTTAACACAAGGGCTAACATGCTAACTTTAGTGCTAAACACATTTAAAATAACAACAATACATTTAAATTATAATCATTGAAGAATATATGCACGTAACTATCATATATTTATTTCTTAAACGTAAAATATACTAAAGCACAATATATTAACAACACCTGATAAATTTAAGAACTAAGTTCTATAAATGATATTAACCCATTCAGTACCAGAAACCCCTAAAGGGGTACCTTGGCAAACAGTGCAGGCCCAGATCAGACGCGGCACAAAGATCAGGGCCTTCACTGTTTGCAAAAAGTTAAGCAATTTTCCAAATCAATTTTGAAAATAGCACAACCTGACACCCCTTAATTTGGAAATAGACTCTTGCTATATATAAGCAGGAAGATTCCATTTGGTACAAAAAGGGTTAAGAAATAATTATGGAAACTTTCCTTTAAACAGCACTTGAATGCCTTAGACACACGATATAACATAAATTTGAAGAAGTTAACCCATTTTGTACCAGAAACCCAAAAACAGGTACACTGGCAAACAGTGCAGGCCCAGATCAGATGCCGCAGGATCCGGGCCTACACTGTTTGCAAAAAGTTTAGCCAATTTCCAAACAAATTTTTAAGAAAACACAACCTGAACCTAAATTTCGAAATGGACTCCTGCCATATTTAAGGAGGAAGATTCTATTTGGTACAAAAAGGGTTAAAATGCCCTTGCAAGACAATATTTGCATCAAAGATGAAAGGGTCTCTCTTTTGGAAGAATACCTGCCATATTTAAGGAGGAAGATTCTATTTGGTACAAAAAGGGTTAAAATGCCCTTGCAAGACAATATTTGGATCAAAGATGAAAGGGTCTCTCTTTTGGAAGAATACCTGTCATCAAGAGTACAAATGCAGTCATTTCCTGTCTTTATAAAATACTTTTGTTTTTAATTGTTCATGTTTCATTATTACGTAAGTAGCTGTATACATGTACTTACAATAAGTTTTGACCCTTAAGATGTTAACTCTTGTCCTGCTGAGCCCGGATATGCCTTATCTTTCAAACAATGTAGATCCAGATCAGATGGCTTCTGAAGAAGCCATCTGATCAGGATCTTCATTGTTTTCAGAAGCCATCTGATCTGGATTTACATTGTTTGCCATTCAGTTTATTAATTTGTTGCAATAATTTGCATCAAGTAATCTTATTGGTTGATAATCAGTAGTGGGTGTGGCATATATAAATATTCAGCAGGTCAAGGGTTAAGAAAAGCAGCATGTGAAAATGTCTGTTTTTGTCATCTGTTGCATCTTCTTGCAAACTTTTCAAATACATGTATATTTTGCATACTGGCAAACAGTGTGGACCCTGATCGGACTGTTTCTAGAGGAGTTGTCTGATCTGGGTCAACACTGTTGGCAACAATGACTTTTAAAGTAATCAGCAGACAACAAATTTTAAAGCAGACAACATCAGTGGCATTCGTACGTTATTTCTTATTTATCACGACTTCATTGATATGCGGGTGGATAATGTCATGTCATAAATATCGTATGACCACTTTGGCGGGATTAAGTAACGTTATGATGATGTCCATGTCAACCATGCATTTTTTTGGAGGGGGGGGACTGTCTTGTGAAAGACTGTCTTGTTTAAGAGTGATAAATAAAATCCATTCAAAGTGGTCATATAAACAGAATCTTTACACTCATGGTCATTTCATATGATATTCATGAAACTCTCCAAAGGCTTGTTTCATTAATATCATATTAAATGACGTCTCGTGTAAGATTCTCTGTGTATGCAATTATTACAGTGAGCTGCTGCCCTGAAGAGAATGCAGTTCAAACATACAGAGATGCTGATTTTAGGTGATTTAAATATGTATCTTATCAAAGTGCCTAAAAACAAAGTATGTCTAGGTCGGGATATTTAGATGACATTAGTTTATATTTTGATACCCCTTATACAGACTTATTAATCAGAGTGCTATAAGATAAAAGAAGAAAACAAGTTGGAGCCACTAAAGTTTCTCTGTAATCATCACATTAACAGGTCTGTGATATGAACACCCCTGTAAACTCCACGTTATATGGAGAAAACTGGGGTTTACAGAGGGACACAGTAAAAATACTAAAACTTTGGACACCTTGAGGACTTGCTGTAATTCTCCTAAAATTTTAACAATTTTGTTTCATGATCCAGCAAGGAGTTCAAAAGGTGCAAACGGAATGGCAAACAGTGTAGACCCTGATCAGACTGCTCCTTCAGGAGCAGTCTGATCTGGGTCTGCACTGTTTGCTTAGGCCTACCTGTCCCAATACTTTGGATCATTACGGTACATTAGTTAACTTATAAGAGTTTATTTCAACTCCAAGACAATGGTTGTGGGAACTCGTTAGAACCGCTCAATGAGGTTATTTTTACAAGCACCCACAACCTATGTTTGGAATATAAATAAATAAGAAAACAAAAACCTTTTTTCATCAGAAAAAGAACCCTTTTGGAGATATGAAAGAATGCACTATCTCACACAGGTGTTTTATTATAATGTTCAGTACCATTTTTCGGTTTCATAGATCTTAACCCTTTCCCACCTTGGGTCTTTGTGAATTTTGCTGATTTTCACAGTGATGCCATGGACAGAAACTTCATACAACTATTGTTTCATAATACATGGTCTGTTTTACATCAAACTCGGCAGGAAGGTTCACTGAGCAGTAGTTAAATCATTGTTTCCATGGTAAAGAGGGGGCATCTCAAAGTTGTCAAAAAGTGTGGTTTCACATGTATTTTTGAACGAATCTTAATCTTCACACTGCTGTCAAGGCAACAATTAAGGGGTTTGGCACTGGCCATTTTCACTGTTGGCAGCATGTTTTGCCTGCATCAATTTTGAGGCATTTTTTACCCCAGATGCCCTCAGATTTCATTTCAGCGGCCAGGCGAGCAGCCATACCCCCAATTTTTTTTTCGGCGGTGAGGGGGGGTATTGCCCCCACTTCAACCCCCCATAGGTATATTTGTAGTGGGGAGGCGCGCAAAAAAAAAGGCCATTTTTTAGGAAAACTAATCCTTACGCCAACCTTGCTTCCAGGGATGGGGAATGTAGATTTTAGGTGGTTCTGGGGCTCAAAAATGTTGGGGGCAGGGGGGTTCATACACGTAACAAGACGTATCTTGAGTGGGAAAGGGTTTAATTGCAAGATGAAGGACTCCAAAAACAGCATCAGATTTTAACCCTTAAGCTGCCGAGAAAAAAAAAGATCTGAAAATGTTGACTGCTGAATCTTCGTGCAAACTTTTTAAAAAAAAATTTTCATATAGGCAAACTGTGTGGACCCAGATCAGACTGCTCCTAGAGGAGCTGTCTGATCTAGGTCCACACTATTATAGGCAAACTGTGTGGACCCAGATCAGACTGCTCCTAGAGGAGCAGTCTGATCTGGGTCCACACTGTTTGCAAAATCTAATTTAAAAGTACTTAGCAGACGACAAAGCAGACAACAATTGTCGTGATTGACATTTTATGGGTTAACATTTTCTTAACACTATTCTTCAAAACCTTAACAAACACAGCACTGTTGCTCTTTGATATACAAACTCGTGGAGAAATTTGTCTCTAATAGAACAGTATTACTGTACTACAACAATAAATTTAATGAAAATTACACTACTATAACAACATGGAGTAACAATGAATATATATCTACTAGGTATATCTGAACACAATAAACAGCCCTAATTCAAACATGCAATATATTTTGTAAAAAGCCCCAATAAGTAATTAAAATGCAATAGATTTTGCATTATCATATTCCAACTGAGTTAACCCTTGTCCTGCTAATCCCGGATATGCCTTATCTTTGAAACAATGTAGATCCAGATCAGATGGCTTCTGACGAAGCCATCTGATCAGGATCTACATTGTTTACCATTCAGATTGTGAATTTGTTGCAATAATTTGCATCAAGTAATCTGATTGGTTGATAATCGGTAGTGGGTGTGGCATATATAAATATTCAGCAGGACAAGGGTTAAGGTATGATAAAACTTACAAGAACACCTTTGCAACCAACAAAAACTCAGACATCCACATGGTCTGATCAGTTTTAACCTTCACTTCTACAGTAATTTTTTTTTTTTTTTTGGTTTGGGTTTTACGGCCCTTTCAAGATTATTTCACTCATATCGAGCCGATCGTTAATCATAGGTGGGCGAAAACCGGAGTACCCGGAGAAAAACCACCTGACCTCCTGTGCAGAACTTGGCGTCTCACACGTGACCCGAGCGAGGCTCGAACCCACGGCGGTGAGAGACCTAATGACTAAGAGTCAGCGCTCTTATCCATTAGGCCACCGAGGCCCGTTCTTCTACAGTAATGATCCAAAGTATTGGAACAGATGGGCCTGAGCAAACAGTGCAGATCCAGATCAGACTGCTCCTAAAGGAGCAGTCTGATCAGGATCTACACTGTTTGCCATTCTGTCTGCACCTTTTGACCTCCTTGCTGGATCGTGAAACAAATTTGTTAAAATTTTAGGAGCATTATATCAAGTCCTCAAGGTGTCTGAATTTTTAGGATTTTCACCGTATTTGCTGTTTGCATCACCTTCAACATCCTCTGAGCATTATCTTGTCTGAGTAAAGAAAATCCATGTAAACCCAACTACATACAGAGAAAACTGGGCCTTACAGGGGTACTGTAAAAATTCTAAAAATTTGGACACCTCGAGGAATTGCTGTAATTCTCTTAAAATTCTAATAAGTTTGTTTCGCGATCCAGCATGGAGTCCAAAAGGAGGAGACGGAATAACAAACGGTGTAGACCATGATCAGGCTACTCCTTCAGGTCTGCACTGTCTGCTTAGACCTGTCTGTCCCAATACTTACAATCATCATGGTAAATATTATTTTTCTTATTTCTACTCCAAGACATAAGTTATGGGTACTTATGAGGTGGTTCTGATGAGCCCCCACAAGGTACAATTTTGAAGTACAGTCGAACTTCAATGGCTCGAACCCCTTTGGGACCATGGAATTTTATTCGAGACAGCGGTAGTTCGAGCCACTGAAGGTCACTGCCAAGAGGCATAACGAGATACTTTTGAAAATCTTACGATGTTAGTTAATGAAAGCTTCCACGCAGAGCTGAATCCGGCCCGCACACTAGTACTGGTAAACAGCTTAGAGGATCTAAGCCTGTCCAGGAACCCCGGTGCGAGGCGGACCGTCCATGCTAATAAACCCTATTGGTTTCATTGGGCGACAGGGCTTGAGATGTCATTTCATCTCATTGTCGGGTAAAAGTCCCACAAAATTGGAAGCAACATCTCCAAAATGACCTGTACAGTGTTGACGGGGACGTTAAACCTCAAATCAAACAAAACAAAATAGTTAATGAAAATGTTTGCTGTGTGTACTCATTAGAATCGCCTCACCGATGCGATTCTAATGAGTACACACAGCACACATATGCAAGATAAAAGACTAAAATCTCCTTCATCATCCCCCACCATATCTTATCTAGAGGATTTCCCTAGAGGCTCAAGTAAGAGTTCGACCCAGCCATGGGAAACGAGCCATCGGTGTTCGAGCCATCGAAGTTCTACTGTATAAATAAGAACAATATTGCATTTTTTGTCAGAGCAATAGCATTTAGGAGATATAAAAGAATGCACTGTTGCACGAGTCTTCGAGCATTCCGTCATGACAAATTTCAACTGCGCATGCCCAGCCATTCAGAGGGGCCAGGGATATGGATTTCTGTCTGAAGGTTCCTCTTGATTCACTGCTTGTATGAGCGAGCAGCGAAGGTTCTGGCGAGACTGCGCAGATGCGCAGGCTCGCCTGAACCTTCGCTGCTCGCATAGGCGATAAGTACCAAAATCGCTTGACGCGGCCCATATGATAATGCAATAAGTAATAAACAAATGTGTGTGTGTTTGGGTTTTACATCAAGACAACAACAAGGGTCATACGAAGGATTAGACCATGGTTTAAAGACTCCTCCGAAAGTCAGGAGAAGCCCTGTATCGAAACCAGGATCCCTGGTTTATGAGGCTAGTAGCTTAACCACTACACCACATTGTTCTAATATATATGGCTGCAGAGACTGATCTGCGTCTTTGCCGGTTGCAAAGGTCCATGGCCTGGCCAAATTAATGTTAACCCTTATCCTGCTGAATATATTAAGCCACGTCAATTACCAGCTATCAGCAAATCAGATTATTTGAAATATTCACATTCAATTCACAAACTGCATGACAAACAGTGTAGATCCTGATCAGATGACTTCTTCAGAAGCCATCTGATCTGGATCTACACTGTTTGCAAAGGTAGGGGTTGTCGTGCAGAGCAGGATAAAGGATAAGACAATATAAAATCAGTAAAATCAGTAAGCCACTACACAGGAAAGAAACCACAATGAACGTTGACAACAGCAAAGGTCTATGCTCGTATGATATAGAACTTCATGTGAGGCTGAGCCCCACTGAAAAGGGGTCTTCTATTGATTTCATGTTAACTCAGCCCCTCTGAAAAGGTGTGTACTCTTAAGGGGAATGAGATTACCAGGCAGACCTTTTTGCCGTTTTTCAAAGGGAGACAACTTTCGGAACATGCTGTTCAGTTTGCTACAAGCTCTGTCCCACTGAAAAAGGGGTCAACTCTTAAAGGAAAGAATTTGCTCCTGAGGAGCAAATTCTTTCCTTTAAATGTCAGCCCTATTGACAAAAATACTTTTGGAGGAGCTGCCTCCCATGAATGTGTATCCAATGAGAAAGACCTCTCTTGATAAAAGACAAAATGTTTTCTTCTGACAGATTTGCTTCCCCTGCAGAAATATCTACTGTAAAAAAAATAACTTTGGCAGTAACAAATAATGGTGGTTTTCATAGGTGACCTTTTTGGCAGGATTAACTTTTGGCTGATTTTCAATTTCCACAATGAAAAAGCATACATGATTTATGATGTAGCCCTGTGTGTCTTATGCATGCAAGTTCTACACGGTGATTTTCATGTCATACACATTGATTTTCAACTGTTTCCACTTGGCATTGTTCTTTGTGAATACAAATCAGTTCTATTATTATAATATAATTACTCGATAAAACAGATTTTGAGATAAAGTAAGTTGTAGTTACCTTTCTTGCATTCACACTTTCGCTTCTCAAAATGTCAGACTAGGTTTAGGCAAATTCCAATTATATGATTTTTGACAATTACTTTCAAGAGTATTTTGCTTTTACTTAGCCTTGTTAAGCATGCTAAATGGCTTTGTTATTGACAAGTTAAGCAAAGAACTCTGAGCTACGCTCCATAATACTATGTTCAAATTCTAAGGAAGTAATTTCAGTTTACTGTTGTCACAGATAAGTCCTTGACAGATTCGCATTGTATTGCCCTATATCATACTTGTGTATCGGGAATTAAATTTTGGCCAGTTTGTTATTCTTCTCTTTAATCTTCATCGGTCATTCTTTTATTTTGGCGTTTTTACCTTGACCACCAATAGCTCCAAAATTAAATGACAGCTAAATATAAGTGTTTTACAGTATTCCTTTTCACAAATCAAAACCTCAACAACAATTAACACTAATTATATCGTATCAAGCCGGCCATAATACCAAACCACACTTTTCCTGGGCAAGCTTATACATATGATTAACCAGTACAGTACACATTCTTTTGGCAGAATCAGACAACTGCCCTCCTTGAATCTGTGGAAGAAAGAAGATCACCGCAGAGATTTCATAATTAATGACCACACAAAAGATCTCATGATCTATCTCCACAAAAGAATGTTGCCGACCCAGCAGGTATTAACCCTTATCTTGCTGAATATTCATTTGAGCCACACCCATTTCTGTCTATCAACCAATCAAAGTACTTGATGTCATTTATTGCTACAAATTCATAAACTGAATGCCAAACAGTGTAGATCCTGATCAGATGGCTTCTTCAGAAGCCATCTGATCTGAATCTACACTGTTTGCAAAGATAAGGGTTGTCGTGAACAGCAAGATAAGGGTTAAACTTATGACCTCCTAATAACCAGTCAGATGTGTGCACCCCACTAAGTTATCAAGGCCAGCTAACACCTAAAATAAAAACCACATTGTATGGTGTACAGTGTTGCTTTTAGAGGTTTACACTGTTTTACTCTATTCTGCTAAAAATATAGGCAGTGGGTAACTGTGAGACTGCCTCAGAGTCAGAGGTGTTTCCACTAAGCACCAAAAAATCAATATTTAGTTCATTATACATAAAATGCTACAATGTAAAGAAATGCCATTCCTTGAGACATGGAATATTTTCACTGTTGTGGTATGTTTGCCCCTTTCTTACTGGAAGCCTGTGCTCCTCTTGATTGCCAATTAACTCTTTTTGTTCCAAACAAAACCTACCTTCATATATAAAGCCAGAGTTGATTTTAAATTTAGGGGTGTCAGGTTGTGTTTTCACCAAAATTTATTTGGGGGTGGTTGGGTGAGGCAAGGGTGACATTTATCTTGCGTCACTGGGGCATCCAACTGATATTGGCTCACAGTTGGGCAAGGCCTGCTGTCCTTGCAGCAGGTAAGGGTTGAGGGTGACTGTTGTTATTTCTTCTGTTTCTACACTTCCATCACGAAAACACGCCTATATAATTTTGACCCCCTGGAACCTCACTTTTATATAGTAAAGCTGGGGTTTGCAGGGGTAAACCTTATTTTTCTTATTTCTGCTCTAAAATATAGATTGTGGGTACTCATTAGAACCGCCTCGATGAGGCGGTTCTAACAAGTACCAACAATCTATATTTTGAGCAGAAATAAGAAAAATATCGTAATTTTTCATCTTAAAATCTTCATTTTTTGGGCGATAAAGGTAGCAATGTATTTGTATAGGCATGTTTTCGTAATGCATTCATATTTCCCTTTCTCCTCTGTCACTTCCATCTTCTCTACTATCTCTTCTCTCTCTTTTCTCCTTTTCTCTGGAAGACGACACAAAATGACCCACAAGGCTAGACGTTTCATTAAACCCAAATCAATCCATCAATCCATCAAAGTTTATTTGGACAATGGCTGTACTTTGCAAACATTGTTAGCCCTGAGCAGATGCCACATTCTGGGGCGTCTGATCTGGGCCTGCGCTGTTTGCCAACTACCTGTTTTGGGGTTTCTGGCGCAGAAAGGGTTAATGGGCATAAGCAGATACTTTCAGGCACCTTCCCTCTCAACATGGCTCAACTTTTACCCTGACAAGTGACAAAAATAGCTATCAAAGTCACAAACAATACCTGTTTGAAAGATAAAGCATATATGTATTGCATTAAAACAAAAGAAAATACAAAACAAAGTTTGGGAATAAAACAATCTTTAAATTTTCTTATCCATGGAAGCAAGCCAAATGCTATGGAAATAATAAAATTAACATCAAATTGCCACTTTTAAGAGAAATAAAAATAGACCATTACAGAATTATCACCACTCTCCTGTCTTTCGGTGGGATATTTTTAAAAAGATAAAATTGTATTAAACTTTTATTTGCCCCACTTCATGAGATCATTCTACCGAGCTGCCCATATAGGTAAAAAATCCCCCTTTCTCTCTGATCATATAGGGCTTTATTAATTGATTATCCTATATTACACAAGGTCAACCAATATTCAAAAATCATAAATCATGTTTTTAATTGTGTCAATAAATAAAACTGTCATTAATCAAGTAATTTTGTATTGGCCCAGTTACAGGTCCACGGTCAGCTGTATTGGCCTTGGCCTTCGGCCTCGTGCCAATACAGCAGACCTCGGACCTGTAACTGGGCCAATACCAAATTACTTGATTAATAACATTATATTATTAGACAAGCCTGGTTGACTACCTAGGGCCAGTGGTTTCAAACTAACAACATCATTAGATAACATATCGTTAAACACTGATCATTTAATAAGGCAACTATGCTGATATTTTTGCTGAAAAAAAATGAGAGCAGCTTTCACAAAGCCTATGTAATTTTGACCCCCTTGAACCCCACTTTTATATAGTAAAAGTGGGGTTTGTAGGGGTATTCATTATTTTTCTTATTTCTGCTCTAAAATATAGATTGTGGGTACTCGTTAGAACCGCCTCATCGAGGCGGTTCTAACGTGTACCCACAATCTATATTTTGAGCAGAAATAAGAAAAATATCACAATTTTTCATCTTAAAATTTACATTTTTTCGGCGATAAAGGTGGCAATGTATTTGTATAGGCGTGTTTGCGTTATGGTCAGCAAAAATACCAGAGTATTAGATATTGTACTTGCTAGAACAGTGAACAGGTTGACCACTAAAGAGCTTGTTGAGCTAACGATGCTTTGAACAACTGGGCCCTGGTTCTCTTACCTGAATATCTTTATGACTGACAGTTTTTATGGCATTACCAAAACACCCGTGTGACATATTGCATTTTTTTCACATCTCCACAATGGCTATTTTTCTGATGGAAATCTGTGATATTTTTCTTATTTGTAGTACAAACTTAGGTTGATGGTACCCACAACCTACGCCTTGGAGAAGACATCAGAACAATAATATATACCCCTGTAAACCATAGTTTTCTCTATATAAAGTGGCCTGGGGTTTAGGGGTGTGTTAATTTCACAGACTTGTTCACGTGATGGTAACATTTCCAATTAAAGCAAATGAGGACTGCCCTGGAATAACTCATACATGTGATAATTGTTTTAACTATATGAGGGAGGTTTGCCATTGTGATAAGGGAGATTCATAACAAATGGAAAGAATATATAGGGAAATTCTCAGTTCAGATGACGGAGACTCCAAAATGTTGGCATAATTTGGGTTAAAATTAGCATCAAAATGAGGGAGTCTCCATACTGATGGGTCCAGTGTCAAAGTTGAGGTTTACTGGGATACACAATATAAAATGTGTTAATATTATTATTATTGATTCCTCTTAAAACCAAAACTTCCCTCTCTTAAAACATACAGAAAGACAAAAATCATACAACATAACAAAATGTAGCACTTAAAAACAAAACTTCTCTCTCTTAAAACATACAAAAATCATATAATATAACAAAACGTAGCACTAACTCGACAGCTTGAAAACAAAGTCCGAAATTTAGATTGTCTGAAAAGAAACAGTCATAATAATGTAATTTCAGGAAAAAGAACTTAGCATGTTTTAGATGGGACATCCCCTGACAGAGACATTTGGAAAAAGTGCAGGCCCAGTTCAGACGTCACAGAATGTGGCGTCTGATCAGGGCCTGCACTTTTTCCAAAAACTTCAACCATTTTCTGATTTTTTTCATATTGTAACTGAAAGTTTTTAAGATATAAGGGTAATCAGAAAAAGCTGAGCTGAGCTGAGCCTGCACAGGTAACTAATAGGGCTACATGCTTAACATCTTGATTGAAGCTCCCTCAAGGTTTCTACTACATCTGCGAGCGGCAAAGGCTCCAGTGAGACGATGTAGACTTGCCTGAGCCTATGGTATAAGTTCACTTATCTCATCAGTCAGATCAATTTTTGTCACAGTACGTTTGACCAAGAAGTGTGGAAGAATATATTTAACCCTTAAGATGCCAATCACAACAACTGCCATCTGCTTTGTTGTCTGCTGGTTATTTTAGAAGTCATTGTTGCAAATAGTGTGGACCCTGATCAGACCGCTCCTCTAGGAGCAGTCTGATCAGGGTCCACACTGTTTGCGAACCTGATCTGCTTGTTCCTCTAGGAGCAGTATGATCAGGGTCCACACTGTTTGCAAACCAGATTGATCTGCTTGATCCTCTAGGAGCAGTCTGATCAGGGTCCACACTGTTTGCAAACCTGATCTGCTTGATCCTCTAGGAGCAGTCTGATCAGGGTCCACACTGTTTGCAAACCTGATCTGCTTGATCCTCTAGGAGCAGTCTGATCAGGGTCCACACTGTTTGCAAACCTGATCTGCTTGATCCTCTAGGAGCAGTATGATCAGAGTCCACACTGTTTGCAGACCCAGATCTGACTGCTTGTCTAGCAGTCTGATCAGGGTCCACACTGCTTGTATGCAAAAATATTTTTAATAAGTTTGCAAGAATATCTAGCAGACAATATAAAAATATGACATTTTTAGATGCTGTTTTCCTGGCATCTCAAGGGTTTGAGGAATGACAGTAACAATTTAAATGTTCACTGAAACATGAACAATATCAGGTCACAAGTAAAGCAAGTGAACCATGAGCTTTGCTCTTGACATAATGTTGTTCATACTTCAAAGAACGTTAAATGAATTATCTTATTACTTATTTTTACATTTTTTTTCCATTAATTATTTCAGGAAAAATTCTAGTTGGAGGGCTTAAACAGGGAAACAATTTTCCTGTCAACCCATTGTATTCTGGTGGACTCTTCCACTGTTATATATTGGACAAGTCCATTTGTCATATAAGGGGCGTCAGGCTGATTATTTCATTTGTATTCTTTTTTTTTGAAGGAAAATTGTGTCAGCAAATAGTGTAGGCCCAGATCAGACACTGCATTCTGATCTGGGCCTGCACTGCACTATTTGCCAAGGTGCCACTTTAGGGGTTGTCCGCATGCAATGGGTTAACTGATGAACATCTATCATAACATCGCCATCATCCAATTATATTGTAAAGACCTTGATTTATTTTTATATCACTTCATGTTCATGTGATGTTGCGCAATGCAATGTATTCATTGAAGTATGAACAACTTTAGGTAAACCACAACCTCTTTATAACACTATTGTTGGGGTCCAAAGCAGTGTTAGTTAATCAACCATGTTAAATCCAAACAAAAAGGTGAAGATTATATAGAAAAATGACCATAAATGGTCATTTTTCTATATAATCTTCACTTTTTTGGGATCTATATTGAAACTGTGTTATATTAAAAACCATGTTATAACAAAACGTGTTATAATGAAGCTGTGGTGTACCAATAGTTAATTCTATAAATGCACCAAGAATTTAAACATTTTACTTTAAATTTAAATTTGTGAAAATATTATTTCAAGAATACTAGCACTTCAAGATGATAAAGTGATCTATGAATTAAATTACTCAAAGTTTATTGAATGAAATGCAAATAATGTTTTGAATTCTAAATGAAGACTGTTATACGCATGATATGTTGTATTACAAACAGTAATACTGAACTTCTTGGGAATATTACCTGGGATACTGAATATGGCTTCCTAAACAAATTAATTACTCGCTACCATAAACTTTCTAAAATTCTGATATCATGATGAATACATTACTGCTCCTCCTTATCAGGAGCAATTAGTATTCCAGTTTCTAAAGGGAAAAAAGTTATGACACCATGGTTTCTCTTGCACTGGTAGAATTTTCTTTCATTTCTGATTCTTCTTCCTCCGACTCTGACTGATCACTCTCTCCTGATTCTTTATCTGAATTTTCTTCTGAATTTTCACTCTCTTTATTTTTATCAATGTCTGTTTTCTGTCGGGTTGTATCCCTGCTTTCAGCCGTGCTAAGATTAGCCTCCCCTTCAGCTGACTGCTGCTCCTTGCTGTTCGTCAAATCAGTAGTATCAGCCTCTTCTTTTGATTGGTCTGCATTTTCATTTGAGATTTTTGGCTTATTCTGAAAGAAGATCCAGACAATTTTAATCCTTCTCTATTCATTTAAGCCACACCCATTTCTGTCTATCAGCCAATCAAATTATTTGGTGTAATTTATTGCTACAAATTCATAAACTGAATGCCAAACAGTGTAGATCTTGATCAGATGGCTTCTTCAGAAGCCATCTGATCTGGATCTACACTGTTTCCAAAGATAAGGGTTGTCGTGAACAGCAAGATAAGGGTTAACTCTTATCCTGTTGTTCATGACAACCCCTACATTTGCAAACAGTATAGATCCAGATCATATGGCTTCTGAATCTGATCAGGATCTACCCTGTTTGTCATTTAGTTTGTGAATTTGAAAAAAAACATTATACCATGTAATCTGATTTGATGACAGTCAGAAATGGGCATGGCTTATTAAAATAGTCAGCAGGATAATTAGAGATTATCATATGGGGTTTTGTTATCGCCCGTAGTATCAACCCGAGACCCTATCAGCCTGAGAGCTTTAGCTCTAGGGCTGATAATGGTCGAGGGTTGATACTGTAGGGGATAACCAAAACTACATGTTATAATCTGTTTATCATATCTCGCTTCTTTATTTAAACGGTGGATCGCCATATTTACAAACTGATAGATCAACTAAATGTTGTTGCTGTATCCCGGTTGCCTACTCTATCGCGGTACTAACAGTTAATCGCCAGTAATTAAATAAACACATCAACTTACCTTATATGTGCCTGTTTGTGTGTTATAAGTAACCCTACTTCGATATTGTAAAAGGGGTAGAAATATATTTTAGCGTCAGTCAATTTTAAATTTTCCGGTTGTTGGCAGCCATGTTGTTTAGAGTTACGTCAGAGTGACTTCCTAGTCTATCGCGGCATTCACTTGAATTGAAAGTGTCAAAATATTTGAGGCCGGGTGCATATCCATGTAATATCAGTTATCAGCACTAATTCATAAGAACATATTTAGCACTTGAATTGAATCATTAAACGTTAATTAACCCTTTAAATAATCCAAAAATTCAACTTTAACAGAAATTAACCTATTTGCAATATTTGGTGTTCTTAGTATGCTATTTACTGGTCACATGACAGGCATGGACACCTTGACTCACTGCCTTCATTCACAGAAAGGATTGTGGAGCAAAACTAAAGGGGTGCCCAATGACCGCATATGTCACACTCTGCCCAGTTCACAGTTTTGACCGACTTAAACACTTTCAATTTAGATGCCCCCCATAAGCCGTTCGGGGTTTCATTTCCAATTATAGTCGCTAATTGTCCACGTGACTTTCGGCTCCAGGAAACCGTTTCCATATAAGGTAATAACGTGACTTTACGTGCGCGCGGCATTTGTCAACTTCTGACGACAACAACCAGAATCGAACCAAAATAATACATTGAAGTTTTAATAAAGTAGAGTGGGATTTATATAGGTAGGGGTATAGAATAGATTCAGTGAAGAAAGTATTACTTGATTTTCTAAATAAATAAACTTTACTCAACAATATACTTGATATTTTGTTCAATTTCTCTCGTGATGTGGAGTTTGATGTTTGCCTCTGAAGGTAATTAATGTAAACAACCAGCAGGGGCCGCTGCTCGCGAGAATAAGAGGAGAACGTGAATACCGCGATAAAGTAGGACCCACGATAGAGTAGGAAGGGAGTATATGTAAATTCGGTTATGTGTTTTACCCGTAACCAAGGTCACAAAATGGGGTTTTCGGCCCACAACTGTGAAATTGTTTCTGTCTCTTTCAGTGTTCACATTTTTCATGTCTTCAACAATGTTTATAATTTTCTCAATTGAAACCTCTCTAAAACAACTTTCTGTCTCTTCAACCGTGCTTTTCACAGGCACTCGTTTCATACAAAATGGTACTAGATTGTACTGGGGTGGGGTTCATCTTTTATGAAACTGTCTGGATTTAACATTCTGATAGTAATTCTAATATCTGTTCAACTGGTCGTGGTTGTTGAGCATTCATTTCATGGGTCATTGATACCGTTTATTTTGCATCACTGAGGAAAAAATCCATACTTTCATAAAACCTACATGCACACCATATGTTTCTATAATGGCACATGGATTCAACAGTGAGAACTCTTACCAATATACAGTAGATCTTCGATGGCTCGAACACCGATGGCTCGTTTACCATGGATGTGTCGAACCCATTCTTGAGCCCCTAGCGAAATCCTCTACATATGAAATAGTGGGGGATAATTAAGGATATTTTAGTCTTTTATCTTGCAAATGTATGCTGTATGTACTCATTAGAATCGCCTCGATGAGGCGATTCTAATGAGTACATACAGCATACATTTTCATTATAGAACAGCGAAAAGATGTCTAAAAGTATCTCTTTATGCCTCCTGACAGTTACCTCAGTGGCTCGAACTACCCCTGTCTCGAACAGATTTTCGAGTTCCCAAAGGTGTTCGAGCCATTGAAGTTCGACTGTAAGTCAGTTATCCGTGGATTTCATGTGAACCAAAAGGTTTGGGAACCACATTCAAACGAGGAATTAAACTGTATATAAGAGCCGTTGAAAGAATTTGTCAGAAATGCAGTTGCTGTGGTAAAAGATTGTCGGGTGAACTCGAAAGCATTTGCTTATTTATTCGAAGAGGGGGTTCTGTTAAATATAGGGTGAATGGAAAGAGACAACACAGAATAGGATTGGAGATTCAGTACATTTCAATTTTTAATGAGACGGAATTTGCCTTCACTAGTACTGGTGAAAAAATAACTAAGTTTTTTATAGATTTCTGTGAGAGTTTCATGAGGTTACTGTAAAGTTTTCTTTCCAAAAATAGTTTTGGTGTGCACTTATAGGAGCATGTGCAGTAAATAGGATGGATACACTAATATGGTATGGTACTATGCATAAAACATATTTACCCTCTGGCCTTTAGGTCTTCCTCGTGGCTTTCCAGTTGGTACATAAGGACCCTGAAATACCAACAAAACCATGGCAATACCATAACATCAATGTGCTAGCATCTTTTACATCTCTAGAACTTGCAATTTTTCAGGTGAAAATATGATGTTTTTCTTATTTCTGCTGATCGTTGGTGTCTGAAAAGTTCACATTACGAAAACACGCCTATACAAATACAGTGTAAATTTCACCGCGGAAAAAACGAAGATTGTAAGACGAAAAATTGCGATATTTTTCTTATATCTGCTCAAAACATAGATTGTGGGTACTTGTTAGAACCGCCTCATCGAGGCGGTTCTAACGAGTACCCACAATCTATGTTTTAGAGCAGAAATAAGAAAAATAAGGTTTACCCCTGTAAACCCCAGTTTTACTATATAAAAGTGGGGTTGAAGGGGGTCAAAATTATATAGGCATGTTTTCGTGGTGAGTTGGTGTGAAGGTGCTGCGTAACTTTCAGTGCCGGTGCGGTCTACTGCTTTGGCCATAGCAACAGATTAAGTAAGTATTTTCTGATAATTTAACCCTTATCCTGCTGAATATTTTAATCTGCCACACCTACTACTGATTATAAACTAATCAGATTAGCTGATGCAAATTATTGCAACAAATTCACAATCTGAATGGCAAACAATGTAGATCCTGATCA
Source organism: Lucinisca nassula (assembly GCA_963580285.1). Taxonomy (NCBI): domain Eukaryota; kingdom Metazoa; phylum Mollusca; class Bivalvia; order Lucinida; family Lucinidae; genus Lucinisca; species Lucinisca nassula. Next base: position 119,843,984 of record OY757016.1, on the reverse strand, counting down.
GATGGCTTCATCAGAAGCCATCTGATCTGGATCTTCATTGTTTGGAAAATAAGGCATACCCGGGCTCAGCAGGACAAGGGTTGAGGATAGTTTTTGTCAATTCTCCATAAAAACATATGTTGCGGGTATTCATTGTGGTTCTAATGAGTACCCACAACATAGGTTTATATGGAGAAATAAGGAAAACTATCCTTCAGGTATCACAAAATGCTTACATTATCTGTTGCTATGTTTGGCTTCAGTAGGATAAGGGCCAGTTGTGCTAGCAGCAGAGACAGGAGGGGCGAGGGGGCTGTGTTTTTTCTTTGTTTTTTTTTTTAGTTTTTTTTTTGTATTGTATATAGAGAATACCAGGTGAGTGTCTTTTGATATCAAGTTTATCAGGCAAGGCTTCGAGAATGCTTGTAGAATCGCGAGGCTTGCCGAGCGATTCTACATGCATTCTCGAAGCCGAGCCTGATAAACTTGATATCAAATGACACGAATCTGGTATTCTATTTATCAGTTTATCCCCATGTAAACTCTTTAAATTGGCAATTTACCATCACTTACCGGTTGTCCTGAGTGTGTCCCAACATTCCCGTGCAGAATATAATCGATCAGTATATTAATTACTTACTATCATCTGACCGTTATTTTCATTTGGTAATTTTTAACGTAATTTTTCCGATTTTTTAGTAATAATAACATTTTGGCCATTTTTCCATTTGTCCGATTCATTCAAAAAGTGCAATGTCACGTTGACGTGATAAAGCTCACTTGTCCTGAGGTAGCATATCTTTATTAGGTCAATGTGTTACAATGCACTATATACAGGGGGTAACTGATAATGTATCATATCTTTCCTTTTTCTAATATCCAAACCCTTTGAGAGATAGTTACTTGAGGACTCGGCCATTTACCCACCAGCTGTTGTCAGGTACTGTTAATCAGGGGGGCAATCTCACTAAATACTGGTAAACCACTAAGTCTGAGAGGGTCTTAGCCTGTCCAAGAAGTTAAGGTATTTGAATGACCAGACATGATCTTGGCTGGTCACTGGGCAATAAAACTACAACACAACAACAGCCTTCAATGGTCACAAATTGCAGATATTAGAAATTTAGCATGAAATACCTTGTGACTCTTAAAACACCAAAACCTCTTAGTAACACTATTAATGGGATCCAAAGCAAAATCCGTGTTAGTTAAACAACCATGCTTTAGCCAAACAAAAATGTATAGATTATAGAGAAAAATGACCATTTATGGTCATTTTTCTATATAATCTATACATTTTTGGGATCCATCTTCCAACTGTGTTATACCCAAAATCGTGTCATGATGAACCATGCTATAATTAGTTTCGGGTGTATATGCAGATGATATGTCACTAAGTATGTACCAGGAGTTATGTATTAACACAAAAACTGCAAAAACAGATGATCTTCAGAAATTTTTTTCTTCATTTTTTCAAACATAATTGGGCTTGGCATTTCATGTGAATCATCTGCTTGGAATTTCATGCAGAGGCAATGATCCACATGATATGTCAGGTCATATTTTTTAAAGGAAAAAAAAATCAGAAAAAAAAATCATGAAAATGTAGTCTGCTGATGACTTTCATTGGTCCTTTAATGCTCTGCATGCTGGGTATTTTTTTTTTCAGCAGACGTCATTTTAAAACATTTTTCTTATTTTCCTCAGAAGACAGGAATTGACATTCCATGCAAACTGTCTCCATTGGAGACAGTTTGCATGGAAAGTCCAAACCTGTTTTCAGGGAAAGTAAGAAAAATATCATCAATTTATCATCTGCTGAATTAGCTTAGAGAATGGTAAAGGTTAAGGTTTAGAGGCAAGAATTTGTTTCCTCTGTCCAAGGTTAGCACTGTTCCAACCTATCAGAAAAATCCTATAAATTCGGACATATTAAGGACTTCATGTAATTCTCCTAAAACTTTGACAAATTTGTTTCTCATTCCAGCAATGAGTCCAAAACGTGCAGACGGAATGGCAAACAGAGCAGACACTGATCAGACTCCTCCTACAGGAGGAGTCTGATCTGGGTCTGCATTGTTTGCTTTGGCCTATCTGTCCCAATGCTTAGGATCACTATGGTAATTACCGTATCAGGGTGTATTCTCTTTCTGCCCCGTTTCTTCCCACGTGATTTCCTGCGTGAATCCTACAAAAACAGAAACGCAAAATCATTAACCAATTTTGTACAGGAAACTACATAATGCCTAACTGGCAAAAAGTGCAAGCCAAAAAACAGACGCAGCAGAATGCGGAGTCTGATTTGGGCCTTCACTATTAGCTTAAAGTCCACCATTTTGGAAATAAATTTTGATGAAAACACAAGCCATCACGAAAACACGCCTATATAATTTTGACCCCCTTGAACACCCACTTTTATATAGTAAAACTGGGGTTTCCGGGGGTATACCTTATTTTTCTTATTTCTACTCTAAAATATAGATTGTGGGTACTCGTTAGAACCGCCTCGATGAGGCGGTTCTAACGAGAGCCCACAATCTATATTTAGAACCGCCTCAATAAGGCGGTTCTAACGAGTGCCCACAATCTATATTTTGAGCAGAAATAAGAAAAATATCACAATTTTTCATCATAAAATTTTCATTTTTTTTCGGCGATAAAGGTGGCAATGTTTTTGTATAGGCCTGTTTGCGTAATGTGCCACCCATAAGTTTTGGAATGGACTCATGCTATTTATAGACTGGAAGATTCCATTCAGTACAAGGTGGGTTAAAACGAGCAGATATAAGCCCTATCACCAGAAAATATGTCTTTGATGTTTGCAACCAGGGGCCAGCTTTTCAATTAGTTAACAAATCATAAAAACTTTGTTCATTTGATATGGCAAATTTACTAATATTTAGCTGAAAAAAAAATGTGAGTAAACTCCGTTCAGAAAATCTGAATCATAGATTTTTTCGTTTCTCGCTTTTAACCCTTATCTTGCTATTCACGACAACCCCTATCTTTGCAAACAGTGTAGATCCAGATCAGATGGCTTCTGAAGAAGCCATCTGATCAGGATCTACATTCAGCAAGAGAAGGGTTAAACTCCGTTCAGAAAATCTGAATCATCGATTTTTTCCTTTCTCGCGTTTAATACTCATTTTAGCCCATACATCACTATGGGAAAGTTTTAGACCTCACCCTCCGCCGATTTCTCCAGCAAGTCGTATGCCTCTGCGACAGCCAGGAAAGGCTGTGGTTATTTGGAGAAAATTGCAAAATCTAAATTTTCTTTCACAGACTAAGACATTCTGACAGATTCGACACACCCTTTTAAACCATATATAGAAGTGGTTACTGCTCTTGTAAATTACAAGGGCGTCTGAGTTTTATTTGCACGATCACTTCATGGAAAATCATTAGCTGTGACACCACATCTTATATCGGCATAATTCTTTTTGACCACTGTTGACAGCACATCGTGCTAGTGGCTCCCCATTCCTAGTGAGCTTCTACCTAGCTATTCAAATGTAAGGTGTGTTGTAATTGCATATCTATTTATAAAGTGTTTCAATTGGATTTGAATATTTGTTATTTTACCTGACAATCATCATCAAATAGACTTAGTCTGTGGTCTCATTTTTTTGTTTTGCAATATTCTCCAAATAATCACAGCCTTTCCTGACTGTCGCAGAGACATAATTATGACTTGTTGGAGAAGTCGGAGGAGGGTCAGGTCTAAAACTTTCCCTCAGTAATGTATGGGCTAAAATGAGTATTTTAAGGAAAAAATGAAAAAATCAATGATTAAGATTTTCTGAACTGAGTTTAGCAGCTACTCACCATAACTCAAATTTTTCCAGCAAAAATACCACAATTTAAGACATTGTACTTACTAGAACAGTTAACACTTTGACCACTAACAAGCTTGTTAACCCTTATCTTGCTGTTCACGATAACCCCTATCTTTGCAAACAGTGTAGATCTAGATCAGATGGCTTCTATCTGATCAGGATCTACACTGTTTGGCATTCAGTTTATGAATTTGTAACAATAAATTACATCAAGTCATTTGATTGGTTGATAGACAGAAATCGGTGTGGCTTAAATGAATATTCAGCAAGAGAAGGGTTAAGCCCATCTGTCCCCATAACAATAGTATCAAGCTGTTATTCTGTAAATATGTTCTAGAAAGGATTATCCTTTGGAAGCAAGGAATGCACCACATAACTGGAAAATATGGAGTGTACATGTTTTCTGGGCCAGACTAGCTAGTTTCAGCCAACTAGGCCTCATCAGTGACCCTCAAATTCTTTAAAATTCCACAATGTAATCAATGATCCCAAAGGACAAGAAAATATAAACTACACTATGATGCAGATTATCATTACGCAAACACGCCTATACAAATACATTGCCACCTTATCGCCGTAAAAATTAAAAATTTTATGATGAAAAATTGTGATATTTTTCTTATTTCTGCTCAAAATATAGATTGTGGGCCTCATCGAGGCGGTTCTAACGAGTATCCACAATCTATATTTTAGAGCAGAAATAAGAAAAATAAGGTATACCCCAGAAACCCCAGTTTTACTATATAAAAGTGGGGTTCAAAGGGGTCATAACTATATAGGCATGTTTTCGTGATGAATTTCTGTAAGCTGTGTGTTCTTTTACAAGCATACTTAATAGTGGAGACTAACCACATTTCAAAGTTAGATGGTCTTAAATCCTAGTGGCATTTCCGTATTTACAATATGTATTCAGATAGATAGGCCTGAGTGAACGGTGTAAACTAAGAAGAGATGTTGCAGAATGCCGCGTCTCAGGTTCTACACTGTTTGCCACTCATCCAGCTATTTTTAGACACAATGTCAGATACTAAATTATACTAGTTAACCCATTTTGTACCAGAAACCCCAAAATGGGTACCCTGACAAACAGTGAAGCCCAGATCATATGCCGCAGAACGTGGCGTCTGATCAGGGAGTCCACTGTGTGCTAAAACTTCAGTCAATTTACAAATAACTTTTGATGAAAACACATCCTGACATCCCTAAATTCTGAAATGGATTCCTGCTATATATAAAGAGGAAGATTCCATTTGGTACAAAAAGGTTTAATAATTTAGAACTAGTATGGTAAGGAGTTGAATATTTAGGGTAAAAACTGTAAACTGGCTTGGCTGGAACATACCTGCTTTTTTGGCCTTCCTTTTCCTTTCTTCACTGGAGATCTTGATTTCTTAGGAACTATGACATCTGACTCAAATCCTGACTCAATATCAGAATCACTCTCATCCTAAAATACAAGATATGGATAAGGGTGAAGTTAAATAATTTTGACTGTACAGTCAACCCTCTTTATACCAACATTCGTTATATATTATATAACGGCAAATTTCGTTATAATGACAATTTCAATGGAATAAATCCTTAGCACGAAGATTAGCATCGGTTACGAATCACAATGGCTTCCCTTGCGTTGGAAACACCAATATTGAAGCCACAATCATAAAAGATTCTTGAAATCTAATACTCCAAGAAAGAAATGTTGTAGATATTTGTTAGAATCGCCTCGATTTATGTTATAGATATTTGTTGGAATCGCCTCATGTTAAATGTCTATAACATTTCTTTCTTGGGAGTAATGAAGGGTAAAAGACCCTTTGTTGCGTGTCATAACTGGGAATTTTTACAATGGAAATTTCTTTATAATGACACAATATTAGAGATCTGTTTGTTTGATTTGAGGTTTAACGTCTCTGTTAACACTGTAAAGGTCATTTTGGAGATGTTGCTTCCAATTTTGTGGGACTTTTACCCAACATTGAGATGAAATGACATCTCAAGCCCTGTCGCCCAATGAAACCAATAGGGTTTATTAGCATCGACGGTCCACCTCGCACCGCGGTTCCTGGGCAGGCTTAGATCCTCTAAGCGGTTTACCAGTACTCGTGTGCGGGCCAGATTCAGCTCTGCGTGGAAGCATCATGCAGCCTATATATTTCTTCAAGCCCCTATGACTACAATATTAGAGAACAAATACTGTCGTTATAACGAGGGTCCACTGTATTATTGTAATATACCATACTTACTCCAAGTATTCAGACACTGACAGGCCATAAATATAAGCCTGAGCAAATGGTGACAACAAAGAACAGACTGCTCTCTTCTCCCTGAGACAGCAGTCTGATAAGACCATAAAAATAAGCTCAGAAAACAATAAAGACCCAGATGAGACTGATCACAGGTCTACAATGTTTATGGATGTCTGAGCAAAAGACCTTACAGCTAATATATAATGAGCCCCGCCAAGCGAATTTGGGTCTTCAAGCATTCCGTCATGACAAGTTTTAACTGCGCATGCCCAGCCATTCAGAGGGGCCAGAGATATGGCTTTCTGTCTGAAGGTTCCTCTTGATTCACTGCTTGTTTGAGCGAGCAGCGAAGGTTCTGGCGAGACTGCGCGGATGCGCAGGCTCGCCTGAACTTTCGCTGCTCGCATAGGCGATAAGTACCAAAATCGCTTGACGGGGCCCATATAATAATTTAAAATGTGTCTGAATTCTAATATCATAACAGCCCTAAAAATTCATACACCTTGTGGACTTGTTGTAATTCTACTAAAATTTTAACTGGTTTGTTTTGCAATCTAGCAAAGAGACCAAAAAGCGGAGACAGAATGGCAAACTGTGTAGACCCTTATCAGGCTGCTCCTTTGGGAGCAGTCTGATCTGGGTCTACACAGTTTGTTTAGGCCTGTCAGTCACAATACTTCGGATCAATTTGGTAGAATAAATATAATAGTCAGCTTTTAATTATCAGGTGCCAGTTATTCAGAACAAGCAATATTGTTAGTTAGGTAATGTTAAAACTTCGAAATTAAATGTGGAAAATATACTATATTTGGAGAACAACATGAGCAGCTTTTGCACATTTCAAACATACCACTGTATCTGATATTATACTTACTAGAACAATTAACATTTTGACTTTTATCAAGCTTATTAAGCTTATGACGCTCTGAACAACTATGCCTTCTAACCAAGCCAATTCTTAAGAAATTAAGGAGAGCACATTTTTCCGCCATTTTTCAAAGGAATAAAACTTTCAGGACTTCCTGTTAGCTTTTCTATAAACCCTGTCCCACTGAAAAAGGGGTCTGCTCTTAAAGGAAAGAATTTGCTCCTCAGGAGCAAATTCTTTCCTTTAAGAGTTGACCCCTCTTGACATGGCAGACAAAAATACTATTGCAGGAGTTGCCTTCCCTGAAGGTGTTCCAATTCCCCCTGAGCAAAATCTAACAGTCTACTGTTTTTCGAAGGTAGATAACTTCTGTGACATCTTTGCTTTCCTATGAACTGTACCCGTTGAAAGGACAGGTCTACTCTAAAAGAAATTCTTAAAATAGTTTTGAAAGACTGTCTCCCCTGAAGATGTATTCATAAACCTTAAATATGCATGAGCATTTGGTGAAAGTTTTTTTGTGTCACCAATAGAATCCAGATTCATTTTGTAGCATGGACTTCTCCACCCTTGTTGAGAGGTTCATTTGTTTGTTTGTTTGATTTGAGGTTTAACGTCCCCGTCAACACTGTAAAGGTCAATTTGGAGACGTTGCTTCCAATTTTGTGGGACTTTTACCCAACATTGAGATGAAATGACATCTCAAGCCCTGTTGCCCAATAAAACCAATAGGGTTTATAGTTGAGAGGTTCATACATGTATAGAATACTATAGTAAATTCTAGAAATTACAGAGAAAAAAAATTGCTTGCTAAATTATATAATATTATTTGCTCAATTTTGTGCTAAAAACCCAGATTGTGGTTACTAATTAGAAATGGGGCAGTTCTAACATGCACCAATAATCTACGTTTGAAGAAGTAAGAAAAATATGGCAAATTCTCATCACAAACAAAAATTCTGCTCCTGTGGGGGGCAGAATGTCACCAAATCATGAAATGTAGGTCACAGTTAGACATGGATGATTGCATAAAATATGCCATGCCTAGATGCAAATACACCACAATCTCTTTATAACACTATTAATGGGGTCCAAACCAGAAACCGTGTTAGTTAAACAACTGTGTTATATCCAAGCAAAAATGTATAGATTATATAGAAAAATGACCATTTATGGTCATTTTTCTCTATAATCTATACATTTTTTGGATCCATCTTGAAACCGTGTTATATCCATAACTGTGTTATAATGAACCGTGTAATAATGAGGTTGTGGTGTATCATTTATAAAGCTCATACAGTTTTTGAGCAATGGACTTGACCATTAGTGTGAATGCTAGGGTTGACACAATAGACAGTGAACCACCAAATGCAGGTCAAGGTCAAATGTGGTGGTTTGCATTAAAGTCCATCCCCAGTTGCAAGTCTGTGCCAAGAATCATTAATAGAGCTCTTATAGTTCTTGATAAAAGAAATTGACCATTAGGGTGAACGCTAGTGTTGTTACAAATGTTGACCACTTGATAAATGGACAGAAAATCAAAGTCTTATATTGTGCCATGATGATGGCAAGCATGACAAACCATCACGAAAACATGGCTATATAAATTTGACCCCCTTAAACCCCACTATTATATAGAACAAGAATTCCGCCGAAGGCTATGTCGCACCTGTGGGGGCGCAAAGTCATCGATCCATGATATGTAGGTCAAGGTCAAACATAGATGCTTGCACAAAAGATTCCATTCTCAAATGCAAGCTTGTACTAAGTATCATTAATGAAGCTCTAATAATTCTTGAGAAATGAACTTAACCATTAGGGTGAACGCTAGGGTGGTCGCAATATTTTACAAAGTCAGTGAACCATGAATTTAGGTCAAGGTCAAATAGGGATGCATGCATTTAAGTTGCCATCCCCAGACTCAAGTTTGCACCAAATATCATTAATGAAGCTCTTACAGTTCTTGAGAAATAAACTTGACCATTAGGATGAACGCTAGGATAGTCGCAATATTTTACTAAGTCAGTGAACCATGAAATATAGGTCAAGGTCAAATATGGATGCTTGCATTTAAGTTACCATACCCAGATACAAGTTTGTACCAAGTATCATTAATAAAGCTCTTATAGCTTTTGAGAAATAAACTTGACCATTAGGGTGAGCGCTAGGGTGGTCGCAATATTTTACAAAGTCAGTCAACCATGAAATTTAGGTCAAGGTCAAATATGGATGCTTGCATTAAAATTGCCATCCACAGATACAAGTTTGTACCACATATCATTAATGAAAGTCTTATAAGTCTTGAGAAATAAACTTGACCATTAGGGTGAACGCTAGGGTGGTCCCAATATTTTACAAAGTCAGTGTACTGAAATGTAGGTCAAGGTCAAATATGGATGCTTGCATGTAAGATACAAGTTTGTAACAAGTATCGTTAATGAAGCTCTTATAGTTCTTGAGAAATAAACTTGACCATTAGGGTGAACGCTAGGGTGGTCACAAATGTTGACGCCTTGACAAACGGATGGACGAACAAACGGACTGACTGAAAACCGGGCACCTATATCGCGCCATGCTTATAGCAGGCGCGACAAAAACTGGGGTTTGCAGGGGTATACATTATTATTCTTATTTCTGCTCAAAAAAATAGATTATGGCTACCCGTTAGAACCGCCTCATTCTAACGAGTATCCACAATCTATGTTTTGAGCAAAAATCAGAAAAATATCGAAATTTATCATCTGAATTTATTTTCATTTTTTGGTGATAAAATTTACAATGTATTTGTATAGGCGTGTTTTCGTAATGGTTGTATTTCAGCCATGTAATGGGAAAACCTGTTCTTGCCATTTGTGAAAAACTAAGGTGTTGACCAGCCTGTGTATCTCATCACAAAAACACGCCTCTATAATGTTGACCCCCCCCCCCCCCCCCCCCCGAACCCCACTTTTATATAGTAAAACTGGGGTTTGTAGGGTAAACCTTATTTTATATTTCTACTCTAGGATATAGATTGTGTGTACTCGTTAGAACCGCCTCATCGAGGCGTTCTAACAAGTACCTACAATCTATATTTTGAGCTGAAATAAGAAAAATATCACAATTTTTCATCTCAAAATTTACATTTTTTCAGCGATAAAGGTTACAATGTTTTGGTATAGGCGTGTTTTCGTAATGTGTGCAGTCTGATCAGCACCCTTGTGTTAACTGCTTGAATAGCATAATGTCTAGTTTCTTTTATTAAGGGGAATGGGTACACCTTCAGGGGAGGCAACTCCTATAAAAGTATTTCTGACTCCCATGTCAATAGGGGTCAACTATTAAAGGAAAGAATTTGCTCCTGAGGAGCAAATTCTTTCCTTAAAGAGTAGACCCCTTTTTCAGTGGGACTGGGCCTATCAAAGCGAACAGGAAGTCCCGAAAGTTGTCTCCCTTTGAAAAAATGGTGGAAAATATTCTAGGTGTTCCCATTCCCGTTAAAATTTCAAATCTTGCTATTCTGTGTTTCTGAGCAGCCTAGTTTGTCTTCCTGAAGGGAAACCTACATTTTCTCATGATGGGACTCACTTGTCCTGCTGAATAAATCAATTTAGCCACACCCATTTCTGACTACCAACCAATCAAATTAATTCATGAAACATATTCGTTAAATTCACAAACAGAAAAACAAAGTGTAGATCCTGATCAGATGGCTTCTTCAGAAGCCATCTGATCTGGATCTACACTTTTTGCAAAGGCAGTAGTTGTCATGTTCAGCAGAATAAAAGTTAACCCTTATCTTGCTGTTCACGACAAACCCTATCTTTGCAAACAGTGTAGATCCAGATCAGATGGCTTCTGAAGAAGCCATCTGATCAGGATCTACACTGTTTGGCATTCAGTTTATGAATTTGTAGCAATAAATTACATCAAGTAATTTGATTGGTTGATAGACAGATATGGGTGTGGCTTAAACGAATATTCAGCAAGATTAGGGTTAACTGACTAAACAATAAAAAGTTTGATAACCTTGGTGCCAAGCTTACCTTGTATGACAGCATTCTTTTCCTTTCTCTCAACGCACCAGCCTCTTTCTGTTAATAAGATGAAATATTTACATTAATTCTCAGTGCATTTACTGACAACTCATAAGCCCCCGCCCATAGGGGCTTGTAGAAATATATGGGCTGCATGATGCTTCCACGCAGAGCTGAATCCAGCCCGCACACTAGTACTGGTAAACCGCTTAGAGGATCTAAGCCTGTCCAGGAACCGCGGTGCGAGGCGGACCGTCCATGCTAATAAACCCTATTGGTTTCATTGGGCGACAGGGCTTGAGATGTCATTTCATCTCAATGTCGGGTAAAAGTCCCACAAAATTGGAAGCAACGTCTCCAAAATGACCTTTACAGTGTTGACGGGGACGTTAAACCTCAAATCAAACAAACAAACAAAAACTGACAACTCCTATCGCAATGTTGTTCATAGACTCATGCAATGTCACATAATCTTTCAGTGGCATCAAAACAAAACCATGGCTCTTGCCAATATGATTGGATGACGGTAACGTTATGATATCAACGGCACTCTCCTTTTGGTTATAGGAAAATTGCATGCAATTGCTTTCTTGTTTCAATTTTAGCCCTCTAACCTGAATTTTCGACACAGGTGGATATAAAATTATGTAAATATAAGTAATAAAGTAATTTTTTATGGTTCATTGAAGTATGAATAACAACATGCCATGAGCAAAATTTAAACTTTGCTTGTGACACAAATAGAGGATATCTGATTTTTTCAGTGTAAGATCGATTTTTATTTCACCGAATGAACACCGAAAGACGTATTTTCACGAGTGGCGAAGCAACGAGTGAAAATACTTCTTTTGGTGTTCATGAGTGAAATAAAAATAGCCAGATGGCAAATCCCCCGACCGTAAGCCAATATGGCCTTCAGAAGATTGTTCACCAATAGAAAGTGCACCAGAATTAAACCAGCAATATATCACAAAAGTATTCAAGTTATGGCCATCACAAGATTATACTGTCAGGGGAGATAACTCAACAAGAGGCCCAAGAGGGCCTGTCGCTCCACCGGCCAACTTCAGACAATTGTCATATTTATTACATTAACCAATTGTATACTAGTGAACTCTTCTATTGCTATATGTTGGACCAGCCCATTTGTTATATAAGGGTGTCAGGCCTATTTTTTCTATTTTTGATGGAAAATTCTGTTAGCAAATAGTGCAGGCCCTGATCAGACACGGTGTTCTGTGGCGTCTGATCTGGGCCAGTACTGTTTGCCAAGGTACCCATTTAGGGTTTTCCCGCATGCAATGAGTAAAAAAACAAGAGGGCCATGATGGCCCTGGATCGCTCACCTGATCCACAGTGTAACAAGTGGGCCCCAGAGAGGGCCATTATTGGCCCCAGGGCTTTAATGTGTGTAATGTTGAGGGAGGTCTTAAAGGTGAAGCTTCATACCAAACATCAACAAAGGCTATAATTTGAACAATCTTGGCAAAGGTCCACTAGATGAAGCTACACATCAAATATCAAAGACCTGGGCCTTTTTGGTTTCAGAGAAGAAGATTTTTTTTTTAAAGATATTCCCTTCATAAGCCTATGCAAAACCAAATGGCCCCGGGGCTATATAAATCTATGTAAAACCAAAGGGCTCCAGGGTGGGGCATTTGTGGCCCCAGGGCTATACCTTGAACAATCTTGGTAGAGGTCCACTAGATAAAGATCCATACCAAATATTAAAGGCCTGGGCCTTGCAGTTTCAGAGAAGAAGATTTTTAACGATTTCCCTATATAAGTCTATGTAAAAACAAAGAGCCCCAGAGCGGGGACATTTTTGGTCTCAGTGCTATTATTTGAATAATATTGATAGAGGTCCACTAGATGCAGCTTCATACCAACTATCAAAGACCCAGGCCTTGTGGTTTCAGAGAAGAAGACTTTTAAAGATTTTCCCTATATTAGTCTATGTAAAACCAAAGGGCCCCGGGGCGGGGGCATTTTTGGCCCCAGGGCTATAATTTGAACAATCTTGGTAGAGGTCCATTAGATGAAGCTTCATACCAAATATCAAAGTCCTGGGCCTTGCTGTTTCAGAAAAGAAGGTTTTTAAAGATTATCCCTATATAAGCCTATGTAAAACCAAAGGGCCCCGGGGCGGGGGCATTTTTGGCTCCAGCACTATAATTTGAATAATCTTGGTAGGGGTCCTTTAGAAGAAGCTTCATACCAAATATAAAACACCTAGGCCTTGTGGTTTCAGAGAAGAAGAATTTTAAAGATTTTCCCTATATAAGTCTATGTAAAACCAAAGGGCCCCAGAGCGGGGACATTTTTGGCCCAAGGGCTTTAATTTGAACAATCTAAGTAGAGGTCTATTAGATGAAGCTTCATACCAAATATCAAAGTCCTGGGCCTTGTGTTTCAGAGAAGAAGACTTTTTAAAGATTTTCCCTATATAAGTCTATGTAAAACCAAAGGGCCCCAGGGCGGTCGCATTTTTTGCCCCAGCACTATAATTTGAACAATCTTGGTAGGGGACCACTTGATGAAGCTTCATACCAAATATCAAAGTCCTGGGCCTTGTGGTTTCAGAGAAGATTTTTAAAGAGTTTCCCTAAATAAGCCTATGTAAAACCAAAGGGCCCCAGGGCGGGGGCATTTTTGGCCCCAGCACTATAATTTGAACAATTCTGGGCCTTGTGGGGTGAAGCTTCATACCAAATATCAAAGACATGGGCCTTACGGATTCAGAGAAGAAAATTTTTAAAGATTTTCCCTATATAAGCCCATGTAAAACCAAAGGGCCCCGGAGCGGAAGCACTTTTGGCCCAAGCACTATAATTTGAACAATCTTGGTAGGTGTCCACTAGATGAAGCTTCATACCAAATATCAAAGACCTGGGCCTTACGGTTTCAGAGAAGAAAATTTATAAAGATTTTCCCTATATAAGCCCATGTAAAACCAAAGGGCCCCGGAGCAGGGGCATTTTTGGCCCCAGCACTAAAATTTGAACAATCTTGGTCGGGGTCCACTAGATGAAGCTTCATACCAAATATCAAAGACCTGGGCCTTGTGGTTTTAGAGAAGAAGATTTTAAAGATTTTCCCTATATAAGCCCATGTAAAACCAAAAGGCCCCGGGGCGGGGGGAGGGGGGGAGGACCTGGGCCTTGTGGGGTGAAGCTTCATACCAAATATCAAAGATATGGGCCTTACGGTTTCAGAGAAGAAATTTTTTAAAGATTTTCCCTATATAAGCCCATGTAAAACCAAAGGGCCCCGTGGCAAGGGCATTTTTGGCCCCAGCACTATAATTTGAACAATCTTGGTAGGGGTCTACTAGATGAAGCTTCATACCAAATATCAAAGACCTCGGCCTTACGGTTTCAGGGAAGAAGATTTTTAAAGATTTTCCCTATATAAGCCCATGTAAAACCAAGGGGCCCCGGAGCGGGGGCATTTTTGGCCCCAGCACTATAATTTGAACAATCTTGGTAGGGGTCCACTAGATGAAGCTTCATACCAAATATCAAAGACCTGGGCCTTAAGGTTTCAGAGAAGAAGATTTTTAAAGATTTTCCCTATATAAGCCCATGAAAAAACCAAAGGGCCCTAGAGCAGGGGCATTTTTGGCCCCAGCACTATAATTTGAACAATCTTGGTAGGGGTCCACTAGATGAAGCTGCATACCAAATATCAAAGACCTGGGCTTTACGGTTTCAGAGAAGAAGATTTTTAAAGATTTTCCCTATATAAGCCCATGTAAAACCAAAGGGCCCCAGAGCGGGCACATTTTTGGCCCCAGCACTATAATTTGAACAATCTTGGTAGGGGTCCACTAGATGAAGCTTCATACCAAATATCAAAGACCTGGGCCTTGCGGTTTCAGAGAAGAAGATTTTTAAAGATTTTCCCTATATAAGCCCATGTAAAACCATGGGGCCCCGGAGCGGGGGCATTTTTGGCCCGAGCACTATAATTTGAACAATCTTGGTAGGGGTCCACTAGATGAAGCTTCATACCAAATATCAAAGACTTGGGCCTTACGGTTTCAGAGAAGATTTTTAAAGATTTTCCCTATATAAGCCCATGTAAAACCAAAGGGCCCCGGAGCGGGGGGATTTTTGGCCCCAGCACTATAATTTGAACGATCTTGGTAGGGGTCCACTAGATGAAGCTTCATACCAAATATCAAAGACCTGGGCCTTACGGTTTCAGAGAAGAAGATTTTTAAAGATTTTCCCTATATAAGCCCATGTAAAACCAAAGGGCCCCGGAGCGGGGGTATTTTTGGCCCCAGCAATATAATTTGAACAATCTTGGTAGGGGTCCACTAGATGAAGCTTCATACCAAATATCAAAGACCTGGGCCTTGTGGTTTCAGAGAAGAAGATTTTTTAAGTTTTTGGTGAAAAAAATCTATTTTTGGCTCCTGTGACCTAGATGTGCAACGGACCGGAACATTTGAACAACTCTGAAAGGGGACCACCTAAGGATCATTCCTGTGAAGTTTGGTCAAAATCCGATCAGTAGTTCAGGAGGAGATGTCGTTTAAAGAAATTGTTTACGGACGCATGAACACACAGAAGCACGGACGAAAGACGGACGACGGATGAAAAGTGATCCCATAAGCTCACCTCGTCACTACGAAGGAATTAAGAAGAGGACTAAGTAAGGAACATTCCTGTGAAGTTTGGTTACAATTGGCCCAGTAGTTTAGGAGGAGAAGATGTTTTAGCATTACACTATATGTTAAATAGGGAAAATAAGCCCCGCCCATGGCGGCCATGTTTTTTGTCGGATCAAAATTTCTTCAAGGAATCTGAAAGAGGTCCGCCCAAGGAACATTCATGCAAAATAAAAATGAAATCCAACAGGTGGTTTTGGAGCAGAAGATTTTTAAAGATTTTTAATTGTTTGTGTGGTTTTGTTGCCATGGCAACCAGAGTTCTGGGTATAACAAAATTCTTTGAAGGAATTTAGAAGAGGACTAAGTAAGGAACATTCCTGTGAAGTTTGGTTACAATTGGCCCAGTAGTTTAGGAGGAGAAGATGTTTTAGCATTACACTATATGTTAAATAGGGAAAATAAGCCCCGCCCATGGCGGCCATTTTTTTTTTGTCGGATCAAAATTTCTTCAAGGAATCTGAAAGAGGTCCACCCAAGGAACATTCATGCAAAATAAAAATGAAATCCAACAGGTGGTTTTGGAGAAGAAGATTTTTAAAGATTTTTAATTTTTTGTGTTGTTTTGTTGCCATGGCAACCAGAGTTCTGGGTGTAACAAAATTCTTTGAAGGAATTTGGAAGAGGACTAAGTAAGGAACATTCCTGTGAAGTTTGGTTAAAATTGGCCCAGTAGTTTAGGAGGAGAAGATGTTTTAGCATTACACTATATGTTAAATAGGGAAAATAAGCCCCGCCCATGGCGGCCATGTTTTTTGTTGGATCAAAATTTCTTCAAGGAATCTGAAAGAGGTCCACCCAAGGAACATTCATGCAAAATAAAAATGAAATCCAACAGGTGGTTTTGGAGAAGAAGATTTTTAAAGATTTTTATTTTTTTGTGGTTTTGTTGCCATGGTAACCAGAGTTCTGGGTGTAACAAAATTCTTTGAAGGAATTTAGAAGAGGACTATGTAAGGAACATTCCTGTGAAGTTTGGTTACAATTGGCCCAGTAGTTTAGGAGGAGAAGATGTTTAAAGAAAAAAGTTAACGCACGGACGCACGGACGCACTGATGCACGGACGCACGGACGCACGGACGCACGACGGACACAGGGCTATGACAATAGCCCCGCTGGCCTTCGGCCAGTGGAGCTAAAAACCAGGGCACTCAGAATTGTGCTTCTTGCGCATGACATGCCTGCTTAAGCTCATGTATTTCTGTACGAAGTACCATCAATATGTCTCAAAGGGTATTGGAGATATGGTGATCATAAGCTGGTCATACTGTTATATTGGAATGGTAGGTAACTCAAATACCACAGCACCAACAGTTGTGGTTCTTGCACATGACACCCCTTCTGTCCCTTGTATACAATTGTGCCAAGTTCCTTTAATATATCTCAAAGTGTGTTGGAGTTATGGCCATCACAAGGTTATATTGTCAGGGGAGATAACTAAAAAAACAGAGCACCCAGAGTTGTAATTCTTGAGCATGACACACCTGCTTAACCTCATGTACATCTTCATCAAGTACCACCAATATGTCTCAAAGGGTATTGGAGATCGGTGATCACAAGGTGGTCATACTGTTATATTGGATGGGGAGATAACTCAAATTCTATAGCACCCAGAGTTGTGGTTCTCAGGCATGAAGTGGCGTCTTGACCTTGTATACAATTGTGCCAAGTACCATCAATATATCTCAAAGGGTATTGGAGTTATGGCCATCACAAGATTATATTGTCAGTGGAGATAATTAAAAAACCAGGGCACCCAGAGTCGTGGTTCTTGCACCTGACACACCTGCTTAACCTCATGTACAACTGTACCCCAAGAACCCCAACCGTGTTAGTGGTGATCACCGCGTTATAAATTTGGGGGCACCGACAAACGTCATATCGTCGTCGAGCAATGTGTACCCCACCCACCAACAGTATGAAATTTCAAAATGTTAATTTCAGTGTATTAGTTGTTGAAAAAAGAAAGATCAATAAAAAGTGTTCTAATATTACTGGTTGTTTATCTTTTTAATCCCATTTATTATCCTTGTCAGACATATGAATCATAATCCCCTATTCACCGTAGGTGTGTAACGGTCCATATGAATGACACTGCTAATGTGTATTATTGGTTTTTTTTATCTGCACTATTGTGTATTGGAGATTTGGCCGTGACGTTTAGTGCACGACTTACTTTCAAGGTTAAGCAATGACAGGTCACAAAAAACACAGGTAAGGTGACCGCTGGGCATTTTTTTTTTTATCATTTTTCCCGCCAAAACAGAGCAATGCAGACGCTGTTTTCATCTGTTGTGGTTCTTGCACATGACACCCCTTCTGTCCCTTGTATACAATTGTGCCAAGTTCCTTTAATATATCTCAAAGTGTGTTGGAGTTATGGCCATCACAAGGTTATATTGTCAGGGGAGATAACTAAAAAAACAGAGCACCCAGAGTTGTAATTCTTGAGCATGACACACCTGCTTAACCTCATGTACATCTTCATCAAGTACCACCAATATGTCTCAAAGGGTATTGGAGATCGGTGATCACAAGGTGGTCATACTGTTATATTGGATGGGGAGATAACTCAAATTCTATAGCACCCAGAGTTGTGGTTCTCAGGCATGAGATTGTGTATTGTGTATTGGAGATTTGGCCGTGACGTTTAGTGCACGACTTACTTTCAAGGTTAAGCAATGACAGGTCACAAAAAACACAGGTAAGGTGACCGCTGGGCATTTTTTTTTTTTTATCATTTTTCCCGCCAAAACAGAGCAATGCAGACGCTGTTTTCATCTGTGCATCTGCATGTTGTAAATCCGTGGGGCCGTTTGCTGAGGGGAAATCATTATAACGTTGTCGGTCTGTCGCTCCATTTTTTGGCTTTTGTCCGCCAGTTTTGAAAATGGTCATTTTTTTTCCATTTTTCCGCCGAACTCTGCAGTCAAAATACCATCAGCCAAGACAATGCCTGTATTCTCGCTTATTTACTCAAGTTGTCAATACTATAAAACTGTGAATACTCGCCTATGGCTTATTGATAATACGGCAATTAACTGTGTGGTAAGGTGTGAAAACTAAGTAATCAAGGTATTTGTACCAGTTTGTCTCAATTAGTCCCTTTGTAATTGTCACGTGCAGACGCTAAACAGGTAGATTTAGTGCAGTGGACCGTTAATCCACTTGATTGACTGAAATTATTACCGCTTTTTTTTCACAGGTTTGAAACCAATACACAATAGTTTTTACCATAATTCATGGGGCAAAAAGTGTTTTTTTGCCTTAAATTATGAAAAAAAAAACGGGAGCCATGGAACACCCGCGTTATACTGATTTCCGCGCTTAAACGATCAGCGCAATAATGAGGTTGCAGTGTACCATCAATATATCTCAAAGAGTATTGGAGATGTGGCCATCACAAGGTAGTGATTTTTTTTTATTGGAAGGGGGGATAACTCAAAAACCATGGCACCCAGAGTTGTGGTTCTTGTGCATGACACAGCGTCTTGGCCTTGTGAACAACAGTGCCAGGTACCATCAATATATCGTAAAGGGTACTGGAGTTATGGCCATCACAAGGTAGTCACTCATTTTTATTGGAAGGGGAGATAACTCAAAAACCATGGCAACCAGAGTTGTGGTTCTTGTGCATGACACGCCCTCTCAGCCTTGTGAACAACTGTGCCAGGTACCATCAATATATCTCAAAAGGTATTGGAGTGATGGCCATCACAAAGTAGTCATTCTATTTTATTAAATGGTGAGATAACTCAAGAAGTATGCCATCCAGAGTTCTGGTTCTTGTGCATGACATGCCGTATCAGCCTTGTGAACAATTGTGCCAAGAACCATCAATGAATCTCAAAGGGTATAGGAGTTATGGCCATCACAAGGTTGCATCTACGGACGGACAGACAGACGCCAGGCTAATCGCTATATACCCCGAACTTATTTGGTTGGGGGACAAAAATTGATCTTACACTGAAAAAATCAAATTTTCTGTTTCATTCATGCTTTTAATTGTAATTTGTAATGCAATTTCAAAACATCAGCCATCGTCACAGAGATCAAACATTTTCCAGGGCGATTTTGCGTTGATTTAGAGGTGTTCAGCATGTTAACTGGGTATAATATTGGGTGTAAACTGAAAGTTTGCACCTGGAAAACAGCTTGGAATGTAACTTTATCAAATGGTTCTCTCGAAATTTGCATTTAAATAATATCCGCAGTTGCTAAGCTTGTCTGGCGTCGCATGTATTATTTAAGTTGCCTAGGTGCTAAAAGTGATGTCATCAACGTCCTAATGGCGTGTAAACATGGGTGACGTAATTTCACCCATTTATAATGTTTAGCTAACTGACATCTAACAAAACAGAAAGTATATATTATTTTT
Source organism: Lucinisca nassula (assembly GCA_963580285.1). NCBI lineage: Eukaryota > Metazoa > Mollusca > Bivalvia > Lucinida > Lucinidae > Lucinisca > Lucinisca nassula. The sequence continues at coordinate 119,823,980 of OY757016.1, read as the reverse complement.
CGATGATACATCAAGTTCACAAACAGTGAAAATATAAATCGTATTTTCACTGTTTGAAACAGTGATGATATCAATTTCAATTTCACTGAGAAATCTCTATATTTCATTGAAAAGCATGTAAGAAAAAATGTTATTCAATCACGCCTACGGAACGATAGAATGCGTAACCATTGGTTAAGAACGTGAAGCAATTAGAGCGACATCCGGTTAGGAATTAGATCCCTAAAAAAGGTAAAGAAACTGTGCAGTTTCTGCGTTTCATAAGTTATATAATTTTTACGAGGAAGTTATTTAAAAAACGGGGAATTACATTCAGGAGCCCATTGATGTCGGCATCTTTGGAGTAAATACCAAATCCCGTACTTCACACATTTTGGCTAAATTTAGTTTCTCCTGCTGAAGGTGAACTCAAGCCTTAGAAAACGAGTGGTTTTTCGAGGTGTTTGTTGCCTTTTATTTATTACTGCGCTTTGCTACAAGTTCAGCGTATTAACATGCACACACAATAAACATATATGGTTAAATGTGTTGTGGATATTTTGCTTGTCAATGCAGCACTAGCGAGAAATAACCACGGAAAAGGTCGAAAATGGTTGGTTACGCATTAGATCTATAGAAATGATAACAGAACTTGCAACTATAAAGCGGATCTGTTTTCATCTCCACAGCCCCAGAATCACCCGCACCTTGTTCTACGGAACCATTTTTAGCCAACCTGATAAGCAGTGCGCTATTGATTCGATAATGACATAGTATTTTATGGAAACATTTTCAGTCTCCAGAATCATAGTACCGAATGATTTTCACGGACTTTTACGCTGTGTTTGTTTTATCAATGGTCCGGTAATTGACTGAAATGAAATAAAACAGGTTTTGGAGTTTTAATTTCTGCGAAGAACTCCTCATCTGCCAAAATTTGCTGGTTAAGCATTAGATCGTCTGGTTGAGCATTCGATAACCAGACGAGAAAATCAAACCAGTTGCTGCCTAAATAAATGCCAGCAGCTTACTACAATAAAAGGTGGTCTACATATGATTTCTGAATTGTGTTAAAATCACCAGAGAAAGAAAGCTGTGATGAAAAATACTTTTCTGGACAAGACCATTAAATGTCCGGGTATCATGCTTATCTGACCGAATGACGCGCCGATTCATAAATAAGAGGTCATTACTTGCTTTTGTAGAAAACAAAATGGCAAGCTTACGCTTTGTAATGGCGATTAAAACTATATCCGGATGGGACGGCCATTAATGAACCGTCTCATCCGAGAATCAAAGCTGTTCGCCATCCTGTAAATGAATTTGACTAAATCCCCTATTAACAAGAATTGCCCAAAATAAAAAAAAATGGAGAGAACCCGTTTAAGAAACTCAGGCGTGAAAGGCTAAGGGTAAGATCGTTAACACTACAGATACGAAAGCCTATTTGGCTTATGTAGGAGAAAATAAAATACCGTAAAGGCGTAGTAACGCGACACAAAAGACGTAATAACGCAACAAAGGCGTAGAAACGCAAAACAAAAGACGCAGTAACGCCAATCAGAAGGCGAAGCTACGCAAAAAAAGGCGTAGTAACGCAAAAACAAGGCGTAGTAACGCGAAAAAGTGCATACTAATGCAAAAGAAAGACGTAGTAACGCAAAAGAAAGGCGCAGTGATGCGAATCAAGGCGTTTTTACGCGAATCAAAAGGCGTAGTAATGCGAAAAAAGGCATTGTAACGCAAAAGAAAGGCGTATTTGTTTTAGCTCGCCTCTGCAAAGCAAATAGGTAGCCGGAATATCCTACTCCTGGGACTGCGCATGCCCCCAAAATATATGTCTGTATCATGATCGATAACCCAGATCGGAGATCCCGTGAGTTCTATGCTAACTGTCAAAACGATAAGATAAAGATATTGTCTAAAACCAACTTCTTATTAATACAAACAGCGCAAGAATGACACACCATGTATTCTTAATCATGTTAATCAAGACGAACTAGAATCCATTTGTAAAATTTATAAATTTTGAGTAAACAGGAGGACAGGTGCGTTCATTAAATAAATTGAGAGAAGTAAGTAAGTAAGTAAGTCAGTCAGTCAGTCAGTCAGTAAGTAAGTAAGGACTTTATTTAGTGAGGGTAGCAACATTTAGCACATACAAAAATACATGTAATAGCTAATCTTCCACGAGGCCCTCAGCTAATCTTCCATGATCTAATCTTCCTTTTTAATAAAACATACACGCTATAACATTTTGTTTCATCGGCAGTGTCATTTTTAGACATGAGGAAAAATATAGACCTAATAAATTGATAGAACATACAAGTTATAATATTTTCTTCCACCTGCAGTATCATGTTTAGATATGAGGAACTTTTGAAACCGTTTTGAATATGGAGCAATATTTTCTCACGGATGTATCTAGGCAGTGATTAGGCAGTTTACATTAAGCCAAAAGTCCAGTTTTTTGTTCACTATCGACCGACTATTGATAATATTGTATTTAGTACTAAAAAGGTTGTAGACATTTGTTTTCTCCACATCATTTAGTTTCTTTGAATAATCATTACGAAAACACGCCTATACAAATACAATGTAACCTTTATCGCCAAAAAAACGAAAATTTTAAGATGAAAAATTGTGATATTTTTCTCATTTCTGCACAAAATATAATGTGATTTAAAAAAACAACAACAAAGGACTGGTGGGTCTATTGCCTCCGAGTGTAGGTAGGAGAAATAGTCTTAAACTGTTTCATTCATCTCTTAAATTCCAGTGTCCAATCAAATAGTTTTCATTCATCTCTTAAATTCCAGTGTCCAATCAAATAGTGTACATCTTCACCAGACGCCGGATTCTGCAGCGTCTGATCAGGGTCTACACTCTTTGCCAAGCCCATCCTATGTTTCCAAGATAACCATCTTTAGTTTTTCACAACAGACTGACCTCACTGCGACTATTTTCATTCTAATAGTTTTCCCGACAAGTCAGTGATATTCACGTGAACTTAAGCATAGAACAGCTTTTCTTCTGAGCACCTTTGGGTCGATTGACAAACAATTTCCAGTGGAATTCTTTTCACTGACTGTTACAAGGCGGTTCTTCTATGACGGTTTATTTATGTTATTGTTTGTCACTGATTGTATGTATCGCATTTTGGATAGCCAGCTGGTATTGATTCCTGATCATTGCTTTACTTCTATTTTTTATAAGCACCAAGTTTATAATCATGGGTGTCTTATGCTCAACCTGGCTCTCTAATGCTTGACCATAGAAACACGAAGACTGAAAATGTTTCCATAAAATACTATGTCATTATCGAATCAATAGCGCACTGCTTATCAGGTTGGCTAAAAATGGTTCCGTAGAACAAGGTGCGGGTGATTCTGGGGCCGTGGAGATGAAAACAGATCCGCTTTATAGTTGCAAGTTCTGTTATCATTTCTATAGATCTAATGCGTAACCAACCATTTTCGACCTTTTCCGTGGTGATTTCTCGCTAGTGCTGCATTGACAAGCAAAATATCCACAACACATTTACCCATATATGTTTATTGTGTGTGCATGTTAATACGCTGAACTTGTAGCAAAGCGCAGTAATAAATAAAAGGCAACAAACACCTCAAAAAACCACTCGTTTTCTAAGGCTTGAGTTCACCTTCAGCAGGAGAAACTAAATTTAGCCAAAATGTGTGAAGTACGGGATTGGGTATTTACTCCAAAGATGCCGACATCAATGGGCTCCTGAATGTAATTCCCCGTTTTTTAAATAACTTCCTCGTAAAAATTATATAACTTATGAAACACAGAAACTGCACAGTTTCTTTACCTTTTTTAGGGATCTAATTCCTAACCGGATGTCGCTCTAATTGCTTCACGTTCTTAACCAATGGTTACGCATTCTATCGTTCCGTAGGCGTGTCAATGAATGTTAAAAAAACTACATTCATTTCCTAAACAATTATGTGACGCATAGACTCTTCTGTTTACTAACCTTGGACAGGCCTGTTTACAATTTCAGGGGTATCAAGCTTGCATTATTTATAGTAATGGAAATTTCTGTTCATCAAGCAAACAGCATAGACCCTGATCAGATGCCACATTCTGACCTGGGAGAATGCAGCATCTGATCAGGGCATATTCTGTTTGCATCATCTAGTTCATATGAGTACACACAATATAGACTTTTAAATGAGTCTTTTAATCAAATCCCATCTCTGAATGACCTCAGCTGTTGGTGGAAAAAAATGAACACATACAGACACATATGATGAGGACAGTTTCAAAGCAAGGGCTGTCACAGGTCAGCAAGGCTTGCCTGTTTTTTCACCTTGTCTACCTGTGTTTCCACATTAATATGAGAAAGGTGTTTAAAGCAGCTCAAAAATGAAGATTTTTATGGGATTTTTATATACCATGCACTCCATCTATGAGTGTTCCAAACATGAGGGAAAATCACTGAAAATTTAAATAAAAGTCACACTGACCTGCACATATATTTTAAGGTCAATTATCAGAACACATGGAACCAATATCACTGGAATGCCATTGCTCCAACAAACAGTCTTCAAAATATATATTTTAAAGTCACTGAGCCATAACATAAGGGTCACACTGAAAGATATATTTTAAGGTCAGTCATCAGCTCACATGAAACTTATATTCCAGGCATGACATATCTCCATCTACATGTCTTCTTTGTATTTTGTGATAGCTGAAGGGTAGTTTTTGTCAATTCTCCATAAAAACCTATGTTGTGTGTATTCATTAGAACCGCCTCGACGAGGTGGTTCTAATGAATACCCACAACATAGGTTTACATGGAGAAATAAGGAAAACTGTCCTTCACTTATCAAAAAATAAGCACCTTATCTGTGGAAATGTGTACAGAATGGGTTAAACACCCAGTGTCTACATACCTTTTCTGGTCTACCTTTCCCACTGAGTCGTCTTTCTAGATTCAGATCAGCTTCACTGTCCGAGGATACCACAACTTCTACTTCTAAATATTTGTTTAGCTCTTCATCACTACTGTCATCCTGCAGATATAGCAAACACCTCACTCAACAAGATGTGTTTGTTAAACATGAGCATGTCCTCGGTAAAGTCTTTTTTCTTTCTTTAACCCTTACCTTGCTGAATATTCATTTAAGCCACACCCATTTCTGTCTATCAACCAATCAAATGACTTGATGTAATTCACTGCTACAAATTCATAAACTGAATGCAAAACAGTGTAGATCCTGATCAGATGGCTTCTTCAGAAGCCATCTGATCTGGATCTACACTGTTTGCAAAGATAGGGGTTGTCGTGAACAGCAAGATAAGGGTTAATGTAGGTCACAGGTCAAGGTAAAAAAGTTTTGTATGAGTGGGAAGCCCTTGTCACAATAATATGGCATGCCAAATATGAAGGCTGTATCTGAAACAGTCCAAAACTATGCCTATACCCGTTGCACCCAGGCAGGCGCCTAGGTTGGTGTCACTGAATTTGTCTCATCATAAGGAACAAGAATATATATGGTTTAGGGGTGGGGATCTGTAAGTTTTCCGACCAATTGGCCCTTTTATAAAGTGGAGGTGATGGGGCATTGCCCCAGCGCATCCCGGGGGACCCTCAGGTTTGTGTGTCTGAATGCGACTTATCATAAGGAACAAGAATATATATGGTTATGGGGTAGGGATCTGAATGGTTTCAGAGATATTTTGTCAAAATATCTGCTATGTCTTGATGGTAAATGCCATTTTTCAATTTTTCCCATTATAAGTCTATGGAAACTTTAGGTTACGATAGCAACCAAACTAAACAGCCGATTTCATAAAAAAACAAAAACAAGAGGGCCATGATGGCCCTGGATCGCTCATCTGATCCATAGTGCACACCTGGGCCCCAGGGCTATAATATAAACAATCTTGGTAGAGGTCCACTAGATAAAGCTTCACACCAAATATCAAAGACCTGGGCCTTGGGGTTTAACGATTTTTCCTATATAATTAAGTCAGTGTGAAACCAAAGGGCCCCAGGGCGGGGGCATTTTTGGCTCTAGGGCTATAATTTGAACAATCTTGATAGAGATCCACCACATGAAGCTTCACACCAAATAACAAAGACCTAGGTCTTGCAGTTTCAGAGAAGAAGATTTTTCCCTATATAAGTCTATGTAAAACCAAAGGGCCCCGGGGCGGGGGCATTTTTAGCCCCAGGGCTTTAATTTGAACAATCTTGGTAGAGGTCTACTAGATGAAGCTTTACACAATATATCAAAGACCTGGGCCTTATGGTTTCAGAGAAAATGATTTTTAAAGCTTTTCCCTACATAAGCCTACGTAAAACCAAAGGGCCCTGGGGTGGGGGCATTTTTGGCCCAGGGCTATAATTTGAATAATCTTGATAGAGGTCCACTGATGAAGCTTCACACCAAATATCAAAGACCTGGGCCTTGCAGTTTCAGAGAAGAAGATTTTTAAAGATTTTTCCCTATATAAGTCTATGTAAAACCAAAGCGCCCCAGGGCAGTGGCATTTTTGGCCATAGGGCTATGATTTGAACAATCTTGGTAGAGGTCCACTAGATGAAGCTTCATACCAACCATCAAAGACTTGCTGTTTCAGTGAAAAAGATTTTAAAGATTTTTCCCTATATAAGCCAATGTAAAACCAAAGGGCCCCAGGGCGGGGGCATTTTTGGCCCTAGGGCTATAATTTGAACAATCTTTATAAAGGTCCACTAGATGAAGCTTCACACCAAATATCAAAGACCTGGGATATGTGGTTTCAGAGAATTTTTAACGATTTTCCCTTTATAAGTCTATGTAAAACAAAACGGCCCGGGCGGGGACACTTTTGGCCCCAGGGCTATAATTTGAACAATCTTAGTAGAGGTCCACTAGATGAAGCTTCCTACCAAATATCAAAGACTTGAGCCATGTGGTTTCAGAGAAGAAGATTTTTAAAGTTTCCATAAAAAAAATCTATTTTTACCTCCTGTGACCTAGATGTGCAACAGTCTGGAACGATTTGAACAACTTTGAAAGGGGACCACCTTGTTTTAAGAAACAGTTTACATACCCACGCACGCACGACGGACGACAGACAAAAAGTGATTCCAAAAGCTCACCTCCTCACTACGTGACAGGTGAGCTAAAAACTTCCAATCCCCCAGCTCAAGGATGCTACAGACGAAATTTAGGCCCAATCAGTCCAGTGGCTTCAAAGGAGATGTCATTTTTAAATGTGTTGACACCAGTCACACGACTGACGACGAGGACGGACAACTGCCTATCCTACAAGTTCCCCGGAGCCTTCGGATCTGGTGAGCTAAAAACTGGGCCCAAATAATTAGGAGTGCAAGAGTTGTAACTGTCCTTTTGGCTTTCCGCTAGTGATGTTTCCATTAGGGTCTAGTTGTTTCATGTTTGTGTTTCTTTCCCTTGGTGTCTCTGATGGGAGCTGTTGGTTAATTGTATCGATTTCTGATCATTGCTTTCACTTCTAGTTTACTCTCAAGAAAGCTATGGTACACTTTACACCAAAATAGGCCTAACTAGAAACCATCAGGACAACCATGGGTAAACCATGCTGACATACAAATAAAATATTTATATGTACCTTGTAAGACAGTCTTGGAGTGTCCCGCAGTCTACCAGGTTCTATCTGAAAACAATATGTAAATATGCACCATGTATTAGGCCATGTCTATGTAAAGGACAGTATCAAATTTGAAAAGGAAAGTATATGTAAAATTCAACTTGGTTACCGGCTGTTGAACAATTTTTTATTTACTTTGGCAAACTGAAAAGTTGAGTCTGAAAGATTGGAAAAGTTGCAGTGTCAAATTTGAGATTACTGTATTAGAAAATGATTGATCATATACACTAAAATTCCTATATTAAGACCACTTTTGTGATTGTTCACAAGTGGTCTTTAAGACCACTTTTGAATAATCACTAAGATGGTCTCTTAGTAGGAAACACTTTGTGTAGAAAACACAAGGTAAGAATAACTGAACTCTTCTCAATAAGCATTTAAAAGCAAAGCAAATTTAGTCTCGATTTTAGGTGTTCTTAATAGCGGAATTTTACTGAAGTTAGGGTTTTAGCCTTCATAAAAACTTAAGAGGCAGATACAGAATAAGATTAATAGCAATTCTATAAAACAGTCAAAAATGGGTCAAATCACTACTAAAGTACATATACTAACAGATTCTAGTTCTTGCAAATATTTGTCAGAAATGCACAGAATTTTCGGAATATCCGTATATCATGATTTGGTTCAGAAACAATTCAAATCGCAATATGATCCGCCAGTACTGATATTTTTGGTATTTTCTTTGTTTTCGTCCATTTTTCATACTGTCATCCATAAATTATCAGAAAATACAGTTACGTGTAAAGAAAATTATACACTAGGCTAAATTAAGTAATTAAATCAATTCCAACCTTTTATGCATAAGCCGTTCATAGTGTATGCTGAGCGAGGATTTCGGTAAGGGTTTGCACGGCTGTAGTTGTTGTATATGCCGTTCTAGCTTATGCCCCCAAACATTTACAATTTAGTGTAATCGAGAGAAACCATAAACTTTACCTTAGCCAGCTACAAATTTGTTAAAAATCCAAGGAACAACTGATATCTAGCAACATTTCCTGTTGTAAAAGATGACATTCACAAACAAAGTGACTAGGGCTCACAATCAAACAACATTTTATGGCATTTTCAGGTAGTTTCCTTATTTCTCCGCCTAACACTGGGACAATTCTAATAAGTACCTTTATTTTGTGAGTGCTTTGAGCAAAAATAGGTTAAATGATGTATACCCATGAAAATCCTATTTTTTTCCCATATATAGTGGGGTTTACCAATTACCACATGTCCCACATTGCTACATAATTTATTGTCATATATTAATCTTTGTGTTGCTGAACAGAACAGCCCTACCTTCACAAACCGAGTAGATCCAGATCAGCTGGCTTCTGAAGAAGTCATCTGTTCAGGATTTACAGGCTGTCATTCAGGTTGTAATGAGGCAACTCTGAATCAGAATCAGAATTGTAAAGAATCTCTGAGATATACCACAAAAGGAATGTAAAGAAAAGTGTTGATAAGGTGCCTTATTCATCTGAATAGTACACCCATTTTTCTTATTTCTGCAAGAAAACATGTTGTGGGTACTCATTAGAAGCGCCTCAGCTGAGGCGCTTCTAATGAGTACCCACAACATGTTTTCTTGCAGAAATTAGCTGAGGCGCTTCTAATGAGTACCTACAACATGTTTTCTTGCATAAATTAGAAAACTATGTACCCACAACACATGTTTTCATGCAGAAATATGAAAAATGACATGTGGATAGCCCCTCTTATCTGGGGCTATGAATAAAGAAAACTATCCCTTATTTAGTCTTGTTCCTTCTCCTTATCTGTAGTTATAAAGATGTAAATTGATACATACTGTTCTTTCCTTCTGTATACGTTGTTTCTTAGCCTTTGGTTTATCCGATGTGTCAGGCCCATCACCTGTAGCCTGAAATACAGAAGAGTCTACTTTCACTCTCAAAGAACTTAACCCTTATCTTCCTGTTCACGACAACCCCTATCTTTGCAAACCGTGTAGATCCAGATCAGATGGCTTCTGAAGAAGCCATCTGATCAGGATCTACACTGTTTGGCATTTAGTTTAAGAATTTGTAGCAATAAATTACATCAAGTAATCTGATTGGTTGATAGACAGAAATGGGTGTGGCTTAAATGAATATTCAGCAAGATAAGGGTTAACTAAGAAGAGTATAGTGAACTAATGCTATGAAGACAAGCTTCAACTAAAAATATATACCACAACTTTTTTATAGCATTATTGTTGGGGTCCAAAGCAGCAACAGTGTTGGTTAGAGTGTTATATCCAATTCAAACACAGTGCGCCCTATATAGGCAATGGAAAAGAATTGCGTTTTATTCTGCAACAAATCACTGCTCGGAAGAGCATGACCAGTGACGTCATTAAAAGCTACCAATTTATGACACCACTAGTCGATTTTCCTTAACGTTAGATGGAAAGAGTTAGAGTGTTATATCCAATTCCAACACAGCACGCCAATATAGGCAATGAAAAAGAACTGTGTTTTATTCTGCAAGAAATCATGGATCGGAAGAGCATGACAAGTGACGTCATTAAAAGCTACCAATTTATGACACCACTAGTCGATTTCCTTGAGGTTAGATGGTGAAACGCCATTTTCTTGCATGGAAAACGTTCAAAAAGGACATAAATGCATGTGTTAAAGTTGATAATTTTGGCGGGATTTCTTCTAACAATGGCGAAAGATTGTTAGAATCTGAAGGAAACAACAACATTATTTCTGATTTTTGCGTGTTAGAATCGAAATAGATCAGCTCTAGTCTGTGATTTGTTGAGTAATAAATCACACAGTTTTTTGGTCAGTTGTAAGTACACAAATCACATGCGCTATGCTAGTGATTTGATCTATTTTACAACTGACCTCCAAACTGTGATTTATTACTCAACAAATCACAGTTAGAGCTGATCTATTTCTTAAATAAAAATTATTTTTATAGCAATAAAAAAATGATGGTTATTTTTTTCAATAAAATCTATGTTTTTGGGATCCAATTTCAAATTGTGTTATATCCAAAATTGTGTCAAATTTTAAAATGAACAGTGTTATAAAGAGGCTGTGGTGTTTTCAAAAGATTTCATTTTTTCTTTTTTTATTACCTCAACCCTGAATGTCCTTTGGTAAGAAATCACCTTTGGAACTGTTCAAAAGACAACTTTTGAAAGGTGGTCTATATAGGAACATTACTGTATTGTTGCCAGTTATTGCCAACATTGTATTGCTAGCAGTCACAAACATATGCAAAAGCTGCTCACATTTTTTCTGTGAAAATATTAATATATTTGCCAAGTTTAATGATCAAAGTTATATAGAGGATCTTACATGAGTGCTCATGTATTACTGAATTTATTAAACGAGTTGAGGAAAAGGGATAAAATGCGAGGCTTGCCGAGCATTTTATGCCTTTTCCTCAATGAGTTTAATAAATTCAATAATGCATGGGCAGGAATGCAAGATTTTATTTATCATGTGACATTTAAAATGCATTTTATTCACGATTGTTCTACAAAAATATCAATATTCCGCCATTAGTAAACGCAACGTCGTTAAGGATGTCGTACATGAAACGTTATGGGACGTATCTAGCTAATTTGCATATTTAATCCACTAGTGGATTATCAAATTTATTACATGTTGTTATTACACTCTCAGACGCAACGTCATATGATAAAACAATATTTAAACTAACAATATTGTTAGTTTTCAAAAACTGGCCTGTTACAGAACAGTCACAAAACTATTTATTGAAAATTGCAATATATGAATACAAATCTCTCAAGATTCAATACAGATTGCATTTATTGTCTTTTTGTTGTTTGTTTCTTTTTGGTTCTTGTTGTTTATCTTGACTTCTGTGTTTTACCACAGCAATATTAACCCATTCTGTACCAAATGGAATCTTCCTCCTTATATATACCATGAGTCCATTTCAAAATTAAGGGGTGTCAAGTTGTTTTTTTTTTTCCTCCAAAATTTATTTGGAAAATGGCTTAACTTTTCACAAACAGTGTAGGCCCTGATCAGACGCCGCACTTTGTGGCATCTGATCTAGACCTGCACTGTTTGCCACCTACCCCTTTTGGCGGTTCCGGTACCAAATGGGTTAAAAGCATTACATTGTCATACTTTGCCTTGGCAAAACTATTTATTGAAAATTTGCAATATATGAATAAAAATCTCTCAAGATTCAGTGCAGATTGCATTTGTTTGTTTCTTTTTTGTTGTTGTTGTTTATCTTGACTTCTGTACAGTTTTACCACAGCAATATTAACCCATTCTGTACCAAATGGAATCTTCCTCCTTATATATACCATAAGTCCATTTCAAAATTAAGGGGTGTCAGGTTGTTGTTTTTTTCTCCAAAATTTATTTGGGAAATGGCTTAACTTTTCACAAACAGTGAAGGCCCTGATCAGACTCTGCACACTGCAGCATCTGATCTAGACCTGCACTGTTTGTCACCTACCCCTTTTGGCGGTTCCGGTACCAAATGGGTTAAAAGCATTACATTGTCATACTTTGCCTTGGCAATGCAACAATAAACATTCAAGAGGAGATTCGGTTGTCACAAAGATAACAAAATAACTGAAATAAAAAGAATTGTAGTATGCAATCCAAACCTAGGGATGCCTGGACTGATTGGCACCTCCCCTAAGCCTTGGTTCTGACTGGTCTGGTTATCCTTTGGGCTGGAAACACTTTATTGAATCTATACTATTAAATGAAAGATATGATCATTCTCTCCCGCTGATTCAAGATGGGTAGTTGTCAGTTTCTGGCAAAAGAATGTGCACACTGCACTCATTAACTGCTTACATTTTAGCCTGCCCAGGAGAAGTGTAGATAGGTTAAATGACCAGCTCAATGACCTTAATAGTGTTGACTGGGCCGCTAAACTCCAAAACAACAACAAAAAAATTAAAGATTCATATAATCTCATATGGATGTATTCCACCATAAAAATCCTAAAAAATTCTGACACCTTGAGGACTTGCTGTAATTCTTCTGAAATTTAAAAAAATTCATTCAGGATCCAGCAAGGAGTCCAAAAAGTGCAGACAGAATGGCAAACAGTGTAGATCCTTATCAGACTGCTCCAGCAGTCTGATCTGGGTCTGCACTGTTTGCTTAGGCCTGTCAGTCCCAATTCTTAGGATCATTATGGTAATAAAGTTTAACTAGGCAAAAGTGCCCAGTGGGGCACGTATACCCCCGCCAGTGCCATCACCTCAGCTGAAAATAGCAATGTCAAAAGCTTCTTTGCATATACAGGCAATATTCCATAGAATGGCCATTTTCAAGATTCAAAGGGCAATAACACTGAAAGTAGGAAAGCAAGAGTTATAGTTCATGTGTTCTGCACATCGTCTCATGGTGTTCAACATTCGTGTGGAGTTTCATGAAAATATGTCAAGCCATTTTAAAGTAATGGAGAAGACATGAATATGTTAGCAGACACATAATTTACAATCTTCAAAGGGAAATAATTTGTAATGTATGCAAACAAGAGTTATGGTTCTTGTGTTCTGCCCATCCTATTATCTTGCTTTACATTTGTTTGAAGTTTCATGAAATTATCTCAAATGGTTTTAAAGTTACAGAGTGGACACAAGTGTATGGTAAAACTCGTAATATTCAAAGGGCAATAACTCTGAAAGTAGGAAAGCAAGAGTTACAGTTCATGTGTTCTGCACGTCGTCTCATGGTGTTTAACATTTATGTGAAGTTTCATGAAAATATATCAAGCGGTTGAAAAGTTATGGAGCGGACACGAAAATGCAAGTTAAAACATACAAAGGGCAAAAACTCTGAAAGTAGAAAAGCAAGAGCTACGGTTCATGTGTTCTGCACGTCGTCTCATGGTGTTTAACATTTATGTGAAGTTTCATGAAAATATGTCAAGCAGTTTAACAATTATGGAGCAGACACGAAAATGCAAGTAAAAACATACAAAGGGCAATAACTCTGAAAGTAGAAAAGCAAGAGTTACGGTTCATGTGTTCTGCAAGTTGTCTCATGGTGTTTAACATTTATGTGAAGTTTCATGAAAATATGTCAAGCGGTTTAAAAGTTATGGAGCGGACACGAGAATGTTAACATACACACAAACACACACACAAACACACACACACACACAAACACACACAGAAAATTAAAAAACTATATACCCCCATGGCATACTGCGTATGTCGAGGGTATAAATATGCCAGTTTATTTTTAAGAAAGACATATCAGGTACTTACAGTCTTGGGTCTCTTTCTTTTGCCTGCTTTTGTGTCACCCTACAAAGATAAACAGGGCCTGATAAATCCACTGTCCAGCAGCCCAGGACAACTCCAAATTTTGGCTTGGCAAACGATTTTTTATCTCACTTGCCCAGAATAATGTATAGAATAAAAAAGAGGCTAAATGAGCCTAACAGCTCACCTGAGGAACATTTTAGTATTAAGCTGTTTGTCTCATGGTTTCAGAGCAAATGATTTTTTTTAAGTTTTTCCAATTATAAATCAGTGGGAGATAATGAGGCAAGGGATATGGCCAATTTGGACGCCATAGGCATGGCTGGCAGGATTTGTAAGGGTGACCAATTATACTAAATATCTAATCTCAGGGCCTTATAGATTCAGAAGAAGACTTCTTAAGTTTTTTGTATTATTAGTCTACAGGAGCTAATGAGTGAGTGTGCTTTAGTTTTACGTTCCACCAACAGCTAAGGTGATATGATAACAGGACCTCAGTTTAAAGACTCATCAGGAAGTCTGGAGAAGACCCGCTGTCTATCCTGTGATCCCTGGTTTAACAGGCGCGTAGCATAACCACTACACGACAGAGGCCTCAATAGGAGTTAATGGGTCCCATGGTTTAGTCAATTTAGACCCTAGGGGCATGGTTGGTAGGATTAATGTAGGTGACCATTTGATGTTGCTACATACTGAATATCTAAGCTCTGAGCCTTACGGTTTCAGAGAAGAAGATTAAAAAAAAAAATTTTTTATTATTATTATAAGTCAAGTGAGATCTAATGAGCCCTGGTAGTGGCCAACTTGGAGCCCAGGGGCATGATTAGCAGGATTCATACAGGTGACCACTTAGCATTGTTATATATGAAATATCCAAGCTCAGAGACTTATGGTTTCAGAGAAGATTTGTTGAAGTTTTTTTTTCCATTATAAGTCAATAGGAGATAATGAGCTTCAAGGCGTGACCAATTTTGACCCTAGGGGCATGGTTGGCAGGATTTGTGTAGATGGGCATTTAATCTTGCTTCATACAAAATATCTAAGCTATGGGCTCTATGGTTTCAGAGAAGAACATTTTTCAACTTTTTTTCCATTATAAGTCTATGGGAGCTAAGAAGCCCCAGGGTGTGACCAATTTGGACCCCAGGGGCATGATTGGCAGCATTTATGTAAGTGACCATATTACCTTGCTAACTTGCTACATACTAATTATCTTACCTATGGGATTTATGGTTTACGAGAACAAGATTTTTGAAGCTGTTTTTTCCATTATAAGTCTATGGTCTGGTGGTTTCAGAGAAGAAGATTTTCTAAATTTTTCACATTGTAAGTCTATGGGAGCTTATGAGCCCCGGGGAGTGGCAAATTTTGACCCCAGAGGCATAATTGACAGGATTTATGTAGGTGACCATATTACCTTGCTACATACTAATTATCTTAGCTTTGGCCTATGGGCTTACCATAATGGTATCGGAGAAGAAGATTTTGGAAGCTTTTTTTCCCATTATAAGTCTAGGGAAGCTTATGGCCAATTCTGACCCCAGGGGCACGATTGGCAGGATTTATGGTGACCATATTAAATTGCTTCATACTAAATATCTTAGCTGTGGGCTTTATGGTTTCAGAGAAGAAGATTTTTGAAGATGTTTTTCCATTATAAGTCTATGAAAGCTAAGGAGCCCCGGGCATGGCCGATTTGGATCCCAGGGGCATGATTGGCAGGATTTATATACAGAACCACTTGAAGTTGCTACATACTAAATATCTAAGCTATGGGCCTTGTGGTTTCAGAGAAGAAGATTTTTAACTTTTTCCCATTGTAAGTCTATGGGAGCTATATGTTGCCATGGCAACAAGAGTTTCTATCCGAGATAATGCTTCTCATGAAATTTAATCATGATTGGCCAACTGGCCTTAAAGATATACTTATTTGAAAAATTGAAAGGATGAGGAATGAGGGAAGATGGACGATGGACGTCGGACCATTGGCATACTATTACCTCACATGAGCCTTCAGCTCAGATGAGCTAAAAAGGAATATTGTAATTCTAAGCTATTTTCAGGATGTCGTGGGCTGCCCAGCAAGTGGTCGAATCTTGGATTAGTCAGGCCCTGGATAATTATATTGATGTCCATTAAGGCTGGCACGATTAATCGGATAATCGATTATACAATCGATAAATTCCACAAAAATGATTATCATTACTGATTTGCTTGCAATCGATAATTTGGTTAATACAATTTACTACCCAAAATTGCACATTAAATAGCTGTATGAGTGGCAAACAGTGCAGACCAAGATGAGACGCCGCGTTCAGCGGCGTCTCATCTGAGTCTACACTGTTTGCTCAGGCCTGTCTGTTCAAATGCATATGGCAAAGTACAGCATATGTTAGGCGTCATGCTCAGAAAAAAAGCCAGACAGGTAAAATTTTGACCAAATCTTCAGTTATTACTAATCGATTATCGATCGCAATGACAGGAATGATAACCGATTATCTTTTCAGCTCCAATTAGCCAGCCCTAATGTCGATGGTTCCTCATAAGGAGGAGCAATGTGGATAATTTTGGAAGTTTTGGATTTTTTTTTATTTTGTTTGATTTGATGTTTACCGTCCCCGTCAACACTGTAAAGGTCATTTTGGAGACGTTGCTTCCAATTTTGTGGGACTTTTACCCGACATTGAGATGAAATGACATCTCAAGCCCTGTCGCCAAATGATACCAATAGGGTTTATAAGCATGGACGGACCTACTCGCACCGCATTGCCTAGGCATGCTTTGATCCTCTAAGCGGTTTACCAGTACTCGTGTGCGGGTCGGTCTCAGCTCTGCGTGGAAGCATCATGCAGCCCATCTATTTCTTCAAGCCCCGATGGGCGGGGGCGTTTGGAAGTTTTGGAATATTTGTTCTAATTTCACCATAACATTTATGCTGTAGATTTGTTTGTTTGTAATGGAGTTCAACGGCCCAGTCAACACTATTTAGGTCATTTTTGAGCCATCAGTTTACCTATCCACACTTCACCTGGGCAGGCTTATACGTAAGCGGTTACCCAGTACAGTGCACATTGGTTCGCCAGAAACTGACAACTGCCCTTTTCTTGAATCAGTGGAAGGGAGAGAATGACCGTAGAAAAGATTTCACAGTCAATCTCCACGAAAGAATGTTGCCAGCCCCGGCAGGTTTCAAACCCACGTCCTCCTAATCACAAGTCAGATGTGCATCCAACTGAGCTACCGAGGCCGGCTTTATGTTGTGGGAACTTTTTAGAACCACCTCATTGACATGATACTAACAAGTACCCAGATCATGTATTTTTTGTGGACAGGGGCGGTTTTAAGGCCCTTTCAAGATTATTTCACATATTTTGAGCCAATGTTTAATAGGAGGTGGGCAAAAACCTGAGTACCTGGAGAAAAACCACCTGAACAAGTGTTGTAGAAAATGGCATGTCATATGTGATAGAAGCGAAGCTTGCGTCACAGTAATAATAACAAAAATAATAATAATCAACATTATTTATAGAGGGTAACACATTTATAACTAGTACAAATGTACCAATTTTCCATGTGGTCCTCTTTTTCCTAGGTAGAAACCAGAATTAACCCTTATCTTGCTGTTCACGACAACCCCTATCTTTGCAACAGTGTAGATCCAGATCAGATGGCTTCTTCAGAAGCCATCTGATCAGGATCTACACTGTTTGGCATTCAATTTATGAATTTGTTGCAATAAATTACAACAAGTAATTTGATTGGTTGATAGACAGAAATGGGTGTGGCTTAAATGAATATTCAGCAAGAGAAGGGCTAAGCAATGTGGTACAACACTTGGCTCTTGCCAGGATCGAACCGGCTACCTCTTGATCTCAAATCAGATGCTTTACCACTACACCACAGAGCTGCACAGTGACTGACGATTGTTTTTAAGGTAACCGGGCGCCATGGGCACATGGGGGCTACCCCCAGTTCGCCATCTGGGATTAGTTGTAGGTACTGCTCTTTTCCCTAGGCTGCCAATATGCTGACTCCTGTCTGCTTGACAGTTATCAGCTAGCCGATTGGGAGTTAGGTGACTTCTTTCACGGAGGATGTGAAAACTAGGTCAGTCCCACCTCCCCCATCCCCTGCAGTGGTGAGAGACCTAATAATTAACCCTTCTCTTGCTGAATATTCAGTTTAGCCACACCCATTTCTGACTTTGAACCAATCAGATTATTTCATGTAATTTATTCTTACAAAGCCATAAACTAAATGTCAAACAGTGTAGATCCTGATCAGATGGCTTCTCCAGAAGCCATCTGATCTGGATCTACACTGTTTCCAAAGATAGGGGTTGTGGTGAACAGCATGATAAGAGTTAAGAGTCAGGACTCTTAGTCGTTAACCCTTTTTGTACCAAATGGAATCTTCCCCTATATATTGGCAGGAGTCCATTTCAAAATTTTCGGTCCCCGCCCATAGGGGCTTGAAGAAATATATGGGATGCATGATGTTTCCACGCAGAGCTGAATCTGGCCTGCACACTAGTAGTGGTAAACCGTTTAGAGGATCTAAGCCTGTCCAGGAACCGCGGTGCGAGGCGGACCGTCCATGCTAATAAACCCTATTGGTTTCATTGGGCGACAGGGCTTGAGATGTCATTTCATCTCAATGTCGGGTAAAAGTCCCACAAAATTGGAAGCAACGTCTCCAAAATGACCTTTACAGTGTTGACAGGGATGTTAAACCTCAAATCAAACAAACAAAACCATTTCAAAATTTAGGGGTGTCAGGTTGTGTTTTCAACAAAATTTATTTGGAAAATGACTGAACTTTTAGCAAACAGTGGAGGCCCTGATCAGA
Source organism: Lucinisca nassula (assembly GCA_963580285.1). NCBI lineage: Eukaryota > Metazoa > Mollusca > Bivalvia > Lucinida > Lucinidae > Lucinisca > Lucinisca nassula. The sequence goes on along the minus strand of OY757016.1, from coordinate 119,805,283 downwards.
CGCCGCAGCATGCTGCGGCGTCTGATCTGGGCCTGGACTGTTTGCCAGAGTACCCATTTTGTGGTTTCTGGTACAAAATGGGTTAAGAGACAGGACTCATAATCATTAAGTCAGGGATGCTCGTACCCAGATCATTTGTTTCCAATAAGAAGTAGGGATCAAAACTTGTACAGACCGACAGGTGGGTTGTCTCAGCTTGTAGGCTTGGAAAACGGACTGGACTGAGACTGTTTTGTTTAACCCAAGGTTAAACTCCTGTATTTTAAGCAAACAGTGTTGACCTGGATCAGACACCACATTTTGCAGCAACTGATCTGGGTCTAAACTGTTTGCCAATGCTCGAGCACATGAGCCTAGTCCATATTTGACAAATGACCATCTTTACACAGCACTCAGGCAACAAGCGTGACACAGCCAGAGCGATAACACACCCGTGCTACATAGTGCACTTTTTCACATCTCCAAAATGGCTACTTTTCTGACAAAAATCTTTGATAATATCTCTTATTATCCCCACTAGTCCGGCAGAATAGTGGCTGATTTTGACTGGACCTGGAAATTGCGTATAAAGTTTTTTTTTCTTTGGATTCATGTTGTATAGACATAACCTTTGAAGAATCAGACGGGTGCCACCCTGGCACCCTTGAGCGTTTTGAGATATTCAAGATGGCGTCCAAGATGTCATGCGGGTGAAGGTTTGGCTTTATTATCAATTATTTAGGCTAGAAAAATATAGCTGTGCATTCAATTCTTTGATTTTTTTTTTGTAGAATCGACTTTGGCTTTGTCAAAAAAGATTTATGAATATTTTTACAAGTTCGAATATTTCGGATGGTGTCCAACATGGCTGCCAAATAGAAATTTCTCTAATAAACAGTGTTTAATTGAACACACAGGTAGAAACAATGCTGATTAAGATAAAAACAAGTATGTCATATAACGCATCATCTGACAGATTTATATTGCTGGCAAAATATGATTATATCCAAAATTGCATCTCAGTCTACCAACTATAATAGCGGCAAAGTGTCCAATATATTGCAGCCACCTTGAATGCCATCTACCATGCCTGACTGAGGAACAACACAATATTTATCAATGTTTATAAGTATGAGTTCCAACCATCATGAAACTCCAAACAAATTATATTGCAGGGAGTTTTTGGAGCTGATTTGTTGCGATTATGAGCATTTTATGGTTTTGGCGGCCATTTTGGACACCTTCCTTTAAAAAGTATCATGTAAAACGACTACCATTTGACAGACAGGTCATCCATGATGCATCTCCTATCAAATCATAAAACAAAATCTAAGTAAACTATCATAATATGGCTGGTATAGTCCATACTATGCTTAAAAACGATATTTTCCCGCCATCTTGGCGGCCATCTTGGATATCTCAAAACGCTCAAGGGTGCCAGGGTGGCACCTGTTGGATTCTGTATTGGCAAGGTCTGTCCTTCAAGAATCAGCAAAGAAAAAAACTTTATACGGTATTTCCAGGTCTTTCAAGAATTCTGCCGGACTACACGCTTTTCGAAGAAAAAGTGGGGATATCGTAATTGTCTCCATCATCTGTACGTCCGTCTTACCGGACAACTTCTTACCGGACAACTCCTCCCACACTTTACAGCTAGAAACTTAAAACTTTGGGAACTGATAGGTCTCTGGTCTAAGGAGTGCATGTCACTTTCTGAATTTTGATCCTATCCCTAGGGGCCAGGCCAGGGGGTGGGGTGCCCCAGGGGGTAAAAAATCAAAGTTTTCAGAACCTGGTCATGTGACATATCAAATCGAACGGCATAATGAATAGAATACATAACAATCAAAATTTGACCCCTAGGGTCAGGTTTGAGGTCACCAGAGGTCAAAAACTTGGATTTTCACCCCCATAACCCCCTTTTTAACGATTACTGGATAACTCCTCCTACGCCATTTCAGATAGAAACATGAAACTTTGGGAACTGATAGGTCTTTGGTCTGAGGAGTGCATGACACTTTCGGAATTTTGATCCTACCCCTAGGGGCCAGGCCAGGGGATGGGGTGCCCCGGGGGTAAAAAATCAAAGTTTTCAGAACCTGGTCGTGTGACATATCAAATCGAACGGCATAATGAGTAGAATACATAACAATCAAAATTTGACCCCTAGGGTCAGGTTTGAGGTCACCAGAGGTCAAAAACTTGGATTTTCACCCCCATAGCCCCCTTTTTAACGATTACTGGATAACTCTTCCTGCACCGTTTCAGATAGAAACATGAAACTTTGGGAACTGATAGGTCTTTGGTCTGAGGAGGGCATGACACTTTCGGAATTTTGATCTTAAGATCGGGTGGGAGTTGCAATTGAGAACTTATATAGTGGCGTATCTTTAAAAAAGTGTGGGGATATGCGATGGCGTGCCATCGACTGCGCGATTCTAGTTTATATTGAAAACATACATTGGGAGTGCTCGTTAGAACCACCACATTGAGGTGGTTCTAAAGAGTACCCACGACCAATGTCTTGGAGCAGAAATAAGAAAAATAATGTAAACCCCACTTTTCTCTACATAAAGTGAGGTTCAGGGAGGTGTTCATTTCACAGAATAGTTATTATTAGCCGGATTCCACAGAAAGGCGCCAGCCTCGGTAGCTCAGTCGGATGTGCGTCTGACTGGTGATCAGGAGGAATTGGGTTCGATACCTGCTGGAGTGTGCAACGTTCTTTTGTGGAGATTGATCATGAAATCTTTTCAACGGTCATTCTCTCCCTTCCACTGATTCAAGAAGGGCAGTTGTCAGTTTCTGGCGAAAGAACTTGCACTGTACTGGTTAACCCCACTAAATTATCTTATATACATTGATATCTGGGAAGAATTCTCTAGAGATCAAGAGGGAGTATGAATTAGCCATAGTAAAATGAGTCATCTGTGTTCACGCTATTAACGCTTATCATGCTGTTCACGACAACCCCTATCTTTGGAAACAGTGTAGATCCAGATCAGATGGCTTCTGAAGAAGCCATCTGATCAGGATCTCCACTGTTTGGCATATAGTTTATGGATTTGTAGCAATAAATTACATCAAGTCATTTGATTGGTGATAGACAGAAATGGGTGTGGCTTAAATGAATATTCAGCAAGAGAAGGGTTAGAGTTTCACTCAAACTGCATTTGGATAACATGCACATGCATCAGAGTAATTTTCTGTATGACCCAGAAATGACAGCATGTGGATAGCCCTTATCCTGCTGAACACAATACCTACCATTACAATAACACACCCATGCGGCATAGTGCATTTTTTCACATCTCCAAAATGGCTACTTTTCTGATGAAAATTGGCGATATTTTTCTTATTTCTGCTCCAATACATAGGTTGTGGTGCTCGTTAGAACCGCCTCATTGAGGCGGTTCTAACGAGTACCCGCAACCTATGTATTGGAGTAGAAATAAGAAAAATAATGTATACCCCCCTCAAACCCCAGTTTTCTCTATATAAATTGGGGTTTAGGGGGTGTTCACTTTACGGACTTGTTTACGTGATGCCATTGCAAACAGTGTATATCCTGACCAGATGGCTTCTGAAGAAGCCTTCATCATCAGAAGTCATCTGATCAGGATCTACAGTTTGCCATGCAGTTTGTGAATTGAACAAATACACTATATCAAGTAATTTTATTGGTGGATAGTCAGGAATGGGTGTGGCTAAATTAATTTATTCAGCAGGAAAGGGGACGAGTTTTTTTTTCTTCTTATTTCTGCTCAAGACACAGATTGTAGGCTCTTGTTAGAAACGCTTCCCTGGGGCTGTTCAAACAAGTACCCACAATCTCTGTTTTGATAAAGATAGATTATATGCACCCTAGTAAACCCCACTTTTCCCTGTATAAGGTGGCATCTTCCAGTGTGTTTATTTCTTTCCCTTGCTGACATCCTGGTATATAGCCTCTATAAAATATAACCTAATTTTTTTACGACTGATGTTTTGTTGAGGTAATATGTCCCCAGCCACACTACATGTATTTAAGTCATATTGGAGACATTGCTTCTAATTTTGTGGGACTTTTACTCAACAATAAGATAAAATGACATCTCAAGCAGCAGTACATCTGAATAGCTAATGAAATTAAAAAAAATATATATAAACTAACAAAAGAATATATAGAGTCGAACTTCAATGGCTCGAATACCTTTGGGACTTCGAAAATCTGTTCGAGGCAGGGGTAGTTCGAGCAACTGAGGGTTACTGTCAGGCGGCATAACGAGCTACTTTTATACATCCTTTCGGTGTTCTATAATGAAAATGCATGCTGTGTGTACTCATTAGAATCGCCTCATCGAGGCGATTCTAATTAGTACACACAGCATTCATTTGCAAGATAAAAGACTACAATCTCCTTAATTAGCCCCCACTATTTCTTATGTAGAGGATTTCGCTAGGGGCTCAAGAGTGGGTTCGACACATCAATGGTGAACCAGCCATCGGTGTTCGAGCCATCGAAGTTCTACTGTACAAACTAACAAAATCTTACCGCCACATGACTCCCAGAAGTCTTCTTTCGCTTTCCTTTACCTTTCTTCTTTACGGGTTCATCTCTCATTTCTTTCTCATCATTACTTTCCTCTGCCTCATGCTAAAATTAAGAAATACACCAAAACCTCATTATATAGAGGATCTTACATGAGTGCTCATATATTATTGAATTTATTAAACAAGTTGAGGAAAAGGTATAAAATGTGAGGCTTTGCCGAGCATTTTATGCCTTTTCCTCAAAGAGTTTAATAAATTCAATAATATATGAGCACGAATGCAAGATTCTATTTATCTTATGACATTTAAAACGCATTTTATTCTCGATTGTTTTACAAAAAGACCAATGTTCCACCATAAGTAAACGTGATGTCAATAAGGACGTCGTACATGTAACGTTACAGGTCGTATCTAATTAATTTGCATATTTAATCCAATAGTGGATTACTGAATTTATTACATTCTCAGACACGACATCATATGATAAAACATGGTTCATTATAACACGGTTTGGGTTTTACCCAGTTTCAAGGTGGATCCCAAAAATGTGTAGATTATATAGAAAATTTACCATGAATGGTCATTTTTCTTTATAATCTATACATTTTTGTTTGGATATAATACTGTTAAACGAGTTGAGGAAAAGGTATAAAATGTGAGGCTTTGCATTTTATGCCTTTTCCTCAAGGAGTTTAATAAATTCAATAATATATGAGCACGAATGCAAGATTCTATTTATCTTATGACATTTAAAACGCATTTTATTCTCGATTGTTTTACAACAAGAGGACCATGATGGTCCTAATTCGCTCACCTGAGTTAAGATATGTACATGTGTGTCCCAGGGTGGGGCAATTTTTGGCCCCAACTCTATGATTTGAAAAATCTTGGTAGACCCCAGCCCTGGGGTATATTTAGCCCCAGGGCTATAATTTGAACAATCTTAGTAGAGGTTCACTAGGTGAAGCTTCATACCACATATCAAAGACCTGGGCCTTCTGATATCAAACAAGAAGATTTTTTAAGGTTTTCCCTATATAAGCCTATGTAAAACCAGTGGGCCCTGTGGCAGGGGCATTTTGGCCCAAGGGCTACAATTTGAATAATCTTGGTAGAGGTCCACTAGATGAAGCTTCATACCAAATATCAAAGACCTGGGCCCTACCGTTTCAGAGAAGAAGATTTTTAAAGGATTTCCCTATACAAGCCCATGATTGTATTTAACTGGTCGGCCCCAGTGCGGTCGTTTGAAGATTTTTTTTCTATTTTTAGCCTGGTGGCCATCTTGTTTATCAGAGTGGAATGATTTTAACTATTTTGGTAGGGAGTCACCTGGGCAACATTCCTGTGAAGTCTGAAGCAAATTTACAATGTTTTTCTTTTTTTAGCTCTGGTGGCCATTTTGTTCATCAGAGCGGAATCATTTTAGCTAATATGGTAGAGGGTCAATGACATAATATTCCTGTGAAGTTTGAATCAAATTGGCACAAGGGATAAGGAGGAATTGTCGTTTGAAGAATTTTTCTATTTTTAGCTCTGTTGGCCATCTTTTTAGTCAGAGCGGAACAATTTTAGCTATTTTGGTATGGAGTCAACAACATAATATTCCTGTGAAGTTTGAATCAAACTGACCCAAGGGGTAAGGAGGAAATGTCGTTTGAAGATTTTTTCTATTTTTAGCTCTGGGGGCCATCTTGTTTACTGCGTTGAACGATTTAAGCTATTTTGGTAGGGAGTCACCTAACTAACATTCCTGTGAAGTTTGAATCAAATTGGCCCAAGGGTTGAGGAGGAGTTCGCGTTTTGACGTAAATTTACAAAGTTTTTCTGTTTTTAGCTATGGTGGCCATTTTGCTCATCAGAGTGAAAACGTTTTAGCTATTTTGGTAGTGGGTCATCTAAGCAACATTCCTATGAAGTTTGAATGAAGTTGGCCCAATGGTAAAGGAGGAGTAGTCGTTTGAAGAATTTTTCTATTTTTAGCTCTGGTGGCCATCTTGTTAGCCAGAGCGGAATAATTTTAGCTATTTCTTTAGGGAGTCACCTACATAACATTCCTGTGAAGTTTGAATCAAATTGGCCCAAGGGTTAAGGAGAAGTTTGTGCTTGAAGCAAATTTACGATGTTTTTCTATTTTTTGCTATGGCGGCCATTTTGCTCATCAGAGCAGAATCTTTTCAGCTATTTTGGTAGATGGTCACCAAAGCCACATTCCTATGAAGTTTGAATAAAACTGACCCAAGGATACAGGGGGCATTGTCGTTTAAAGATTTTTTTCTATTTTTAGCTCTGGTGGCCATCTTGTTTGTCAGAGCACAACGATTTTAGCTATTTTGGTAGGGAGTCATTTGGGCAACATTCCTGTGAAGTTTGAATCAAATTGGCCCAAGGGTTGAGGAGTTTGTGTTTGAAGCAAATACGATGTTTTTCTATTTTAAGCTATGGCGGCCATTTTGCTCATCAGAGCAATACCATTTTAGCTATTTAAGTAGAGGGTCACCTAAGCAACATTCCTATGAAGTTTGAATTAATTTGGCCCAAGGGTACAGGAGGAGTTGTCGTTTAAAGAATTTTCTATTTTTAGCTCTGGCAGCCATTTTGTTCACCGGAGCGGAACCATTTTAGCTATTTTGGAAGAGGGTCACCTAAGCAACACTCCTATAAAGTTTAAATGAAATTCGCCTTAAGGTACAGGAGGAGTTGTCGTTTAAAGATTTTTCTATTTTTAGCTCTGGAGGCCATCTTGTTCAGCGGAGTGGAACAATTTTAGCTATTTTTGTAGGGGGTCAATATTCCTATAAAGTTTTATTGAAATTGGCTCAAGGGTTAAGGAGGAGTTAGCATTTAAAGCAAATTGTTGACGCCGCACGACACACGATGCACGACGCTCGATGGACGACGGACATGGACTGATCACAATAGCTCACCATGAGCACTTCGTGCTCAGGTGAGCTAAAAAGGCCAATGTTCCACCATAAGTAAACGTGATGTCATTAAGGACGTCGTACATGTAACGTTACAGGTCGTATCTAATTAATTTCCATATTTAATCCAATAGTGGATTACTGAATTTATTACATTCTCAGACACGACATCATATGATAAAACATGGTTCATTATAACACGGTTTGGGTTTTACCCAGTTTCAAGGTGGATCCCAAAAATGTGTAGATTATATAGAAAATTTACCATAAATGGTCATTTTTCTATATAATCTATACATTTTTGTTTGGATATAATACTGTTGTTTAACTAACACAGTTTGTGCTTTGGACCCTTACAATAGTGTTATAAAGAGGTTGTGGTGTAGATGAGCTCTAAAAGTGAACTGTTGAGTAACAAGAGGGCCAAATGGCCCTTTATCGCTCACCTGTGTACCAGAAAATCATTAATGATGTTTTAAGAATGCCCATCGGGGCTTGAAGAAATAGACTGGGCTACATGGTACTTCTATGCAGAGCTGGAACCGACCACACATGAGTACTGGTAAACAGGTTCTAAGTCTGCCCAGAAAAAGTGGTGCCAGTTGGACCGTCCATGCAAAATGACCCTATTGGTTTCACTGGGTGGAAAGGGCATAAGATATAATTTCATCTGGATGTCGGGCATAAGTCCCACAAAACTAGAAGCAACGTCTCCAAAATGACCTAAACTGTGCTGACAGGGATGCTAAACCTCAAATCAATAAACAAGGGCAGGTAACACCAAAGTTGTTTGTCTCATGCAGCCGAAATTCGAACTCTATGTAGACTGTGTGTCCCTCCTGGTTATCTGCAAGTTTGATGAAGATCAGATCAGAAATGGTGGAGAAAAGTTGGTAAAGTCGTTTTTCCATTGTAAGTCTATGGGAAAATTGTTCGTGCTCTAACGGCTGTAACTGCAAAACCGAATGTCAGATTCAAGCCAAATTCAAACTCATCTGAGGTTTTATGCTTGTTCTCGTTTCTGAAAGTTTCAAAAAGATCAGATTAAAAATGGCTGAGGAGACACTATTTTTCACTAATATTTATGCTCAAGGGCAGGTAATTCGAAAGCCTTTTGTCTCATGCGGCCCAAATTCGAACTAAACATAGACTTTAAGCTCCTTCTGGTTACCTGGAAGTTTAATGAAGGTCAGGTTAGAAATAGCCAAGCAAAGTTGGAGACATCGTTTTACATTTTAAGTCTTTGGGAAAATTTTTCACTCTCAAGGGGATGTAACTGGAAATCTGGTGTTCAGATTCAAGCCAAAATCGAACTCATTAGAAATTTTATTCTTATCCTCGTTTACCAAAATTAACAAAAAGATCAGATCAAAAACGATTGCGGAAAGCTGGATACACCATTTTTTGCTAATATTTATGCTAAAGGGCAGGCAGACATGTTAAGTTTTGAAAATAAAAATGAGGGAGACAGCGCGTTCGAGGAGGATTGGGGAGTACCGAAGGCGCGAAGTCTTGGTGGCAAGCTCTCAGGATAGGCTAGAAAATTGTGCACTCAGAGCTTTTTGAACATTTTTTGTTTATTCTTTACACTCCTGTTCATGGATAAATAACTAATAAATATTTTTAAAATCATTTCCTTAGGGAGATGCCTACAAACTAACACCTAGCCATACCAGTGCCACCCCCCCCCCCCCCACTCCCCTACCCCACCCCAGTGTATATTGCTACAGCACAAGAGCATATTTTACCATTTATGCCCAGATGGGTCACAATAAAAGTAGCCCAATTGATTCTATATTCCAAGGGCCATCCAGTAACCAAAGTATCAGAAGTGTAGCTCCAATAGTTTAGAAGATATGGCAAAATAATGCTTTTTAACCTTTGACCTTGGGGTCATGTTGAGGTCGAGGTCACACCAAAAGTAGCCTAATATATTCTATATTTCAAGAGCCATCCAATAAGCAAAGTTTCAGAAGTGTAACTCTGATAGTTTAGGAGATATGGCAAAGTCATACTTTTTGACCTTTGACCTTGGGTCATGTTGAGGTCAAGGTCATACTAAAAGTAGCCCAATTAATTCTATATTCCAAGGCCATACAATAACCAAAAAAGTTGCAAAGAACATTCTAACTGATAAACAAAGTTTCAGAAGTATAACTCCTATAGTTTAGAAAATATGGCAAAGTCATACTTTTTTACCTATGACCTAGGGGTTATGTTGAGGTCCACCAATAGTGTTCCAATTTTTCTATATTCCAACCGCCATTCAAAAACCAAAATTTCAGAGGTGCAACTCCGATAGTTTAGAAGATATGGCAAAGTCATACTTTTTACCTTTGACCTTGGGGTCAGGTTGAGGTCAAGGTGACAACACGAGTAACCCTCTTGATTCTATATTCCAAGGGCCATCCAATAACCAAAGTTTCAGAAGTGTAGCTCCAAAAGTTTAGAAGATATGGCAAAATAATACTGTTTGACCTTTGACCTTGGGGTCATGTTGAGGTCGAGGTCACAACAAAAGTAGCCCAATATGTTATATATTCCAAGGGCCATCCAATAAGCAAAGTTTCATTAGTGTAACTCCAATAGTTTAGGAGATATGGCAAAGTCATACTTTTTGACCTTTGACCTTGGGGTCATGTTGAGGTCAAGGTCATGCCAAAATTAGCCCCATTCATTCTATATTCCGAGGGTCATCCAATATCCATATTTTCAGAAGTGTAACTCCAATAGTTTAGAGGATATAGCAAAATCATACTTTCTGACCTTTGACCTTGGAATCATGTTGAGATCAAGATCACCCAAAAGTAGCCCAATTTATTCTATATTCCAAGGGCCATCCAATAACCAAAGTTTCAGAAGTGTAACTCAAATAGTTTAGGAGATATGGCAAAATCGTACTTTTTGAACTTGTGACCTTGGGGTCATGTTGAGGTCAAGGTCATGCAAAAAGTAGCCTTGTGCCATCTACATCCCATGTACTAGCCACAGGCAATGTTTGAAAAGTGTATCTTAACCAGTTTCAGAGGAGGTCCCTTCCATAGAAACGTGACGGACGTACGTACAGACACATACATACAGACCCACGGACTGACAGACACTCAACTCTGACACGAAAACAATATACCCGATTATTCTTCTTAAAAGCGGGTATAATAATCCAAGGTTTCGATCAAGTTTCAAGCACAACAACTTAATTCCCCTCTGACTTTTAAGTGCGGAAATACGGTATGTAATACTTTCGTTGCCACGGTCAATAACGGTACTTTTTCAAATTCAAATTAATGGCAGACATGTCATAACAGCTTGTCCAATTAGCAATTAAAGATTCTGATAGTTATATAAACTTGACACGCAGCTGCAGCCGATTTACTCAAAAGATCAAAATTGTCAGGTTAGCGAGATAAGAGAATAAAGAATGCAGATTAGTTTATAATTTAATCATCTAGCCACAAGACGAGGACCCCTCCATCCAAAACTTTCACACCCGCTCAACAAACAAGTTCAAGGCGAACATCAATGATCTCCACCACCAAAATCGCCATGAAATCCACCGTCCACAAACAGCAGCTACGGTTTTTCTGCACGCGATCGGAAAATGACGTCATCCCACCCCAGCAATCCCGCACGTGTTTAATGTTTAATTGTTTTATTTTATTTTAATGGGGCGTATTTCTTTCATAAAAAATGTTTGCAATCGGAAAAAAGAATATTTTCTCGGCCGCTAAACGGTTGTGGATAGAACTGGATAGGGGACGGTGCCTTGCACAATAACCGACTTATCCCGGGAAGCTCCGTGTCAATCAACAACAATAGCATACATATGTGTTTACACATATTAAAACATTCAACTTTTCCCGCCAAGCGTCTGCTATTTTGGCGCCAAAACATAACCATGCAGTAGAATAGTCTGTTTTTATTATGCACGATACATCGACCGTTAGATGTAGCTAAACATCTTAGAAGCGATTACATAATTTTCACACTGATTGTGGATTAAATTTTATGATTGGGGGATAAATGCAAATTAGAGCCATAACTTAATCTTATTTTCACACCTTGTCACGCAGAAGATTGTAAGCTTATCGAGAGCACCAGAGGCTTGTGTTTACAGTGTAATTATAGAATAGACTGATCCGTGACAAATACGGTCGGCGTTTATAACACGATTCGGTTAACTAACATGGTCCGTTGGTTGAAGGAAATTAACCGTTAGGATTTACTTTCATTTTACAATCACTTCAACAAACGAATGTTCCATTTGTTAATGCCAATCTGCAGGTGTGGAACCGTGTTGTAATCCCCAATTATACTGGATAGTGCATTAATTATTTTACTCACGGATTAACTCGGATTTTTCCGCTGGTTTGCACACACGAAAATACAAGCACAGCTTTTCCAAAATGTGCCTAAAAACGGTATTTTCATTTTTCCGGGAGTTTTATCCTGAATTTCGTGAGGCGTGAGAAAAGCTATTTTTTCGGGAGGCTCCCGCGATTTTCGGGAGACTTAACATGTCTGGGCAGGTAACTTAGAAGTCATTTGACCTGTGTGGCCCGAATTCAAACTCAACATAGACTGTATGCCCCTTCTGGTTATCTGCAAGTTTGATGAAGAGCTGATTTAAAATGGTTGAGAAAAGCTGGAGACGTCGTTTTCCTATTGTAAGTCTATGGGAAAATCTTTCACACTCAAGGAGATGTAACAGGAAAACCACTGGTCAGATTCAAGTCAACTTCGAACTCGCTTGAGATTTTATGCTTCTCCTCTTTACCAAATTTGACAAAATGATCCAATCAAAAACGGCTGCGAAATGCTGGAGGCACCATTTTTCACTTACATTTATGCTCAAGGGCAGGTAACTCAGAAGCTGTTTGTCCCATTCAGCCCAGATTTGAACTCAACATAGACTGTAAGCCCCTCCTCGTTATCTGCAAGTTTGATGAAGATCAGATCAGAAATGTCGGAGAAAAAGTGGAGACTTTGTTTTCCCCATAATAAGTCTATGGGAAAATTTCTTCACGCTCAATGGGATGTAACTGAAAAAAACTCTCGTCAGATTCAAGCCAAATTCGAACTCGTCCAAGATTTTATGCTTGTTCTCGTTTATGTCTTTTTTGTTTGATTTGAGGTTTAACATCCCCGTCAACACTGTAAAGGCCATTTTGGAGACGTTGCTTCCAATTTTGTGGGACTTTTACCCGACATTGAGATGAAATGACATCTCAAGCCCTGTCGCCCAATGAAACCAATAGGGTTTATTAGCATGGACGCTCCACCTCGCACTGCAGTTCCTGGACAGGCTTAGATCCTCCAAGCGGTTTACCAGTACTAGTGTGTGGTCCGGATTCAGCTCTGTTCTCGTTTATGAAAAGTTACAAAAAGATCAGATCATAAAAGGGTGAGAAAAGCTGGACACACCATTTTTCACTTATATTTATGCTCAAGGGCAGGTAACTCCCATGCATCCCAAATATGAACTCAACGTAGACTGTAAGCCCTTCCTGGTTATCTGCTAGTTTGACGAAGATCGGATCAGAAATGGCTGAGAAAAAGTGGAGACGTTGTTTTCACCATTATAAGTCTATGGGAAAATTTTTCACGCTCAAGGGGATGTATTTGGAAAACTGCTGGTCAGATTCAAACCAAATTTGAACTCGTCGGAGATTTTATGCTTGTCCTCCTTTATGAAAAGTTACAAAAAGATCAGATCATAAATGGCTCAGAAAAGCTGGAGACACCACTTTTCACTTATATTTATGCTCAAGGGCAGGTAACTCCAAAGCTGTTTGTCCCTTGCAGCCCAAATTTGAACTCGATCTAGACGGTAAGCCCCTCCTGGTTAACTGCAAGATTGATGAAGATCGGATCAGAAATGGCCGAGAACTAGAGCTGTCAGTGAAACTGACTAGGGCCCCGGCAGCGCTATCAGAGGAGTAGGAAAATGTTGATGTTAAAAAAGACGTTTTTTTTTCCCTTTCACCTCTAAGTATGACCTTGACCTTTGAGGTACGGACCTGGGTCTTGGGCGTGACACACTGTCACATTATGGTTAATATTTCTGCTAAGTAATATTTAAATCCATCCAGGTATAAGAAAGTTATAGATTGGACACAATGAAAAAGACGCTTTTTTGACCTTTTATCTCTAAGTATGACCTTGACCTTTGAGGTACGGCTGTGGGTCTTGCGTGTGACACTTCGTCACATTATGGTTAACATTTCTGCCAAGTAATATTTAAATCCATCCAGGAATAATAACAAAGTTATTAATTGGACACAGGAAAGACCCTTTTTTGACCTTTAACCTCTAAGTATGACCTTGACCTTTGAGGTACGGACCTGAGTCTTGCGCGCAACACTCCATCACATTATGGTTAACATTTCTGCCAAGTAATATTTAAATCCATCCAGGAATAAGAAAGTTATGGAGGATAAAAAAATTTGTGGACGGACAGACGGACAGACGGACAGACAGACAGACAGACAGACGGACGGACAGAATGATGCCAAGTAATATTTAAATCCATCCAGGAATAATAAAAAGTTATGGAGGATAAAAAAATTTGTGGACGGACAGACGGACGGACAGACAGACAGACGGACGGACAGAGTGATTACTATAGGGCACCCACACTTTCAGAGCGGGGCCCTAAAAAGTGGAAACGTCATTTTCCCCATTATAAGTCTATGGAACCTTTTTGTTTCCATGGCAACCACAGTTCTGATCAAAACTGGTCCAAAACCTAATGCAGTCAATCCCCCAACACAGTGATGCTGCACATAAAATTTGATTGGGATTGGCCACCTAGTCACTTAGATATTCAAGTTCAAAGGTGTGGACGACGGACGGACGACAGACAGACGCCGGATGCATACCTATACTATAAGCTTACCTTCTGAGCCTTCAGCTCAGGTGAGCTAAAAAGATCAGATCATAAACGGCTGAGAAAAGCTGGAGACACCATTTTTCACTTATATTTATGCTCAAGGGCAGGTAACACCAAAGCTGTTTGTCCCCTGCAGCCCAAATTCGAACTCGACATAGACTGTAAGCCCCACCTGATTAACTGCAAGTTTGATGAAGATTGAATCAGAAATGGTTGAGAAAAAATGGAGACGTTGTTTTCCCCATTATAAGTCTATGGGAAAATTTTTCACGCTCAAGGGGCTGTAACTGGAAAACCGCTGGTCAGATTCAAACCAAATTCGAACACGTCTTGTCCTCGTTTTTGAAAAGTTACAAAAAGATCAGATCATAAACGGCTGAGAAAAGCTGGAGACACCATTTTTCACTTATATTTATGCACAAGGGCAGGTAACTCCAAAGCTGTTCGTCCTGTGTAGCCCAAATTCGAACTCCACGTAGACTGTGAGCTCCTCCTGGTTATCTGCAAGTTTGATGAAGATCAGATAAGAAATAGCCGAGAAATAGTGGAGACGTCTTTTTCCCCATTATTAGTCTATGGAACCTTTTTGTTTCCATGGCAAACTGAATTCCAATCTGATCAGCCCAAAAACCTTATGGAGCCTTTCCCCCTACATGATGATGCTTCTCATGAAATTTGATCAAGACTGGCCATGGGGTATTAGAGATATACTTATTTGAAATTGTTTACGGACGCACACACTCATGACGGAAGACAAGACAAAATGTGATCACAAAAGCTCACCTTGGCACTACGTGACAGGTGAGGCAATAAAGCACAGTTTGGAGGTCAGTTGTAAAGTAGATCTAATCACAGCGGACCTGTATAGGCAATGGAAACACACTGTGATTTATTCAGAATAAATCTCCTGGAAAAAGAGGGTGACGTGAAAAGCCACACTTTCATGATGTCACTCGAAGGTTTCTTTGCCATTAGGTACTGTAACATCATTTTCTCACACCAAAGACTTTACAATACTGTTGGCATTTTTTCACACAGTGGCAAATGGTTGGGAGAATATGTAGAGAACAACAAAATTATTGTTGAATTTTAGAGTGTTTGTTTTGTTTGTTTTGAGGTTTAACACTGTATAGGTCATTTTGGAGACGTTTCTTCCAATTTTGTGGGACTTTTACCCGACATTGAGATGAAATGACATCTCAAGCCCTGTTGCCCAATGAAACCAATAGGGTTTATAAGCATGGACTGTCTGACATGCACCACTTTGCCTGGGCAGACTTTCCTCTAAGCGGTTTACCAGTACTCGTGTGCAGTCAGTTTCAGCACTGTGTGGAAGCATCATGCAGCCCATCTATTTCTTCAAGCCCCAATGGGTGGGGCAGGCGAATTTTAGTGTGTTAAAATAGAAAAAGATAAGCTTGACTGTATGAATTGATGAGCAATATATCAAGAAGATGCTGCAAACAACCATTACGATAACACATCCGTGTGTCTAGGGCATTCTTTCATGGTGACTTTTCAGATGAAAATCTGTGATATTATTCTTATCTATACTGTAAACATAGGTTACATGTACTCATTAGAACTGCCTCTTTGAGACAGTTCTAACGAGTACCCACAACCTATGTCTTGGAGCAGAAATAAGAAAAATAATGTATACGGCTGTAAACCCCAGTTTTCTCTATATAAAATGGAGTTTAGGGGGTGTTCATTTCACAGACTTGTTCATGTGATGACAAACAGACGACATTTTCAGATGCAGTTTTCTTCACAGTTGAAAGTTTTTAGGAGTTCATACTGTCCAAACTCTAAATGGATTGAGTTTATGTGTGGTTGCACTAGGGGACATGGTAAATTAACATGGTTGATCGTGAGATTTTATTACTTATTTAACACCTTATTAAGGGGAATGGGAACACAAGGTAGATTTTTCCGCCATTTTTTCAAAGGGAGACAACTTTCAGGACTTCCTGTTTGCTTTTCTATAAGCCCTGTCCAACTGAAAGAGGGGTCTACTCTTAAAGGAAAGAATTTGCTCCTCAGGAGCAAATTCTTTCCTTTAAGAGTTGACCCCTATTGACATGGGAGACAAAAGTACTTTTGCAGGAGTTACCTCCCCTGAAGGTGTTCCCATTCCCCTTAAATAACATGTAACTGAATTCCTAGCAAAACCATGTTGTGGGAACATGTATCCAAGCTTCAGATTAAGATTTAATAGCATGGATATATTTGGAGATTAATGTTCCTATTTCTCCAACAACCATATGTTGCAGGTACTTGGAGGAATCACCTCGACAAGGGAATTGCAACAAACAGCCATAACATACTGTAACAACAGCTGTCGCATGACAGCATAGCTTGCCTATTTCGCACCTTTGATGTGTCTATATGGCAAATATAGACACATCCAGTCTATGTCACACAAGGTCAAAGGTCATTAGCCTCGTTTTATCTGGTGGGCAAAAAACTTCCCATTCCATACTCTGCCGTAGACATAACACAAATTGCTTTCTCTAATACTATTGCTGAATCGTTGTTCTGTCAAAACTGTTTGCAACAAACCATTTTTGACATTATACTGTTTCTTTTTCGTATAAATTTGGATGTAAAATATAATATGTGCATTAATCTTATTTCTGTTCGTTAAATAAAGCGCACTGACTACATTTTGGTATGATGGAGGGTAGTTTTATATAGCTTTTTAGGCAACAAAATAGGGTAAACCCAACTGGGGTTCTAAGGGGTCAAAATTATATAGGCGTGTTTTCGTGATGAAAAAATTTGTTGAAATTTTAGGAGAATAACAGCAAGTCCTCAAGGTGTCCGAATTTTTAGGATTTTTATGGTACACAAACAGTGTAGATACAGATGAGATGGCTCAGTTACGAGTCATCTCAACTGAATCTATGCTGTCCGCCAGTGCAATAATAAATTTGGCTTTTCACAGGTTTCAACTTTTTCAAGGACAAAGATGGAACAGTCCACTCCAGAATCAAAGGGCTAAAAGGGCTGATATAGAAAACTGCATCTGATCCCATTACTAAAAGCAGTACAATTAATCATTCCACCATACTTTTTGAACAGATTTTTTCTTCTGCCTTCCTCTGCCTTTCTTCACTATGTGACCAGCTTCTTCAACATCTACCACTCCCTTCAATACATAACAACAACACATGCATGCAAAATTGTGCATTCTCTCATATCTCCAAAAGTCGTTATTTTTCTGATGAAAATTTGTGATCCTTTTCTTATTCATACTCCAATTCTGATGGAAACATGTGATCCTTTTCTTATTCCAAACATAGATTGTGGGTGCTTGACCGAGATATTGTCAGGATGATCATTCTTAGCAAATTTGAGGATGATTGGGCCAAAACTATAGCCTCTAGAGTGTAAACAGTTTTTCTATGGTTTGAACTACTGACCTACTTTTTGCATACAGACAAACAATGTGGGCCCTGATCAGACTGCTCCTAGAGGTCTGATCTGGGTCCACCTCATTTGCAAAAATGACTTTTAAAGTAACCGGCTGATGACAAAGCAGACGACAACTGTCGTGATTGGCATTTTATGGGTTAAAATTATTGTAAAAAAAAGCCACATTTTTTTCTAAAACAGTAATACTTGAAGCCATGAAAGATAGTAATTTATCATATGACGTCGCGTCTGAGAGTGTAATAACGCCATGTAATATTTTCGATAATCCACTAGTGGATTAAATATGCAAATTAGCTAGATACGTCCCATAACGTTACATGTACGAGGTCCTTAACGAGGTCGCATTTACTAACGGCGGAATATTGACATTTTTGTAAACAAACTTGAACAAAATGCATTATAAATGTCATATGATAAATAGAATCTTGCATTCGTGCTCGTGTATTATTAAATTTATTAAACTCGTTGAGGAAAAGGGATAAAATGCTCGGCACAGCCTCGCATTTTATCCCTTTTCCTCAACTCGTTTAATAAATTCAATAATACATGAGCACTCATGTAAGATTCCCTATAAATTGCACAGGTACATAATAATAGTGTCCACAATCTTCTCACCTGGGATTTCACAGCTTTATCATCTTGTTCTCTTCCTTCTTCATTATCAGTTCCTTCCGTTTTATCTTCTATGTCTTCTTCCTGTGGTTCCTCCATTTCCACTTCCTGCTGGTCCTGAGTCAAAGTACCATATGAACCATATGAGCCCCGCCAACCTAATTTGTGTCTTCGAGCATTCCTTCATGACAAATTTTAACTGCGCATGCCCAGCCATTCAAAGGGGCCAGGGCTGTGGCTTTCTGTCTGAAGGTTCCTCTTGATTCACTGCTTGTATGAGCGAGCAGCAAAGGTTCTGGCGAGACTTAGCGGATGCGCAGGCTCGCCTGAACCTTCACTGTTCGCATAGGCGATAAGTACCAAAATCGCTTGACGGGGCCCATATACATTTTAACAGATAAGCCTGAGCAAACAGTTCACAATCCCAGATGAAACACAGCAGAATACAATGTCTCAACAGGATCTACACTGTTTGCCACTCATCCAGCTATTTTTAGCCACAACATCAGGTAGTAAATTGTACTTGTTCAAATTTTAGAACAAGAATGGTAAGGAGTTGACGAGCACGAATATTAAGGGAAAATTCAGTAAACAGCAACTATACTTGTTTTCTGGGAAAACAGATGTCCCCCACACTACATACCCCTTTCAAAACAAGCTGAATTTAACAGCACAACTGTGACCTTGAAAATGAGGTCAAGGTCATGAAAACCTAATCAGTTCTTCATCCTGACCAAATGTTATATCCATGCATATTTGATTAAATCCTCCCAGTAGTTCATGATATATACTGCACACAACTTAAATTTGACCTATTGACCATAGCTGTCACCTTGAAAATAAGGTCAAGGTCGCCAAACCTAATTAGTTCTTCATCCTGTCCCAATGTTATATCTATGTTAATTTGATTAAAATCCATCCAGTAGTTCATGAGATATCTTGCACACAAGAATTAAGTCGTCACACAGAAATCAAATAATCATTTATTCGTAAATGAGTATGGGTAATCATTTTTGTGAAGATCGGTTAATCGATTATCCAATTAACTGTGCCTTAGTTAACAAGAACGGATACACATTGATCCAGCTCATTCAAAAGTACTTTAGCCTCCATTATAAATTGGTGTTCATTCTTAACATGAGTCATGATGAGCAAATCCTCTCCTTTTGGGGCAATGGGCAAACCTTGCATATTTTTCTGCCATAATTCAAAGGGAAACCATTTTCAGGACTTCCAGTTCGCTTTTCTATAAGCCCTGTCCCACGGAAAAAAGGGGTCTACTCTTAATTGTTTTTGTTTGTTTGTTTTTGTTTGATTTGAGGTTTAACGTCCCCGTCAACACTGTAAAGGTCATTTTGGAGACGGTGCTTCCAATTTTGTGGGACTTTTACCCGACATTGAGATGAAATGACATCTCAAGCCCTGTTGCCCAATGAAACCATTAAGTTTATTAGCATGGACGGTCTGCCTCGCACCGCAATTCCTGGACATGCTTAGATCCTCTAAGCGGTTGACCAGTACTAGTATGCGGGCCAGATTCAGCTCTGCGTGGAAGCATCATGCAGCCCATATATTTCTTCAAGCCCCTATGGGCGGGGGCCGTGGGTCTACTCTTAAAGGAAAGAATTTACTCTTCAGAGCAAGGAGTAAATTCTGTCCTTTAAGAGTTGACACCTACTGTTGTTGAAGACAGAAATACTTTTGCAGGAGTTGCCTCCCATGAAGGTGTATCCATTCCCCTTAGGAGCTGGCCCTTTTTCAGAGAGGCTCAAATTAAACAATCTCAAATTGGAGCCTGAAAGCTGTCCAGTATCCATTCCTCTCAAAATATGCCTCCCACTACAGATATACAGTGATATTCCACTACAAACAGATTAATTATTCTTTTTAACCCTTATCTTGCTGAATATTCATTTAAGCCACACCCATTTCTATCTATCAACCAATCAAAATACTTGATGTAATTTTTTCCTACAAATTCATAAATTGAACATCAGTGTAGATCCTGATCAGATGGCTCCTTCAGAAGCCATCTGATCTGGATCTACACTGTTTGCAAAGATAGGGGTTGTCGTGAACAGCAAGATAAGGGTTTGGAAGGTTTCAGTTTTTCTTTCAATCTGTTTTCTACACCCAGTGTCAGCCACCAAGCAATCATTTGGGACAGTTCAAAAGTGGTCTTAAAGACCACTTTTGAACAGTTCCAAACGTGGTCTTGATAGCGGAATTTTACTATACATACATATTAGTCTAGCTCCTAGACCTTGATGTCATATTGGCCAATGACCAACCTTTCTGTGTGTTTTTATCAAATATGAAACCTTGTTAGACTATAATCTTGTCTCAGATATCTTCCCAAGATAAACAAGTTGCTATCAGAGAGGGAAAAAGAAGTAAAACTAGAGCTGTCAGTGAAACTGACTAGGG
This sequence comes from Lucinisca nassula, assembly GCA_963580285.1. Lineage (NCBI taxonomy): Eukaryota > Metazoa > Mollusca > Bivalvia > Lucinida > Lucinidae > Lucinisca > Lucinisca nassula. The sequence goes on along the minus strand of OY757016.1, from coordinate 119,784,481 downwards.
CCCCGGCAGCGCTATCAGAGGATAAAAAAAATTTGTGGACGGACAGACGGACGGACAGACAGACAGACGGACGGACAGAGTGATTACTATAGGGCACCCACACTTTCAGTGCGGGGCCCTAAAAACATATAGAAGAATATTACTTATTAACTTTAAAATATGATATCCGACTAGTAGCTAGTTTACATACATATGTATATACAAGTACAGATGTGGAGAAATTACCATGAAAACTAGACTATCAAAACACTTCAGTGTATGCCTATGGCAGATCTGTAAGAAACTCGCCCCTTACAATATAAATTGTCTTTGTTAGATGCTCAAAGTTAGGAAATGCACAGGGAGGTTTAGTTTCTTGCTCTGCGCTGACATTCACTCATAAACGATTAAGAGTTGAATATTATAGCCTAGCATGGCACCATGCTGATGTCTGGAATATAAAAAGAGGGCCACGATGGCCCTGGATCGCTCACCTGATCCATAGAGTAACAAGTGGGCTCCGGGGAGGGCCATTATTGACCCCAAGGCTATAATGTGCATAATGTTGAGGGAGGGCTAAAAAGTGAAGCTTCCTACCAAATATCAACAAAGGCTATAATTTGAACAATCTTGGCAAAGGTCCACTAGATGAAGACTAGATGAAGCTACACACCAAATACCAAAGACCTGCGCCTTGCGGTTTCAGAGAAGAAGATTTTCAAAGATTATCTCTATACAAGTCTATGTTAAACCAAAGGGCCCCGGGGCAGAGGCATTTGTAGCACGAGGGCTATAATTTAACAATCTTGGTAGAGGTCCACTAGATAAAGCTTCATAACAAATATCGAAGACCTAGGCCTTGTTCTTTCAGAAGAAGATTTTTCAAGATTTTCCCGATGTAAGTCTATGTAAAACCAATGGGCCCCGGGGCGGGGACATTTTTGGCCTCAGCACTATAATTTGAATAATCTTGTTAGGGGTCCTTTAGATGAAGCTTCATACCAAATATAAAAGACCTAGGCCTTGTGGTTTCAGAGAAGAAGATTTTTAAAGATTTTTCCTATATAAGTCTACGTAAAACCAAAGGGCCCCTGGGTGGGGGCATTTTTTGGCCCAAGTGCTATTATTTGAACAATCTTGGTAGAGGTCCACTAGATGAAGCTTCGTTCTAAATATCAAAGTCCTGGGCCTTGCGGTTTCAGAGAAGATGATTTTTAAAGATTTTCCCTATATAAGCCTATGTAAAACCAAAGGGCCCCGGGGCAGGGGGCATTTTTGGCCCCAGCACTATAATTTGAACAATCTTGGTAGGGTTCCACTAGATGAAGCTTCATACCAAGTATCAAAGACCTGGGCCTTGTGGTTTCAGAGAAGAAGATTTTTAAAGATTTTCCCTATATAAGCCAATGTAAAACCAAAGGGCCCCGTAGCGGGGGCATTTTTTGTCCCAGCACTATAATTTGAACAATCTTGGTAGGGGTCCACTAGATGAAGCTTCATACCAAATATCAAAGTCCTGGGCCTTGTGGTTTCAGAGAAGAAGATTTTCAAAGATTTTCCCTATATAAGCCTATGTAAAACCAAAGGGCCCCCCGGTGGGGGCATTTTTGGCCCCAGCACTATAATTTGAACAAACTTGGTAGGGGTCCACTAGATGACGCTTCATACCAAATATCAAAGACCTGTGCCTTGTGGTTTCAGAGAAGAAGATTTTTAAAGATTTTCCCTATATAAGCCAATGTAAAACCAAAGGGCCCCGTGGCGGGGGCATTTTTTGTCCCAGCACTATAATTTGAACAACCTTGGTAGGGGTCCACTAGATGAAGCTTCATACTAAATATCAAAGTCCTGGGCCTTGTGGTTTCAGAGAAGAAGATTTTTAAAGATTTTCCCTATATAAGCCTATGTAAAACCAAAGGGCCCCGGGGCGGGGGCATTTTTGGCCTCAGCACTATAATTTGAACAATCTTGGTAGGGGTCCACTAGATGAAGCTTCATACCAAATATCAAAGACCTGGGCCTTGTGGTTTCAGAGAAGAAGATTTTTTAAGTTTGAAAAAAATCTATTTTTGGCTCCTGTGACCTCGATGTGCAACGGACCGGAACCATTTGAACAACTTTGAAAGGGGACCACCTAAGGATCATTCCTGTGAAGTTCGGTCAAAATCCGATCAGTGGTTTAGGAAGAGATGTCGTTTAAAGAAGTTGTTTACGGACGCACGGACGCACGGACGACGGACAAAAAGTGATCCCAAAAGCTCACCTCGTCACTACGTGACGGTGAGCTAAAAATTAAGCATTACATTACCTCATTCTCTTCATCTTGATACTTTTGTTCTTCCGACATAGCTCTAATTAAGCTTCAGCTGTAAATGTCAAAAATATGTATATAGTAGGGTTGGCTAATCAGAGCATAAAGATAATTGATTTTCAGACCTGCCTTTGTGATTGATAATCGATTAGTAATCAAAGAAACACTGTTCATAACTTTAGCTATCTGTTTTGAGCCCAGCACATCGCACAGCCAGAGGAGAACTAAGGAGACAACTGACTGCATTGGGATATCAAGGGGATATGGGAGCGATCTCAATCCTTAAACTTAAATTCACAGGAAATGAGGGACGCGATTTTCCGGTTCATAGAAAACACAAATAAAAGCCTTTTAAGGGACATAATATAGGAATCAAATAAGCGCGCGCAATGTGAAATAAGATTTGCACAGTACTGCTCGCCAAATCCAAAGTGAGGGAAGAAAGAGACATGTCAACTAAGCCTGGACGGACGGTGCCATGACAGAACGGGGCACGGACCCCACAATAAGGAAAATCCATAGCCCAGACCAACCCTCCTGAGGGGTTATGGTAAGCGAGAGAATAGGACGAGGTGTAGCATTGTGGCTGCGACCCACTGGCTTTGCCCTTATGAGCACTGCACTATAATCCTAGCTGATCAGGAGCCACACCGCCTGAAAGAGGACCACACGAGAGCACGCCAGGTCTGGCCAACCCCTCCTGAGGGGGGGGGGGGGTGAGGTAAATGGGGTGTAACTCTGCGGTTGCGGTCCTTGGATTTGCACTTAGGAGCATTGCATCAAAATCCTGGCTGATCGGGAGCCACACAACCCAAAGGAGAACGGCACAACAGCTCACTAGCAAACAAACCCTCTCCTTCAGGAATGCATATAGATAAGTCGGACAGAAAGAAGAAACAATACGCCTTATCACATCTTTTTCTTTTTTTTTTTTTTTTTTTTTTTCCTTTTTGCAAATTTTCGCTTTGGGATAAAGGATGTACATTATAAGGTTACCCAAAAGGCATTAGTAAACTAGAACTAATCTTCCATGTGGTACTCTTTCCTTCCACGGTAGAAACCAGTACTAAGTAATGTGGATAAAGTCTCTTCTCAAGGAAACAATACTAGGCGCTTGCGGGGATCGAACCATCTCCAGCATACTCTTATCTTTTCTTTAGCATTGATCTCAACACATTCTGTCATTGTAACAGACCTAATAGAATCCCACAAGGTAGGGTTAATCTTATGTAGAAAGCCACTTCTACAAAAATGTAATTCTAAGCCTCCATGGTGCAGTGGTTATGCTACTCGTCTCATAAACTAGGGATCATAGGTTCAATCAGGGGCTTCTCCACCTTTTCGGCTATGAAGGAATGCTGAGATTTATGTAACTCTTTCAAAATTGTTACAAGTTTGGACAAAATCAGACAGAAATAGAAAAAAAAATGGAATATGTTATATGAATGCAAGGAATTCACTACAGAACTGTAAAATATGAAGTGCAAATGTTTTTCTGGGCCAGTCTTGAAAGCTAGTTTCGGCCACCCAGGACTTGTCAGTGACACTGAAGTATTTTCAAAATTTCACAATGGAACCAATGATCCTAAATGACAAGAAAAATATCGATTACACTATGATGTATCATATTAAGAACATAGTTTTAGCCAAATGACAACAAACAAAAGTAAGAAAGTAAAGATGGTTCTTTTGTGGCCGCATGTTTTAACCTTGAGGAGCAGCAAATGACTCCCAAGGTCTTTGAATCCAGCTTGTATTACAAACGCTGTTTGAATACCTCTTTCTAACTTATCTTTGATAAGATTCATTTTCAAAACTTCTTAAAATATTAATCTTGGTTTGAACAGAAACCATATTTGCTGGTCAGATGTAACTGCAGAGCTTCCGTTAGGCGGGCGTACGGCGTATATTACGTCCTGAAATCGCTTCCGGACGCCCAAATTAAACATCAAAGGCGTCCCGCGGACTCCCGAAAATTTCTCTGTACGGCCAAAAATCTTTACCGAGACGTATAAACCCGGCGGTAACTGGTCAACTCGTACCTAAGTCAACTCGTACCTGAGTCAACTCGTACCTGTTTTTGGTCAACTCGTACCAGTTCTTTGGTCAACTCGTACCCCCTAGTCAACTCGTACCTATTTTGGTTAACTCGCACCCCAGGGGTAGGTGGGGTACTCTATTTTTTTGCCGAACAATAATTGGAATGGGTTATAACTTGCCCCGAGACATGTCTTGAGTTCACCGGAGGCCAGAAAGAAGTACTTTGGGTACTTTTATTGTAACATGGTTTTCACAGCGCGGGGATTTGCGATCGCGCGCCATCAACCTGCTCTACTTATTATTATTTTAATTATTATTATTATTTTATTAGTATTAAACCCATTCAGTTCCTGAAACCCACAAAGGGGTACCTTGTCAAACACTGCAGGCCAAGATCCGACGCCGCAGAACGCGGGGATATGCGATGGCGCGCCATCAACCTGCTCTAGTTATTATTATTTTTATTATTGTTATTATTATTATTATCATTATTATTATTATTATTTTATTATTATTCACTTTTAACCCATTCAGTATCAGAAACCCACAAAGGGATGCCTTCTCAAACACTGCAGGCCCAGATCAGACGCTGCAGAACGCGGCATCGTATGGTCAGGGCCTACGCTGTTTGAAAAAGTTTAGCCACTTCCCGCATAATTTTGAAGAAAACACAACCTGACACCCCTAAATTTCGAAATATATAAGATGGCAAATTCCATTTGGGTAGTCAAACACTGAATGCCCAGATCAGACGCCGCAGAACGCGGCGTCGTCTGATCAGGGCGGACGCTGTTAGAAAAAGTATAGCCACTTCCCGAATAAATTTTGACAACCTGACACCCCAAAATTTCGAAATATATAAGATGGAAGATTCCATTTGGGTTAATTTAATTAACACTTTAGTTAATCGTGTACCGATTAATTTGGGTGTAAAAAAAACGATTATCGGTACTAGTTTAATCTAATCGTCCTTCATTAAAGACTGTTTTTAATTGCTTTAATTTTGTCGGCGAGCGGCTGTTTTTGTTCTGACAAAACTTAAAACTAAATTCCAGTTTTACTATTTATATATAAAAGTGGGTTTTAAGAGGGAGAAATTCATATAGGCTTGCATTCGTGATGATTGTTTTTATTAAGAGTTTGTTAGTTAAACGGTATAACAAATGTTTATAATTTAAGCAATAAAATTATATAAATAACTGAATTTATTTTTATTGTGCAACCTGTACATCCCGCTGTGTTTATACTCGCCGACATGTAACCGGTTTTGTTCGTGCAATGGGCACACCCCTAAACCTCACTTTATATAGGGAAACTCGGGTTTACGAGGGTATACATTATCTTTCTTTATTTATGCTCCAATACATAGGTTGAGGGTACACTTTAGAGTCGTTCCAACTAAAGATCACAGCCTATGTTTGAAGTATAAATAAGAAAAAAACAACAACAAAAAAAAAAACAAAAAAAAAAAAACACGGATTTTCGAAAGAAAAATTGCCATTTTGGAGATGTGAAAAACGCACCATATTGCACGGGTGTGTTATCGTAAAGTAACAGTAATAAGGAATATGCAACATTTATGTTAGCCAACATTTATGTTTTGAGCATATATGAGAACAAATTATAATTGAATAACTACATTTTATTTGCAACTGAGCATGAAATGTAAGTTCTACAATTATATTTTTCTCGTTATTTTCATTTACATATTTACATATGAAGTTCGTCTTATGTTGAGCATGATGTTATGTACCAATCACATCCCTCTGGAACATAGATTGTTGGCACTCGTTAGAGCTGCCCCACAGGGATAGTTCTAACGAGCACCCATAAATTATGTCTGGCTAAAGGGATATGGGGGTCATACACATGAAAGGCGCCATTTTGGCGCGCGTGCGTAATGGCGTCATGCACACACTATGTATCGTCTTCATCGTCGGGAAAAGGATCAGGAGTCTGCATAGACCATAAAGTTGACCTGTATATATGTGTAACTAAGCCAAACTTACCCCAAAACAAATTTTCTTTTTTACTAAGGTACGAGTTGACTTAGGTACGAGTTGACTAAGGTACGAATTGACCAGATTCGGGTACGAGTTGACTAAGGTACGAGTTGACTTAGGTACGAGTTGACCAGAAACCAAACCCGCCCACTTTTAGCGGTTTGTAAAAAGTTTGCTCCGCCTTCTTAGCTGAAACCGCTTTCTGTGTTTATTGAGTACCAAGGACGTCCCATTTTCTGCCTGCGCGGTATTATATTGACAGTCAGAATCACGTGCGTCGGCACACCTTTGATCGTCATCGGTGTGTGAAAAACGTGTCGAGGTGATTGCTCCGTGTTTGCATATAATTAAACGGATTAGTAGTTGAGGATAAACTAATTATCTCATTGACGATAAGTGTTTTTTAATCCTGTCAACTTGTTACTGTTTAAATTAAAGCGGGTCGTAATTTATGTGTTTGGAAGTGAGATTATCGTTAGCGATGCAAAGTGTGACAATATATGTAGTTTCAAAGATAGATGCGTGCATTTTTTTCTTGAGTAAATAGCAGGTGTTCACTAGGTGAAATAACGAAAATAATTTATAAAATCGCAAAATGTCGCCGCGATCGCTGTTTGATTTTGGCGCCCCGAAAATACGTAAAACCGGGGAATGTGACCAGGCCGGTTCGTCGGGGTCCGAGTTGCAGTCTGATCTGTCTGTTAGCCAAAAAGCAAAAAAAAAAAAAAAAAAAAAAAATACTGCTGACTCGTCTAAGTCTGATCCAATTGACCAAAGTTGCACATGTTTCGGCATGTTTGTCTGAAGCAGTTCCGATGGTTTAGAGTACAGTGAAGACTCGAAGCGTATGTTTTGCAAAATTTGGCAAAACTCTTTTACAAAAGAATTTTTCTTTTTAATCCATATATGACAATGGGTGTCAGGTTTGTTTTATTTGTGTCAAGTTCTACAAACAGTGTAGACAGATCAGAGGCTATGTTCTGTTGTGTCTGATCTTGGTCTACACGATTTGCTAATGACCCAAAAATGGGCCACTAGGTATGTATGGGGATGGGTAATGCGATTGTTTTCTTTACTTTTTATTTATTTTTATTTTTTGGGGGGTGGTGGGGAAGGGAGTTTTACTTGGAAAGTTATCAAATTAATACAGGCCAAGCAAAAATATTTTTCTTTTTTGTATGCACTCCTCTGCACTGTACTGACCGCATGTACATGTATGTCACATAGTTATGAGTAGTTTTAACTTCCTCACAGAGCTTTGCTTGATTGTTTTGAGTTTAACTGCCCAGTCAACACTATTCAAGTCATTTTTGAGCCGGTCAGTTTACCTATCCACACTTTACTTACTAGCCATCTAAAAGAATATACAGGTGATTAAAATGCAAACAAGAGATTCATAGATTAAATAATATATATTTCTTCACCAAAACAATTTTATGATCCGCAAACACCTTGCTTCAAAATTGGGAATTCCTGAATTTTCCAGTGGGTCTTCCAGATTTCAAGGGTAGGAAGTCCGGGACTTCCTGAATTTGGGAGTGAATGGAAGCCCTGTGTAAGGTCATTTAAAATAAAATCCAGGAGTCCAAATATAGTAGCCACCAAGTATGACTACTGGTATAATGGCCCAGTGCAGTTCCTATATCTAGCTCAGCAGTTAAGAAGGGTACACACTGTTTTGAGTGTGGAAGATATTGTGCTTGATAGACTCCATTACATGTATCCAATGATATCATTTGAGAAGTACAGATATCTTATTTCCTTATGCAAGTCCAGTTTGATCCCACATGCCCATCACATGTTTTATGTTGTTCTTTCCCATGAGATCCTATTTAATTCATAGCTGGTTAGACCTTATCCTGCTGAATGAATGAATAAAGCCACACCCATTGCTGACTATCAGCCAATCACTATACTCATTCAATGCACAAACTTCATGACAGTTTAGATCCTGATTGGATGGCCAGAAGTCATATGATCTGGATCTACACTGTTTGCAAAGGTAGATGTCATGTTCTGAAGGATAAGGGTTAGACAAACTGTCTGACCCTCATTTTTACTGCAACCCTGTGCTTTTGTCACAAATTTCAGACCCAAGCTTCATGAAAGAAATAAGTTTGTAAACTATCTAGCATGTACAATGCACACAATCATAGCCTCTTTATAGCACTATTCATTACATCAAGATAGCTACCAAAATGTATATAATATAAAGAAAGATAACCATTTATGGATCTTATTTCTAATATTATCTATACAATTTTTCTGGAAATTTCAGCATGCGTACATGTATCTTCAATGAGGTATTTACCCTAAATATTCGGACACTAAAGTGTCATGAGAATAGACAAGACAGCTTTCAAATGAGCAGTCTGATTAGAGTCTACACTGTTTGCCACTGCAAAAGTTTTTAGTTGAAAATATCAAGCCTGTACTGAAACCTGCATTTGATCTCATTTGAAGCATGGTACTTTGTGAGCATTGAGCTCCCTGTCGCAACCAGACACCGTCGTGATATGACTGAAAAATTGTTGAAAGCGACGTTAAACCCGAATTCACACACACACACATGGTACTTTGTCGACGTCCATGCCCAGAGGGTCCTTTGGAAAACTTTTCTATAAAGATTCATCATATTCTCTAATTAAAATTAAATTTTAGGTAGATGCAAATATTTATTCCCCCCGGCTACATCAGCATGAATTAATATTTGCAATCCACTCGATAACAACAAACAACAATCAGGATAAAAACAGTATGGGAAAAATTTAAATGCTTACTAGTTAAAAAATTGTTTGTTTGTTTGTCGCTTTGTATTGGAGTTTAACAGCCCAGTCAACACTATCTTAGGTCATTTTTGAGCCGGTCGGTTTACCTAACCACACTTTTTCTGGGCAGGCTTATACGTAAGCGGTTAGCCAGTACAGTGCACTTTCTTTTGCCAGCAACTGACAACTGCCCTTCTTGAATCTGCGGAAGGGAGAGAATGACCTTAGAAAAGATTTCATGATCAATCTCCACAAAAGAATTTTGCTGACCTTGGCAGGCATCGAACCCGCGTCCTCCTGATCCATCACGTGAACAAGTCGGTAAGATGAACACCCCCTAAACCCCACTTTATATAAGGGAAACTGGGGTGTACGAGAGAATACATTATTTTTCTTATTTCTGCTCCAAGACATAAGTTGTGGGTACTCGTTAGAACCGCCTCAATGAGGTGGTTTTAACGAGCACCCACAACCTATTTTGCAGTTAAAATAAGAAAAATATCATGGATTTTTATCAGAAAAGTAGCCATTTTGGAGATGTGAAGAAATGCACTTTATCGCATGGATGTGTTATAGTAATGCACCAGTCAGATGCGCATCCGACTTAGCTACTGAGGCCGACCTGGTTAATAGATTGTTCATATGTGACCAACCCATTGTGTACTGAATGAATTTTCACCCTTTATATAAGAGGAGCCTATTTTGCAATTTAGGGGTACCAGAGAAAGTGATTAAAAAATAGTTGAACTTTCTGCTAACACTGAAGGCCCTGATCTGGGCTTGTACTGTTTGCCAAAGATCCATTTAAAATGAGTTAAATCAGTCATTTTATGATAAATTGAAATTTAAAATGCTTCTTAGTGCTGAGAATCTAGTTTGAATAAGAATATCTAAATGATAGTTATTGAATTTTGCTGTGGTTTTGGGAGTTTGAACTGTTGAATCATCTAAATGATTGGTAATACTGGGCTTTTTGTATTGAAAAGCTTATTAAGGCATTTTATTTTATTATATCAGTCACAAAATAGTTTAAAATTTATTTTATGAAATTTATCCAGCTTGACTTAGAGCAATTTTTTACCCCATTCCTTCAAAATTTCATTATTTTTGAGTGCAATACTATACCTAACTTGACTTAGTCACAGTTTTGCGCCAAGATTCTTTTCACTAGTTAGTCGATTTTCAGCGCAAAACTATGACTAACTCAAATTTATAATTTTAAGCTATTTATCTATCTATCTTCTTATACTGAGTCGGTCATATTTGGCCATTACCTCAGTTGGGTGCGTAGCTAAATTTAGAATTTAGCTTAAAAAAAAAACCAAAGGACCAGTGGTCCTGAACCGCTCACCTGTCTGGTGACAATTTTCCTACTTAGATCAGCAGAATCAAACTTTTCAGATTTGAATCCAACTTTTATCATGGATGGATTCTTGAACTCCTGTTTTCAAAATCCTAGTGAGAACTCTGCTGCATATAAAATTGATGAAAAGCATTTAGCCGTGTATCCAGACCACACCTGGGGAAGGCGCTTTTAAAAATTTGTGGTGTTACAAATATGTGCAATAAATCAATTAAAAATATAAAAATATCATCAATTTAAAATCAAAACAAAACACATGATTCTCAACTCTCAACATTATCCCTAAGATGCTGATGGTGCCAGTCGTCATCCCAGCTCCTTCATTTGTAATTACAAATACATGGGCTGTCGTGTACACTTCTCGCCCTTTTTTCAACACTCGATTGATTCCATAAATAGCTACGGGACAAAACAAATGCTTCAGACTGGTCCCCTTTTTGTCTATTTTCAAGTAGAAAATAATAAAAAAAAACAATAACAACCGACGTTTAAAACTATAAACAGCCTTTATTTATTTATTTTTATTAAACTCTGCACAAAATCAAATAGTTATAAGAAAAATAGCCATCCGAAGAGATGGCAAATCCCCCGACCAAAAGCCAATATGGCCTTCATAAGTGTGTTCACCAATAGAAAGTGCACCAGAATTAAACCAGCAATGTATCACAAAAGTATTGCAGTTATGGCCATCACAAGATTATACTTCAGGAGAGCTAACTTAAAAAACAGGGTACTCAGAACTGTGGTTCTTTCACATGACATGCCTGCTTAAGCTCATGCATTTCTGTACAAAGTACCGTCAACATGTCTCAAAGGGTGTTGGAGATCACAAGCTGGTCATACTGTTATATTGGAAGGGTAGATAACTCAAATATTTATCATAGCACCCAGAATTGTGGTTCTCAGGCATGAAGCGCCGTCTCAACCTTGTATACAATTGTGCCAAGTACCATCAATATATCTCAAAGGGTATTGGAGTTATGGCCATCAAAAGGTTATATTGTCAGGGGAGATAATTAAAAAACCAGGGCACCCAGAGTTGTGGTTCTTGCACATTACACACCTGCTTAAACTCATTTACAATTGTACCAAGTACCATCAATATATTTCAAAGAGTATTGGAGATGTGGCCATCACAAGGTAGTGATTCTATATTATTGGAAGGGGAGATAACTCAAAAACCATGGCACCCAGAGTTGTGGTTCTTGAACATAACACACCGTCTCGGCCTTGTGAACAACTGTGCCAGGTATCATCAATATATCTTAAAGGGTATTGGAGTTATGGCCCTCACAAGGTAGTCACTCTATTTTATTGGAAGGGGAGATAACTCAAAAACCATGGCAGCCAGAGTTGTGGTTCTTGTGCATGACACACCGTCTCGGCCTTGTGAACAACTGTGCCAGGTATCATCAATATATCTTAAAGGGTATTGGATTTATGGCCATCACAAGGTAGTCACTCTATTTTATTGGAAGGGGAGATTACTCAAAAACCATGGCAGCCAGAGTTCTGGTTCTTGTGCATGACACACCGTCTCGGCCTTGTGAACAACTGTGCCAGGTATCATCAATATATCTTAAAGGGTATTGGAGTTATGGCCATCACAAAGTAATCATTCTATTTTATTAAAAGGGGAGATAACTAAAAAAGTATGGCATCCAGAGTTCTGGTTCTTGCGCATGACATGCCGTCTCAGCCTTGTAAACAATTGTGCCAAGAACTATCAATGAATCTCAAAGGGTATAGGAGTTATGGCCATCACAAGGTTGCGTCTACGGACGGACGGACGGACGCACGGACAGACGGACGGACGCCAGGCTGATCGCTATATCCCCCGAACCTATTTGGTCGGGGGATAAAAATATATAAATATATAGTCGTGGTGGCTATCTTGGTCATGTGACCTAGACCATATTGGCAACTTTTCATCTTGGTCATGTGATCTAGACCGTATTGGCATTTTTTCATTTGTTCAACTCACAAAGGCTCCATATTAAATTTCACTTAAATTGGCTCAGCAGTTTTGGAGAAAAAAATATCTGAAATATGGATCCTGAATGACCTTGGTCTAAGGCCAATGAATGACCTTGACCTTTCTCACCCATAGATCTTCATGTATTCAGTTACTTTACCTGATCTTCAAATTTTGGTGACACTGTCTTCAATGGTTTCCTATAAATCCATTATTTTCACTTTGCCCCATGCAAAAGCCTAAGTCGGCAAATTTGACATTGCTATAAAATAGGTCAAGGTCAACCCAGGGTCACCAGTTGTACAAACCATGATGGGTCCGAGTACCATATGCTACATGCCAAGTTTCAAGGCCACTGGCGTTATGGTTCTGAAGAAGAAGATTTTTGAAGGCTTTTTACCATTTATGGGCATGGCGGCCATCTTGGGTCTAAGGCCAATGAATGACCTTGACCTTTCTCACCCACAGATCTTCATGTTTTCAGTTACTTTACCTGATCTACCAATTTTGGTGACACTGTCTTCAATGGTTTCCTATAAATCCATTATTTTCACTTTGCCCCATGCAAAAGCCTAAGTCGACAAATTTGACATTGCTGTAAAATAGGTCAAGGTCAACCCAGGGTCACCATTTGTACAAACCATGATGGGCCGGAGTACCATATGCTACATGCCAAGTTTCAAGGCCAATGGCCTTATGGTTCTGAAGAAGAAGATTTTTGAAGGTTTTTTACCATATATGGGCATGGCGGCCATCTTGGGTCTAGGGCCAATGAATGACCTTGACCTTTATCACCCATAGATCTTCATGTATTCAGTTACTCTACCTGATCTACAAATTTTGGTGACACTGTCTTCAATGGTTTCCTATAAATCCATAATTTTCACTTTGCCCCATGCAAAAGCCTAAGTCGGCAAATTTGACATTGCTGTCAAATAGGTCAAGGTCAACCCAGGGTCACCATTTGTACAAACCATGATGGGCCTGAGTACCATATGCTACATGCCAAGTTTCAAGGCCACTGGCCTTATGGTTCTGGAGAAGAAGATTTTTGAAGGCTTTTTACCATATATGGGCATGGTGGCCATCTTGGTCATGTGATCCAGACCCCGCGAACAAACTTTTGTTCCCCCATCCCACTGAGGCTCCATATGAAATTTGGCTTTGATTGGCCCTGCAGTATCGGAGAAGAAGATCTTTGAAAATGGTGGACGGACGGACGGACGGACGGACGATGGACCATGGCTATACTATAAGCTCACCTATGAGCCTAAAGGCTCAGGTGAGCTAAAAATCCATTATTTTCACTTTTTCCTATGCAAAAGCCCAAGTCAGCATATTTGACATTACTGTAAAATAGGTCAAGTTCAACCCAGGGTCACCATTTGAACAAATTATGATAGGCCCGAGTACCATATGCTACATGCCAAGTTTCAAGGCCATTGGCCTTACGGTTCTTGAGAAGAAGAATTTTGAAATGTTTTTACCATATATGGGCGTGGTGCCCATCTTGGTCATGTGATCTAGACCATATTGGCAGCTTTTCATTTGTTCAACTCCCAAAGGCTCCATATTGAATTTCACTTCAATTGGCTCAGTAGTTTCTGAGAAAAAATGTTTGAAATATGGAACCTGCGTGACCTTGGTCTAAGGTCAATTAATGACCTTGACCTTTCTTACATATAGATCTTCATGTATTCAGCTACTTTACCTTATCTACTAATTTTGGTGACAGTGTCTTCAATGGTTTCCTAAAAATCCATTATTTTCACTTTTTCCCATGCAAAAGCCTAAGTCGGCAAATTTGACATTGCTGTAAAATAGGTCAAGGTCAACTCAGGGTCACCATTTGTACAAACTATGATGGGCCTGAGTACCATATGCTACATGCCAAGTTTCAAGGCCATTGGCCTTACGGTTCTGGAGGAGAAGAATTTTTAAGGCTTTTTACCATATATGGGCGTGACGGCCATTTTGGTCATGTGATCTTGACCGTATTGGCATTTTTTCATTTGTTCAACTCACAAAGGCTCCATATTAAATTTTACTTAAATTGGCTCAGCAGTTTTGGAGAAAAAAATGTTTGAAATATGGATCCTGAATGACCTTGGTCTAAGGCCAATGAATGACCTTGACCTTTCTGACCCATAGATCTTCATGTATTCAATTACTTTACCTGATCTACAAATTTTGTTGACACTGTCTTCAATGGTTTCCTATAAATCCATTATTTTCACTTTGCCCCATGCAAAAGCCTAAGTCGGAAAATTTAACATTGCTGTAAAATAGGTCAAGGTCAACCCAGGGTCACCATTTGTACAAACCATAATGGGCCCGAGTACCATATGGTACATGCCAAGTTTCAAAGCCACTGGCCTTATGGTTCTGGAGAAGAAGATTTTTGAAGGCTTTTTACCATATATGGGCATGGCGGCCATCTTGGTCATGAGATCCAGACCCGCGAACAAGGCCAATGAATGACCTTGACCTTTCTGATCCATATACATTCATGTATTCAGTTACTTTACATGATCTACAAATTTTGGTGACACTGTCTTCAATGGTTTCCTATAAATCCATTATTTTCACTTTGCCCCATGCAAAAGCCTAAGTCGACAAATTTGACATTGCTGTAAAATAGGTCAAGGTCAACCCAGGGTCACCATTTGTACAAACCATGATGGGCCCGAGTACCATATGCTACATGCCAAGTTTCAAGGCCACTGGCCTTATGGTTCTGGAGAAGAAGATTTTTGAAGGCTTTTTACCATATATGGGCATGGCGGCCATCTTGGTCATGTGATCCAGACCCTGCAAACAAACTTTTGTTCCCCCATCCCACTGAGGCTCCATATGAAATTTGGCTTTGATTGGCCCTGCAGTATAGGAGAAGAAGATCTTTGAAAATGGTGGACGGACGGACGACGCCATGGCTATACTATAAGCTCACCTATGAGCCTAAAGGCTCAGGTGAGCTAAAAAAAAAGAGAAGTCACTGGATGAGTCCTTAAAACTATTTACAATCTGAATAACAGAGGTATACTAAAACGCATACCTCTGAGTCTCAATCTTACACTGTATGGGCTTTGAACTCCTCTGCAGTCTTAGCATTCACCACAGAAGAGGGAAGACTATTCCACTGGGGAATAGTCCTAGGGAAGAAGGAATTTTTCAGGGCATCACTGTAGGACTGGTACCTGTGATACTGTGAGTTGTTTACTTTTGATGCCCTTGTTCGAGTTGAAACTGTCACAGGGGTCAAGTATTTATCTTTATTAACGGCCACTGTACCTGAATGTATCTTATAGAAGAAGGTTAAAGAGGACTGCTCACGACGGGCCTCTAGGGACGGCCATTCTAGCTCGTTAAGCATGTCACCGACGCTGCTTCTATTGCGCCATCGCCGGCAGGTCCATCGAGCAGCTGTCCTCTGCACCTTCTCCACCTGCTGAGTTTTAACACAGGGATGCCAAATGGGTGATGCATATTCTAGCTGAGGGCGAACCAATGTTTTATATGCAACATCCTTTGACTGCCTAGGTGCAGAAGCCAAGTTTCGTCTAAGAAATCCTAAAGTCCTAGTTGCTTTTGATGTTATTTCTGAAACGTGTTGACCCCAATCAAGATCATTAGTGATGGTGATACCAAGATACTTGGCGGATTGAACCTGTTCCAAGATTTGCTGGTGTAGTTTATAGTCAAACTTAATTTGTTTGTCCGGAGGGTGTCGCGACACCCTCATTGAATGACATTTGGCCACATTGAACTTCATTTGCCAATCAGCCTCCCACTGTGCTAGTTGATTCAGGTCATCTTGTAGAATAAGACAGTCAGAAGAAGAATATATATTCCTATAAAGGACACAATCATCAGCAAACAAACGGACAGATGACCTGATGTTATCAGGGAGATCATTAATGAATACCTAGAAAAGGACCGGTCCAAGGACCGAACCTTGGGGGACACCAGATAAAACAGGGACTGGATCAGACGCTTGGCCATCAAGTACAACTTGTTGTGAGCGCCCTGAGAGCCATGAGCTAACCCACCTGTGTGTGGATCCTCTTATCCCATAGTATTCCAATTTATACAATAGCCTCCTGTGAGGTACCTTGTCAAAGGCCTTAGCGAAGTCCATGATAATCAAGTCAGTCTGTTTGTGGCCACGGTTTGTGGCCCCATCCAGATTGCTCACAATGTCATGGTAAAACTGAACTAATTGAGTTTCGCAAGACCTTTGACTTCGGAAACCATGTTGACAGTCAGCAAGAATGCTCTCAAAGGCTAGGTGCTTGTTGATGTTACTAACTATTATATGCTCCAGGGTTTTGCAACAGATGCATGTTAGCGACACTGGTCTATAATTTGCTGCATCATATTTTTCTCCTTTTTTATAGACCGGGGTAACATTAGCTTGTTGCCAGTCATCTGGTACAGTGCCCTGGGCAAGTGATTCATTGAAGATAAAGGCCAGCACAGGTGAAATTTCAGCACCACATTCTTTAAGCACCCTGGCATTCAGGTCATCAGGCCCAGATGCCTTATGTATTTTGAGCTTACCTAACAGTTTGGCGACCCCGTTTGGGTCAACTGTTATGTCCCCCATTGAGGGGAACTGACTATTACCTTTAGTTGGTAGCTCACCATCAGTTTCACGCGTAAATGCAGATTGAAACTGTTTGTTACATATGTTGGCCTTATCGGGCGAATCTGTTTTGAGAATACCGTTATCTCTTAAAGAAGTGATCCCAAAAGCTTTCTTTTTCAGGGACTTTACGAATGACCAAAACTTTTTTACTTTACCATTCTTCTGGGGACTGTCGGGATCTGTATTATCATCCTCAAAGGTAAAGATGCTGGAAACATGCTTCCAATATGCATCTCTTATTACCTTTTGTACATGTGCTCTGAACCGTTTGTAATGGCTCTTAACGTCAGGGCTACTAGACTTACGAGCACGAAAGTACATTCGATTGCGTCTTCTAATTAGATGCTTGATCGTGTTGTCGATCCAAGGCGCATTATGCTTTGTTTTGGTCATTTTCGTTGGAATAAACCTTTCCATAGCTGCAGTTAATTCGATCTTAAAATTGACCCACATGTCGTTAACTGACATGTGTGAAAGGTCAGAGGAAAGGAACGAATCTCTAAATCGTGCCATATGGTCTCGCAGACCATCCATATCCGCACCTTTATATAGATATATTTTACGCGGGGCTTGTCTGATTCGTTTTGCTTTTATGTCGTATTCAATAAGGACTATGTCGTGATCGGATTTGCCGATCGGGGGCATCCCCTTAACTCGATTAACTGGGGATGGGGAATTTGTAAATAAACTATTTAGACATAGTTTTACTTGAAAATGATTATGATCATGAAACATAACATATATAACAGCATACATGGCAAAAGTCTATGTTACAAAACGAAAACAAGGAAAAAAGATAAACAGTTTTTTCGCTCTCTTGTAAAATTTCAAAAAACTGACTTAGCCTAGTTTTGCGCTAAGCCATTGTCTTGTTTTGTAGATTTTATTAAAATACTCATAAATATATTCATAAATAGATTCTCTTTTAATGTCCTGATAAAGAAGGCTGTCTAACTGTACCAAAATATCCACAGATGTTACTGAGATCACCACTAATATCGCAATACTGTATGCCCCCGCATACAGTCATACAGTTTTGTGTATTTCAGTCAAATACTCATTAATATGCATTAATATATTCATTTATAATGGCCAGTCTAAGAATGAAGCTGACTGTTCAGTTAAGATTCTGCTGCTGAAGCAAAATATAAGTATATTAAACAGGGGAAAGTTTCTAACATGTACACAGAATCAAAGTTTGGAGCAGTAATAAGCATTTTCATATTAAACAAGAGGGCCCAGAGGGCCCTGGGTTCGCTCACCTGATCCATAGTGTAACAAGTGGGCCTCAGGCAGGACCATTTTAGCCCCTGGGCTTTAATTTGAACAACCTTGGTAGAGGTCCACAAGATGAAGCTTCACACCAAATATCAAAGACCTGAGCCCTGTGATTTCTAAGAAGAATTTTAAAGGTATTTCTAACAGAAGTCTATGTAAAACATGTGGGCCCCAGGGCAGGACCAGTTTCTTCCCATTAGGGCTATAATCTGAACAATCTTAGTAGATGTCCATCAGATGAAGCCTCAAATCAAACACCTAGGCCTAGGTAGTCGGGGAAAAAGATTTTATAGGTTTCCCTATGTAAGTCTATGTAAATCATGTGGGCCTGGGGGCAGGGCAAATTATGGCTCCAGGGCTAAAAATTTGAACACTCTTGGTAGAATTCTGCTGGATGTAGCTTCCTAGTAAATATTGAAGACCTGGACCTTGGGGTTTCATAGAAGAAGATTTTTAAAGATTTTCCCTATATAAGTCTATGTAAAACCAAAGGGCCACGGGGTGGGGGCATTTTTGGCCCTAGGACTATAATTTGAACAATCTTGATAGAGGTCCACTAGATGAAGCTTCATACCAAATATCAAAGACTTGAGCCTTGTGGTTTCAGAGAAGAAGATTTTTAAAGATTTTCCCTACATTAGCCTATGTAAAACCAAAGACCCCCGGGGCGGGACCATTTTTTGCCCCAGGGCTATACATGTAATTTGAACAATCTTGGTAGAGGTCCACTAGAAGAAGCTTCATACAAAATATCAAAGACCTGGGCCTTGTGGTTTCAGAGAAGAAGATTTTTGAAGATTTTCCCTATATAAGCCTATGTAAAACCAAAGGCCCCATGGGGTGGGGACATTTTTGGCCCCAGGGCTTTAATTTGGACAATCTTGGTAGAGGTACACTAGATGAAGCTTCATACCAAATATCAAAGACCTGGGCGTTGTGGTTTCAGAGAAGAAGATTTTTAAAGATTTTCCCTATATAAGCCTATGTAAAACCAAATGCCCTCGGGGAAGGGGCATTTTTGGCCCCAGGGCTATAATTTGACCAATCTTCATAGAGGTCCACTAGATGAAGCATTACACCAAATAACAAAGACTTGGGCCTTGCAGTTTCAGAGAAGAAGATTTTTAAAGATTTTCCCTATATAAGCCTATATAAAACCAAAGGCCCCGGGGTGGGGGCATTTTTGGCCCCAGGGCTATAATTTGAATAATCTTGGTAGAGGTCCACTAGATGAAGCTTCATACCAAATATCAAAGACCTGGGCCTTGTGGTTTCAGAGAAGAAGATTTTTTAAATATTTTCCCTATATAAGCCTATGTAAAACCAAAGGGCCCCAGGGCGGGGGCATTTTTGGCCCTAGGGCTATAATTTGAACAATCTTGATAGAGGTCCACCAGATGAAGCTTCACACCAAATATCAAAGACTTGGGCCTTGCGGTTTCAGAGAAGAAGATTTTTAAAGATTTTCCCTATATAAGCCTATGTAAAACCAAAGACCCCCGGGGCGGGGCCATTTTTGGCCCCAGGGCTATAATTTGAACAATCTTGGTAGAGGTCCGCTAGATAAAGCTTCATACCAAATATCAAAGACCTGGGCCTTGTGGTTTCAGAGAAGAAGATTTTTTAAATATTTTCCCTATATAAGCCTATGTAAAACCAAAGGGCCCCGGGGCGGGGGCATTTTTGGCCCTAGGGCTATAATTTGAACAATCTTGATAGAGGTCCACTAGATGAAGCTTCACATCAAATATCAAAGACTTGGGCCTTGCGGTTTCAGAGAATAAGATTTTTAAAGATTTTCCCTATATAAGCCTATGTAAAACCAAAGACCCCCGGGGCGGGGCCATTTTTGGCCCCAGGGCTATAATTTGAACAATCTTGGTAGAGGTCCACTAGATGAAGCTTCATACCAAATATCAAAGACCTGGGCCTTGTGGTTTCAGAGAAGAAGATTTTTAAAGATTTTCCTTATATAAGCCCATGTAAAACCAAAGGCCCTCGGGGCAGGGGCATTTTTGGCCCCAGGGCTACAATTTGAACAATTTTGATAGAGGTCCACTAGATGAAGCTTCATACCAAATATCAAAGACTTGGGCCTTGCGGTTTCAGAGAAGAAGATTTTTAAAGATTTTCCCTATATAAGCCTATGTAAAACCAAAGGCCCCCGGGGCGAGGGCATTTTTGGCCCCAGGGCTATAATTTGAACAATCTTGGTAGTGGTCCACTAGCTGAAGCTTCATACCAAATATCAAAGACCTGGGCCTTGCGGTTTCAGAGAAGAAGATTTTTAAAGATTTTCAGTAAAAAAATCTATTTTTAGCTCCTGTGACCCAGATGTGCAATGGACCGGAACCATTTGAACAATTTTGAAAGGGGACCACCTAAGGATCATTGCTGTGAAGTTTGGTCAAAATCTGATCAGTGGTTTAGGAGGAGATGTCATTTGAAGAAAAAGTTTACGCACACACACACACACACACGCACGCACGCACACACGCACTGACGACGGACGACGGACGAAAAGTGATCACAAAAGCCCACCTTGTCACTACGTGACAGGTGAGCTAAAAATGACGGTGATTTCGATAATGTCCGATGTGGTTGAATACAACCCCCCCACCCCCAAAAAAGTACACACACAATCAAATGGTATTTGTAGAAACTCTTGTACTGACATTAATGATTCACTCCTAAACCACATCACATATTAACATATTTTAAATATTTAACATGGGTTTTTTTTAACAAAATGATGGTGATTTCGGTAATTTTGTAGGTGACTGGTGATTTCCATGTTATATTAAGAAAAAAAAAAACGCTGAAATTTTGTGATTTTTTCTACTATTATTAATTCCAAGATATTAATATGAAACTAGGCACTGCCTAGTCACGAGCATGGTTATTACTATGTCCATTTCAACAATCAATCAACACTATATGGTCAGGGATTTTCAATTTAAAATTAACAAAAAAAAAATCTCTCTACAAAATCATTTGTACAAAAATAATAAAGTGGACAGTGATTGAACAATACTCTGAAACAATAAAACAAATCGGTTGATAACTCATGGGAATCTTAATCTCTATATTATATTTTAAGCCAAGCATTCAATAAGAGTTATATCTCTATATTATAGTTATAACTCTTATTGAATGCTTGGCTTAAAGTTACTAAAATAAAACCACACAACCCCAACCAACACAGTACAATTCAAAATATCACTTTCAGCAATTAACTTTTTAAACATTAAAGGACTATAACTCTGCTGAAAATGAATTGATGTAAACCAAAAAAAAAAAAAAAAAACATGAAACAGTCCCAATTAAGCTATATCTTGCCAACATAAATTCATACTGAAGGTGAACCACTCAAAGTTTCTTTGGCAACTCCATCAGTACGGGTCAGAGGAAACGCCCTCCGCTGGATCCGTGCTTTACTTGGTAACCGCTTGCAGACTGTGGTCCTTGATTGTGAGGAATCCGAATCTGTACCAGTGACTTCGGGTGTCCTACAGGGCTCTGTCCTGGGCCCGATTCTGTTCCTCATATAGATCAATGCTTGTTTGTTTGATTTGAGGTTTATCGTCCCTGTCAACACTGTAAAGGACATTTTGGAGACGTTGCTTCCAATTTTGTGGGACTTTTACCCGACATTGAGATGAATTGACAGCTCAAGCCCTGTCGCCCAATGAAACCAATAGGGTTTATAACCATGGACGGTCCAACTCGCACCGCTTTGCCTGGGCAGACTTAGATCCTCTAAGCCGTTTACCAGTAATCGTGTGCGGGCCGGATTCAGCTCTGCGTGGAAGCATCATGCAGCCCATATATTTCTTCAAGCCCCTATGGGCGGGGGCCATTATAGATCCGTGACCTACCAGATGAGCTAACCTCAAAAGTATGTCTGTTTGCAGATGACACTGCTGTGTATCTGACAGTTGGGGGCGCGGATGACAGTGGCGTGCTAAAGCAGGACCTGGACAGACTATGTGGGAATCCAGGTGGGACATGGAGTTTAACCCCTCTAAGTATCAGGTTGTTAGGGTGTCTACCTCTAAAAAACAGTAAATTTTCCATGCAAACTGCACGGCCATGTCCTTGAGGTTGTCACCAGTGCAAGATACTTGGGGGTTGACATTTCCAGTGGCCTATCATGGAATTCCCATATCAACAGAATTACTGCCAAAGCAAACAGTACCGTTGGATTCGTCAAACGAGACATCAAAGTCAAAATCCAAAAGGTCAGGGAGTCTGTCTACTCTACAAAACACTGGTATGCCCAAAGCTGGAGTATGCGGCCCCAATCTGGGATCCCCATACCAGATGAAAAAATAATCAAGCATGAAAAAGTAAAACGAAGAGCTGTCCGATGGACCACTAATAATTATGATTATAGTCAAACGTAACGGGCATGCTCCAGGAATTAGGTTGGAGGTCCCTCGAACAAAGACAGGCAGATGCGCATCTTTGCTTTTTCTACAAGAAGAAAGGGCGAGGATTGCGACCACATAAAATAGATTTAAGCCCCCACCCCACAGTAAAAATCTTTTCACTGACCGTTCCAAAAGTGGTTCTTCTGTCGCGGTTTATTTTTTACAAGGGTTGTCTTTGAGAGTGTGTATCGCTTATATCTTTTTGTTTTGGATAGCCAATCGGCCATTTTGTGGGAAAGTAACTGTCCTTTTGGCTTTCCACTATTGATGTTTCCATTGGGGAATTTGGGGTCTAGTTATTCTTTCCCTTTGGTGTCTCTGATTGGAGGTGTGGTTAATTGTATAAATTCCTGATCATTGCCTTCGCATCTGTTTTAGAACGAAATCGAACTCTGTTTGGCTGAGTGATGTGCAGAGACCCTACCATGTCCCCGTGAAAGCTGGCTTATACCGCAAGTCTTACAGTCATAATACTAGTGTGCTCCATACCTATATACTGTATCCTGGCTATGACATGAAATTTGAATGATTCTGGCTGAATATGTTAATTTGTTTATAGTCTAACGACCCATTGAACACTATTTAGAATATACAATGTATATCCAACCACTTAGGCAGTTTGCCTAATGCACTAGTCATTTGTAACCACTGCCCCCCCCCCCCCCCACCTACGGGGATAGGCGGGGGATAGCGGGGCTAATGTGCGGGGTAATTAATTACCCTCTGTATTCCCCCGCAGTGCCGGGTTAATGCGGGGTTTTTGATATTATGCAAATATACCCCCAGTGGAATGAACTATTATAAACAGCGGGGCTTTGACCTTCTGTAGGTTCCCCGCAGTGCAGGGCTTCTAGCAGGGCTGTGAAAAGTGAAAAGTCATTGTCCCCGCTATCCCCGTAGGTGGGGGGCAGTGGTTACAAATGACTGGTGCATAACATCATCAGTTTAACAGTGTTTAAGTAGACCTGTCCTGTTAGCCCCTTTCTGTACAGAATGTCCCCAAAAGAAAATCAAATTGGCAAACAGTGCATGCATGCAGTCCCAATTCAGATGCCGCAAAATGCAGATCTGATCAGGGCCTTCACTGTTGATCGAATTTCGATGGCAAGTGCATATGGTGTCAGGTATCTTTCTATCAACTGGATGTAAGTCTATGGTTGGGATCTTTAAATAATGTCATGTTGTGAGGTACAGAACTCTTTAGTACAAATGATATAGATCAGTGGTTAGTGCACTTGCCTCTGACGCTAGAGGCCCCCCGTTTGATTCCTGGTGGCAGTGATTATTTCTGGATATGAAAACGCTCCATTGGCATTATCTGCTGGGCGAATGGCAAAATTGCACCGTCGTTCGGATAACTGTGTAGGCTTTCAACCTACAAACCTAGTGTGTACTAAATGTACATCTGCGAGTAATGGTCAAATGTGACCGATCACAGGATAGATAGATAGATAGATCGGTGGTTAGTGCACTTGCCTCTGACACTAGATAGAGGCCCCCGGTTTGATTCCTGGTGGCAGTGATTATTTCCGGATGCAAACACACTCCATTGGCATAATCTGCTGGATGAATGGCAAAATTGCACCGTCGTTCGGATAACTGTGTAGGCTTTCAACCTACAAACCTAGTGTGTACTAAATGTACATCTGCGAGTAATGGTCAAATGTGACCGATCACAGGATAGATAGATAGATAGATCGGTGGTTAGTGCACTTGCCTCTGACACTAGATAGAGGCCCCCGGTTTGATTCCTGGTGGCAGTGATTATTTCCGGATGCAAACACACTCCATTGGCATAATCTGCTGGATGAATGGCAAAAAGTGCACTGTCGTTCGGATAGATAGATACCTAACACCATATGAACTTACCAGGCAATTTGTCATGATGTTTGGTCTGAATCAGGATCAGTTTAGGAAATACCAGTGTGTGTGTTTTACAAAATCAAATGCACTCAATGCAGTTTAAAGATCCCTACCGTAATTACATGATTACTGTGTAGGCTTTCACCCTGCAAAACCTGGAGTGTATGTAATATACACCTGCAGTAATGGTCAAATGTGACCGACGCAGTATCAGAAGATAGATAGATAAATCTGTGAAGAATGCTGCATAATCGTGGAAATGTAGAATTTTCGACAGAAACAGCTTTTTACAAATACTTCCTTGTTTGTACACACCAGCCTTTCAATGTATTCCTATCAAAGTAACAGAGTATCAGCGTACAAAGCGGCAAACGCCCCAAATGAACTGTCAAAACAATTGTTGTTCACTGGCCAAAAACTGTAACGCTCAGACGGAAGGTAAACAAAAGACTGATTCTCATTTTTGTGGATTCTTTAAGGTTTACGCCTAAATAATTCTGATAAGCGCCTGAATAACATTGATCAATGATTTAGAACCGATCACGCATTTTTCGAACAAACGCCGGGAAAATGAATTTTTTTTTAAAACGCATTTATTTGTTAAAAAGGATACGTTATAGTTCTTGAAATTTAGAAATATCTTAAACATTTACGAAAAGAGAAAAAAATCCGACCAAAAATGTAAGCGTTTCTCGGCAGTTTTCAATTCGCGAGATCTCGTAACTTTGGGACGGATCAGCTGAGAGAGATGGGCTGGTGAAATGCACGCGCACGTTATCTATAGGCGTGCACGCCAAAGTTGCCTTCGGCAACTTTGTCCATGCCCGTATAAACTAGACCACTTCAATATATTTTAAATTTTTAACATGGTTTTATATCAATAAAATGGTGATTTCGGTAATTTAGATTGATTTCTATGTTATATTAAAAATAAAAAGACACATACGGTGAAATTTTGGGGAGTTTTGTCTACAAATATTAATTCCAAACATTATAATCTAGACCCTTACAATATATTTCATATATTTAACATGGTTTTATATCAATAAACTGGTGATTTCGGTAATTTATAAGGTGATTTCGGTGATTTCGATAGATTTCGGTGATTTCACTAAGTTGTCCGACCCCATTTAAAGTGTAATTTGATCGATTTTCTGTAACAGTCAACTAAAATATGCCTGTAATATCAAACCTATTTACAATGTACACAGAATCAAAGTTTGGAGCAGTAATAAGCATTTTCATATTAAAAAATGACGGTGATTTCGATAATGTCCGATGTGGTTGAATACAACCCCCCCACCCCCAAAAAAGTACACACACAATCAAATGGTATTTGTAGAAACTCTTGTACTGACATTAATGATTCACCCCTAAACCACATCACATATTAACATATTTTAAATATTTAACATGGTTTTTTTTTAACAAAATGATGGTGATTTCGGTAATTTTGTAGGTGACTGGTGATTTCCATGTTATATTAAGAAAAAAAAAACGCTGAAATTTTGTGATTTTTTCTACTATTATTAATTCCAAGATATTATAAACTAGACCACTTCAATATATTTTAAATTTTTAACATGGTTTTATATCAATAAAATGGTGATTTCGGTAATTTAGATTGATTTCTATGTTATATTAAAAATAAAAAGACACATACGGTGAAATTTTGGGGAGTTTTGTCTACAAATATTAATTCCAAACATTATAAACTAGACGCTTACAATATATTTCATATATTTAACATGGTTTTATATCAATAAACTGGTGATTTCGGTAATTTATAAGGTGATTTCGGTGATTTCGATAGATTTCGGTGATTTCACTAAGTTGTCCGACCCCATTTAAA
This sequence comes from Lucinisca nassula, assembly GCA_963580285.1. Taxonomy (NCBI): domain Eukaryota; kingdom Metazoa; phylum Mollusca; class Bivalvia; order Lucinida; family Lucinidae; genus Lucinisca; species Lucinisca nassula. The sequence goes on along the minus strand of OY757016.1, from coordinate 119,757,968 downwards.
GTGTAATTTGATCGATTTTCTGTAACAGTCAACTAAAATATGCCTGTAATATCAAACCTATTTACAATGTGTTTATATGGAACCAGCTGCTTTCTGCCAACCACAAAAGATCATTGTCAAAAGGAAAAGTAGTTTGGCGCATGTGCAGTGACAAGTTAACAAGGTCATGTGTCAAAACATTGGATCCGTCTATAGACGGATCCAATGTTTTGACACGTGACCGTGTTTACCTGTCATTGCGCATGCGCAAAATTACTTTTCCTTTTTATTACAATCTTTCGTGGTTGGCAAAAAGCCACTGGTTCCATATAAACACATTGTAAATAGGTTTAATATTACGGGCATATTTTAGTTGTCTGTCACAGAAAATCGATCGATTTACACTTAAAATGAGTAGATTAATATATTTTAGAGCTCATTCATGCTTCTTCCGCGTTTAGTCATTCGTTTTGCGCATTTTTATTACAAATAATTAAGACCGTCCCGTCTCGTTACCTGTATAAGTTTAACAGGTAATTTAAGCATCAAAACATCCTCATATCTTCTAGAAACCAATAATTACTAGCCAAGACATGTCTATTATAAAAGTTTAAAGATCAATTTTGTCGTTTCGATTCGGAACAAAATACAATATCGGAGCGTGATAGCTCAGAGGTTAGTGCACTTGCCTCTGATGCTAGAGGTCCCGGGTTCGATACCCGGCAGCGGCGATAAAATTTCGGTGTCCGAACAGGCTCCTTTGGCATCATTTGCAGGGATGAATGTCATAAAGTGCACCGTCCTTCGGATCGGGACGTTAACTGGAGGCCCCTATCTATCTATCTTCTGATACTGCGTCGGTCACATTTGACCATTACCGCAGGTGTATGTTACATACACTCCAGGTTTTGCAGGATGAAAGCCTACACAGTAATCATGTAATTACGGTAGGGATCTTTAACCTGCACAGGGGATGGTTCTCCCTGCACAGGGGGCCTCCAGTTAACGTCCCGATCCGAAGGACGGTGCACTTTATGACATTCATTCCTGCAAATGATGCCAATGGAGCGTGTTCGGACACCGAAATTTTATCGCCGCTGCCGGAGATCGAACCCGGGACCTCTAGCATCAGAGGCAAGTGCACTAACCACTGAGCTATCACGCCCCCTGTGCAGGGAGAACCATACCCTGTGCAGGTTAAAGATCCCTACCGTAATTACATGATTACTGTGTAGGCTTTCATCCTGCAAACCTGGAGTGTATGTAATGTACACCTGCGGTAATGGTCAAATGTGACCGACGCAGTATCAGTAGAAAGGAAAGAAAGGAAGTTTAGAGAAAATAACACCGCATTTACAATGGCGATAAACGGCCAAAGACGTTTTCTGCCAACCACCGGTAAGTCCCGGCAAATAGTATTATTGAGCGATGACGTAGTGTTTGGATGTGTCTATAACCTGATAACAATTTTGCTGTTCCCCACCTACCAATGTAAACAAGTAGCAGAATCAGGACGTCAATAATTCTCTCAAAGAGAAATAAGTTAGTAGCTATCTGTTATCGTCACCTTTAATTTAAGAATATATATCATATGCAATAGTTCAAAGTATAACCTGTTCATTATAAACCTGAAAATAAGGAGAAATTCATTTATTATGCACCTAATTAGAATCTATGTTAGCGAACACTTGCCTCTGACTCACTCAGATGCTTGTTTGTCGGCGATTACTAATGTCCGGGAATAGTCCGAGAAATGGCCGGAAATCGTCCGGAAAAAGTCGGGTAGGTGCGTTATCCCTGATGTCTCCACTTCGGGTGGTCAAAAATTAATATCAAATAAAATTTTAAGCTCCATTCTAAAAGATTTCTAAAAATTATTTTTAATTTTTAACATTTTAAGGGTCCATTTCTGAAGTTAATTTGTCCGGGATGTTCCCAGGGTAGTGGTGCCTAAACCCCAATATCTCGACTTGGATGATCAGAAATTAGCAAAAAATAGTATCAAATAAAATTTTTAGCTCCAGTCTAAAACATTATTAAAATTATTTTTCATTTTTAATATTTTAGGGGTCCGTTTTTTATGTTGATTTGTCTGGGGAATTCCCGGATTGTGTCCTGGAGGTTGTGCCTAATCCCTAATATCTCCACTTCGGGTCGTCAGAAATTAATGAAATTAGTATCAAATAATTATAAATAATGCAGGTCGTGTGCTCATTATAAGCGCCTCACTGAGGCGAGTCTAATGAGTGCACACAACATGACTTTATTTTATAGAAGATCACAAAGATGTAATAAGTTATCTTAAATTACGGCTCAAGACCTACTTGGCAAACAGTCTAGAACTTGATCACAGGTTTAACCCATATATAGGTGTACGGACTTTGAGTGATTTACGGACCAATATGATCAGACGCTGCAATCTTGGCGTCTGATCTGGGTCATAAAATGTGGCATCCGCTCTGGTTCTACTGTTTGCTGAAACAACGACGAAATTGAGCCGCATCCATTTTTTGCTGGCGATGAATTAGGTGTACACACTTAATTAGGCGATGAATTAGGCGATTTCACGGGCCATTAATTTTCTAACGAGATTAAACATGTTTTGAGTTAATTGCTTTAACTCATAATAAGTTGACGTGTGCTGCATACCGGGATTGAAATAGTAGAAAGTGACTTCCACAAAAGTTGTGTCCAATTGATATTTTGAACGAATGCTGTTATTTTGTTTGTTTGAATTGGTATTAAACATGTAGTTTATTATCATGTTTCTTTATTTCTGCTAAAAAATCGAAAAAAAAAAAACATACTGTACGTTTTAAGCAGAGATCTAGAAAATGTAAATTTAGCTACAATTAAATGAAATTCCGATAAAACAAAATTAAATCCCATACTTTTTCACATTTCTGCTCTAGACAGAGAGTATACGAACTCCACAGAACGGTTTCAACGAGTAAACACAACCTATGTTTTTGAGCATAAAAATGGAACAGATCTATACCCCTGTTCAAAAACAACCGAATTCTAATGATTGTGGGCATTTTGCAATAGCGAACGTGGTAGGGTTTTGTTTTGCTCCGGAATCATTTAACACTGTACTAATATTCGACGTGTCAAAAATGAGACAGCATTTAGCTGAATGTTTGGAAAATGAAAAAAATGTCAGCGTTTCCGAAAGAAAAAGACACATGCAGGCTTAAACTTTATTTCTTCACTTGTAAAATCGAAACATTTCAGTCTGGCGATTCTGTAAAATGCCTGAGTGTATTTATAGTGGTCCGTAAAACCACTCAAAGTCCGTACACCTAATTCATCGCCAGCATTTTGCGGCCCAGATCAGACGCCACATTTTGCAGGTCTGATCATTTGGGTCTACCTTGTTTGCCAATGTCCCACAACTCGGACGCTAGGCATATATGGGTTAAACCTTTGATCAAGATCTACACTGTTTGCCAATGTCCCACCAATGGGATGCTTGGCATATATTGGTAAAACCTTTGATCAAGTTCTACACTGTTTGCCAAGTAGGTCTTGAGCCGTAATTAAAGATCACTTATTATATATCTTTGTGATATTTTATAAAATAAAGTCATGTTGTGTGCACTCATTAGAATTGCCTCATTGAGGCGCTTATAATGAGCACACAACATGCATTATTATCATTATTTGAAACTAATTTCATTATTTTCTGACGACTCGAAGTGGAGATATTAGGGATAAGGCACCACTACCCACAACATCCAGGACACAATCCGGACCCCTAAAATATAAAAAATGAAAAATAATTTTTAATAATATTTTAGTATGGAGCCAAAAATTTTATTTGATACTGAATTTTATTAATTTCTGACCACCCGAAGTCGAGATATTAAGGTTAATGCACCACTTCCCCAACATCCAGATCACGATCCGGGAATTTCCCGGACAAATTAACTTCAGAAATGGACCCTTAAAATGTTATAAATGAAAAATGATTTTTAATAATCTTTTAGAATGGAGCTTACAATTTTATTTGATATTAATTTTATTAATTTCTGACCACCCGAAGTGGAGATATTAGGGATAACGCACCACTACCCCCCATTTCCCGGACATTTCCCGAACAATTCCCGGACAATCCCCGGACAATTCGCGGACATTAGTGTGCACCTTGTTTGTCCAAGAGGTTCCGGGCCGAGCCGCCGAGCCAAAAATGTCGATCCGAAGATTTTATATTTCGTCTCTTGTTATAATTAAGATATATATTGTAGTCCGTTGGGGTATAAAATTTTTATAAATAACATATTTGATAACTGCACGAAGGTTTATCTCTCTACATTGTTTAATTCTCTTGTTATAACCGTTTTTTCCGAGGGGTATAAAAGCCAAGGCCGGGAAAAATGATAATATTTCTTAATTTCTTGCAAATTGTGTGTGATGCCCTCACCTTTCTACTTGACAATATTTATATTAGATTCGGTACTAAGTTATTTAGACAAATTGTGGGTATTCCGATGGGTAAGAATTGCGCACCTCTTGTAGCTGATCTGTTCTTGTATTGTTATGAAAGAGACTTCATGTTGTCGCTTTCCATTGATAACCAAACTGAAATTATTGAAGCTTTTAGCTCCACTTCTAGATATTTAGATGATTTATTAAATGTTGTTAATACCTATTTCGATGGTTTGATCAGTCAGATTTACCCCCCAGAACTTCGGTTAAATAAAGCAAATTCTTCTGATACCGAGGCCCCGTTTTTGGATTTACATCTATCTATTGTAGATGGGTTTGTTTCGTGCAAAATTTATGATAAACGCGATGACTTTGATTTTGAGATTGTAATTTTTCCTTTTTTGGATGGTGATGTTCCTCGTGCGCCATCCTATGGCGTTTATATTTCGCAATTAATTCGATTTGCTAGAGTGTGTAGTCATGTAACTGACTTCAACACTCGTAATAAATTATTAACGCCTAAACTCCTTAATCAGGGCTATCGGTACCACAAACTACGCAAAGCCTTTTCAAAATTTTATAGACACCATTCTGATTTAATTTCAAAATTCAATATTGGACTTAAATCTCTTCTGCAACAAGGTCTATCTGAACCCGAATTTTATGGTGACTTAGTATATAAATTCAGAAAAATATATAACCGCAATGACTTCAGCACCCAATTTCGTAAAATTTGATATAAAAAGATTTGGTCCAACATGGATGTTATACGACAGACTGCATGCATGGTAGTTAACCCAATCACGGTTGGCAACTTTGCTTCCCTCTTTAATTGCACGCCGGTGATATAAAAAGATTGGGTACAACATGGATGTTATACGACAGACAACATGCATGGTAGTTAACCCAATCACGGTTGGCAACTTTGCTTCCCTCTTTAATTGCACGCCGGTGGGTCAAGCCTCAGATTCTATGACGGTTCCAACGTAAATGCTTATTGAGAATTAGAGAGATCTAATTCAAGGTAATGTTGGTTGGTGCCTGATGCTCTGTCTCTGGTCGGGCCCATCGGAGTCTAACTGTTGGTTTTCTTTTGCTACAGCATTTCAGTGGTTTCTTGCTGTCGAGTCCTCACCGCTGTCTCACCTCGTGGTTCTTTGATTTTTTGTGTTCACGGCGATGTTGCACTGATGAGTTAGGAAGCCTTCATGCGGATTGAATAAATTATTTGTCTAAATCGCGACGGAAGTAAGGACCAGGATTGTGGCCACGTAAAATCGATTTAAGCCCCACAGTGGAAATCTTTCCACTGGCCGTTCCAAGGCGGTTCTTCTGTGGCAGTTTATTTATGGTGTTGTTTGTTACTTACTGTGTGTATCACTTGTGTCTTTTTATTTTGGATGGCCATATGGCCATTTTGTGGGAAAGTAACTGTCCATATGGCCTTCCTTTGTTTAGGTTTTCATTATGGTCTGGTCGCTTAATGTTTGTGTTTCTTTCCTTTTGGTGTCTTTGATGGGTGGAGTAAGTTAATTGTATCGATTCCTGATCTTTGTTTTACTTCTACTTTACATGTTAAAGTACTTCTTTTTATCCTGAAACTGTGTGAATTTTGATTATTGCTCAATCTCTTGAAAGGGCATCGGGGATAATGTTATTTCTCCCTCTGATATGTCTTATGTCTAAATTATACTCTTGTAGCATAAGACTCCACCTGAGCAACCGTTGATTTTTGTTTTTCATTTTATGTATGGAAGTCAGTGGATTGTGATCACTGAAAATGACAATCGGTGCAGCAGTAGAAGTAAGATAAACTTCGAAATGTTGCAGAGCAAGAAACAGAGCCAAGCACTCTTTATCTATGGTAGAGTAATTTCTCTGATGCTTATTAAACTTTTTGTAACAGTAGCAAACTGGATGATCCACAGCATTTTCGTCTTCCTGCAACAAAACACTACCTGCATCTACGTCACTAGCATCTACAGCTAGCTTAAACTCCTTGTCAATGTTTGGTGCCAAGAGAACTAGCTCACTCTTGAGTATGGCTTTAAGCTTATCAAAAGCAGTTTGGCATATTTCATTCCAATGAAATTTGGTTCTTTTGCTGAGCAAATTTGTCAAAGTCTCAGCAATAACAGAAAAACTATTACAGAACTTTCTGTAATAACCAGCCATACCAAGAAATCGCATCAGGTCTTTTGCACGTGGGTACGGGAAAATTTGAGATAGCCTCAACTTTAGTTTCAATTGGTTTCACATGACCTTGACCTACAGCATGACCTAGAAATGTCAAACTTGCATGGCAGAATTCACTTTTAGCAAGATTGATTGTCAATTTGGCATAACTCAGTCTATCAAAGAATGCTCGAGTAGTCCCAAGATGTTCTGCCCCCGCCCATAGGGGCTTGAAGAAATATATGGGCTGCACGATGCTTCCACGCAGAGCTGAATCCGGCCCGCACACTAGTACTGGTAAACAGCTTAGAGGATCTAAGCCTGTCCAGGAACCGTAGTGCGAGGCGGACCGTCCATGCTAATAAACCCTATTGGTTTCATTGGGCGACAGGGCTTGAGATGTCATTCCATCTCAATGTCGGGTAAAAGTCCCACAAAATTGGAAGCAACGTCTCCAAAATGACCTTTACAGTGTTGACGGGGACGTTAAACCTCAAATCAAACAAACAAACAAGTCCCAAGATGTTGATTCCACTGGTCATTGTATATGATAGCGTCATGAGTATAAGCACTGCAGCCTTCCAGCCCTGCAATGACCATGTTTATATAGCGCTGAAATGTTGCCGGAGAGTTTTTCGTTCCAAATGGCATGACTTTATAGTTAAATAATCCGTCTGGTGTAGTAAATGCCAAAACCTACTTTGCTCTATCTGTGAGTGGAATTTGCCAAAATCCTTTCAGAAGATCGAGTTTTGTTATGTATTTTGCATCCCCGATGTTATCAATGCAGTTATCCATTCTTGGAATTGTAAAGCTATCTGTTTTACTTAAGGAATTAACTTTCCTAAAATCTGTACACATGCGATATGTCCCATCAGGTTTTGGTACACGAATACAAGGAGAAATCCATTCACTTTGGCTTGGTTCAATAAAGTCATTGTCTAAAAAATACTGAACTTCTTCTTTAAGATATTTTTGTTTCATAGGATTCATCCTATATGGATGCTGCTTTACAGGCTTAGAACCATTTATGTCCACATCGTGAAATATTAAGTCTGCCCGTCTTGGAATGTCAGGAAATAAGTGTTCATATTCAAAAATCAACTGTTTCAGTTCATTCCGCTGATTTGGTTCTAGATGTGACAGTTTCTGGTCGAGATTCCTCAGAATGTCAGAACTCTGAAGTTTTGATGATGTGGGATCAGATTTCACTGAATTAATATCCTAAAAGTCAGTGTCACATGAATTAAGTGGAACAGAGATAACTGGATTGACTGATGTTAAAGATGCAATGTCCCTATCAATGTATTCCTTAAGCATGTTAATATGACACATCTGCTTTAGCTTGCGCCTCCCAGGACTGTTTATTATGTAATTTACGTCACTGAACTTTTTGTCTACAGTGTATGGACCATAATATCTGGCTTGTAAAGATTTTCCAGGAATAGGCAAAAGAGCAAGTACCTTACCCCCTGGTTTCAAATTCCTTTCTTTGGTACTTATGTCGTACAGCTGTTTCATTTTTCTTTGGGCTGACTGAAGATTGGTCCGAGCTGCCTCACACGCTTTAGAAAGTCTGGTTTTCAAGTCAGATACATACTGAAGTAAGTTTAAGGAAGTGTTATCATTAGAAAGAAATTTCTTTTTCAGCAGTTTCAGAGGACCACGAACAGTATGACCAAATACTAATTCATATGGACTGAAAAATAGAAGTGGACGCAATGATCAGGAATCGATACAATCAACCCACAGCTCCCATCAGAGACACAAAAGGGAAAGACGCACAATCATGAAACAACAGACCCTAATGGAAACACCAACAGCGGAAAACCAAAAAGACAGTTACTTTCCCACAAAATGGCCAGTAGGCTATCCAAAATAAAATAAGCGACACAAACACCCAAAGACAAACCAAAACAAAAATAAACCGCGACAGAAGAACCGCCTTGGAACGGTCAGCGCAAACGAATTCCACTGGGGGCTTAAACCGATTTTACGTGGCAACAATCCTCGCCCTTACTTCCGTCACGATTTAGACAAATAATTTGTTCAGTCCGCATGAAGGCCTCCTAACTCATCAGTGCAACATCTCCGTGAACACAAATAATCAAACAACCACAGAGGTGAGACAACGGTGAGGACTCGACAGCAAGAAACCACTGAAATGTTGGAGCAAAAGAAAACTAACAGTTAGACTTCGATGGGCCCAACCAGAGACAGATCATCAGGCACCAACCAACATTACCTTGAATTAGATCTCTCTAATTCTCAATAAGCCTTTACGTTGGAACCGTCATAGTATCTGAGGCCTGACCTACCGGCGTGCAATTAAAGAGGTAAGCAAAGTTGTCAAACGTGATTGGATTAACTACCATGCATGCAGTCTGTCGTATAACATTTTTGTTGTACCCAATCTTTTTATATCGAAGAATGGTTTTACGAAATTGGGTGCTGAAGTCATTGCGGTTATCTATTTTTCTGAATTTATATACCAAGTCACCATAAAATTCGGGTTCCGATAGACCTTGTTGCAGAATAGATTTAAGTCCAAGAGATTCTTGCACATATCATATTCTCTAACAGCAAACAAAAGCAGATGGATGCCTTCATCCCAATCCTTCTCTGTGTCAAAGCAATATGATCTTATCATGTTTGTCAATGTTTGATGGAATCTTTCAAGGGCGCCTTGACTCTCAGGATGATAGGCCGATGACTTATACTATGCAATGCCTAGTTCACGCATTACTTGTTGAAAAATTCCGGACATGAAATTTGAACCTTGGTCTGACTGAATAGATTTGGGAAGACCAAAAAAGATGAAAAACTTCATTAAAGCCTTAACAATTGTCTGAGTTTTGATATTTATTAGTGGAATGGCTTCAGGAAAACGTGTGGAAGCACACATAATAGTCAAAAGATATTCGCAAACAGACTTAGTTCTGGGCAAGGGACCTACACAGTCTATAATTATTCGACTGAAAGGTTCCTCAAAAGCAGGTATAGGCTGCTAATGAGCCTTAGGTATAGTCTGATTGGGTTTTCCTACCATTTGGCATGTGTGGCAGGACCTACAATGCTGAGAAACATCAGATTTTAACCCAGGCCAGTAAAACTGATTAAGAAACTTGTGATAGGTTTTATTTGCACCTTAATGTCCTGACATGGGAGTTTCATGTACCAAGTTTAATATTTCGGGACGGTAAACCCGTGGAACCACTATCTGGTGGTTGACAGTCCACTCGTCTTCTGCTGAGACGTCTGGTGGACGCCATTTTCTCAAATGAATGTCATTTTGTCATAATAACAGACTAGGACCTGAGCTAGTTCCTGCTCATCTAAAGCCCTTTCAAACAAAGGCGAAATTTCAGGATCCTCATGCTGTTCTATAGCTAGTTGTGACCCGGACATTTTGTCGTGGCCTAGATCGAAAGATGAGTGATTCTCATGAAAGTTTGTCTGCTTATCAGGCAGACTTGAAGACAGAGATCTTGTTATCTCGTCATTAAAAGACAGACCCGAAAAGGTATCAGTAAAATCAAAATCCTGTTTCCCATTAGTTTGCTTGGCCTTACGTGCCATAGCCCTTGTGACGGCACAAGATGGATAAAGATCAGGAATTTCCTGCTCAATGGGATCAGGTGGTTGAACAGTGCAAGGATTGGAAGTCAAAACTGGGTTTACCACAACCTTATCTCCAGCTAAGGCATTGCCTTGCAATAAATGAACACCTTTAAAAAGTAAAGAAGGTCTAATACCAACAGGTATGACAAAAAAAAACGTTATGAAACGGAACATTAACAAATACACATTCCACACCCTGGATAAGGACACTTAGGCCCAAAGAAGTCTTCTCAGAAAAAGGCAGATTATCTGCTAGAATAAGAGAATGAGAAGCTCCAGTATCTCGTAAGATTTTAATAGGGGTAGGATGGGCATAACTGTCAACATTTAGTGGCACAAAACCATCTGATAAGAATGGTTCATAAATCTCCATAACTGAATCAGTCGCAGATAATTTGGTATCAGAAAGAGTTTCCTACCTTACACAAGACTGTGGTTTTGGTCTTGTAGAAGTCAAACCTATGGGCTTAAGTTCCTCTTGTCTTTTTCTTTTCTTCGCTTTAATTTTAAACATTCAGAGATTAATGACCTGTGTTTTTGCAATAGTTACATTTGCAATAATTACAAACTACTTGTGATTGAGATAAGGGATTCTGGTCTTTGTTTTCACCAGAAGGTTTGGAAAAATTCTGGCTTTTATTTTCACCAAAAGGTTTGGAAGGATTCTGGCTTTCGTTTTCACCAGAAAGTTTGGGCATAGTACTAGATGTATGACTATAATTGCCAGATGAATTACTGGGACAGAATCTTGGACCTGTCAGTGGATTATAAGGTTTTCTAGGATAAGGCCTGTTCACAAATGAGACTTTATGAGTCACAGCATAATCAACTGCCAAAGGAGAAGCTTCCTCAAAAGTTTCAACCTGTCTCTCATCGAGAAATGACTTAATGTCTGAATTCAAACGGTGCATAAATTCAGACATTAAGTCATTTTCTAAGTTTTTCATGATCAGAGCCTACTTTTTAGAAGAACACCACCTATCAAATAACTGTTCTGTGGTTCGAGCAAATTCGACATGGGTCTGGGAAATTTCTTGTTTACAATTCCTAAATTTCTGCCTGTAAGCCTCAGGGACCAACTCATATGCGTTTAGAATAAGCTCCTTAACCAAATCATAGTCTGAGCTTTGCTCAACAGTCAGCTGAGTGTAAATGTATCGAGCCTTTCCGACAACAACGCTTTGGCCATTTTAAATTTTCTGCAACTTTTTCAAAATGCAAGAAATACTTATCTACCTCTTTTTCCTGAAATGACAGAACTAATCTTATGTGCTTTGTGGCATCGAAGTAACAACCAGAGTCAAAAACAGGGAAAGGTTTCACCCTATCTTGACCCTAGAGTTCCAATTCCTTCAGCCTTAATTGATATTGCCTTTCTCTTTCTTTTTCTTCAATGCTATATCTATTTTTTTCCTTTTCTAACTCAATCCGTTCTTCCATTTCTAATCTTTCCATCTGCATTTGTCTCTGCATTTCACTTTTTAGCTCACCTGAGCCGAAGGCTCATGTGAGATATTAGTATACCACGAGCCGGCGTCCGTCGTCGTCCGTCGTCCACACTTTCAAAGAAGTATATCTCCGGAACCAGTGGGCCAATCTTGATCAAATTTCATGTGAAGCATTATCAGGTAGGGGGAAAGGCTGCATACTGTTTTCGGGCAGATCGGATTGGAACTCTGTTTGCCATGGCAACAAATAGCTCCCATAGACTTAACATAGGAAAAAGTTTGTCATCACTCTAGCTCCGTCAATTTTTTTCTGATTGTCTTCATTCTTGCAGATAACGAGGACAGGCATGAAATCTCGATCAAGTTCGATTTTGGGCTGAATCGGATTATTCACTCAGGAGTTACGTGCCCTTGAGCGTTCTTAACATAGGAAAAAGCTTGTCATCACTCTAGCTCCGTCAATTTTTTTCTGAGCGACTTCATTCTTGCAGATAACGAGGACAGGCATGAAATCTCGATCAAGTTCGATTTTGGGCTGAATCGGATTATTCACTCAGGAGTTACGTGCCCTTGAGCGTTGAAAAAATTGCCTATTGACTTAACATGGGGAGAATGTTGTCATCACCGTAGCTGCTTCAATTATTTTCAGATTGGCTTTATTCTTGCAGATAACCAGCACAGCCATGAAATCTCGGTCAAGTTCGATAACTGGCAGAATCGGATCATTCACTTAGGAGTTACCTGCCCTTGTGTGTTTTTGCATTAGGGTTAGTGGGAATTTCAAAAATGTATATCTTAAAGACTACTTGACCAACTTTGATCAAATTTCATGTGTCGCATTATTGGGCAAGTGGAAAGGCTTCATTAGGTTTTCAGGCAGATCTGAGTGGAACTCTGGTTGCCATGGCAACATCTTGCTCCCATAGACTTCACATAGGAAAAAGCTTGTCATCACTCTAGCTCCGTCAATTTTTTTCTTATCGACTTCATTCTTGCAGATAACCAGTACAGGCATAAAATCTCGGTCAAGTTCGATTTTGGGCCGAATCGGATTATTTGCCTTGGAGTTACCTGCCCTTGAGCATAAAAAAATACGTTGTGACCACGATAGCAACTTTATTTTTATTCAGATCAGCTTCAAACTTGCAGGTAACGTGGACAGGCATAAAATCTCAGTTAAGTTCGAATCGGAATATTGACCTCGGAGTTACATGACCTTGAGCGACAAAAAATTTGCCCATAGACTTTACATAGGGAAAATGTTGTGACTACGATAGCGACTTGAATTTTTTTCAGATCAGCTTCAAACTTGCAGGTAACGAGGACAGACATAAAATCTCGGTTAAGTTCGATTTTGGGCCGAATCGGATTATTTGCCTTGGAGTTACCTGCCCTTGAGCATAAAAAAATACGTTGTGACCACGATAGCAACTTTATTTTTATTCATATCAGCTTCAAACTTGCAGGTAACGAGGACAGGCATAAAATCTCGGTTAAGTTCAATTTTGGGCCGAATCGGAATATTGACCTCGGAGTTACGTGACCTTGAGCGACAAAAAATTTGCCCATAGACTTAATTAGGGAAAATGTTGCGACTACGATAGCGACTTGAATTTTTTTCAGATCAGCTTCAAACTTGCAGGTAACGAGGACAGACATAAAATCTCGGTTAAGTTCGATTTTGGGCCGAATCGGAATATTTGCCTTGGAGTTACCTGCCCTTGAGCATAAAAAATACGTTGTGACCACGATAGCAACTTTATTTTTATTCATATCAGCTTCAAACTTGCAGGTAACGAGGACAGGCATAAAATCTCGGTTAAGTTCGATTTTGGGCCGAATCGGAATATTGACCTCGGAGTTACGTGACCTTGAGAGACAAAAAAAATTGCCCATAGACTTAACGTAGGGAAATGTTGTGACAGAAATAGCGACTTGAATTTTCAGCTCACCTGAGCCAAAGGCTCCAGTGAGCTGATAGTATACCAAGGCTCCGGAGTCCGTCGTCTGTCGTCCGTCCATCCGTCGTCCACACTTTCAATGAAGCATATCTCAGAAGGCAGTCGACCAATCTTGTTTAAATTTTATGTGTAGCACCATTGGGCAAGGGGAAAGGCTGCATTAGGTTTTGGAGCTAGTCTGGTTCATTTGTTCCTTCATTCTTCTTTCTCTCCATATAGAGATAATAGACCAATGTTAAATTTTTAATCAAAGATTTCTCAGGAACTATAAAAGCTAGAAGCATCAAATTTGGTATTCAATAGAATAATGATGACTTATTTTGTGTAAGAGACATTGGGCTTTCTCAGCTTATTTGTTCATCTGTTCTTTCATTCTTCTTTCTCTCCATTTTGACCAATGTTAAATTTTCGTCAAAGATTTCTCAGGAACTATAGAAGCTAGAAGTCTCAAACTTGGAATGCAATGCAATAATGATGACTGATATCCTGTAAGGGTCAATGGGCTGGATTCTATTAGCAGATTTAGTAGTCAAGTCTGTGAATTGTTAAAACTTAAGTTCCTCAGGTGAGCGGTTTAGGCTCATTGAGCCTCTTGTTTTTCTTCCTTTTCAATTTTTTCTTTCTGTATGCGTTCTTCCCTCTCTAATCTCAATTTTTCTAATTCAATTTGCCTTCCAATTTCAATTTGTCTCATTTGCAATTCAGTATGTGAAACCATAATGAGAGACAAAGCAGATGGATCGAAAAGTTTTTCATCAACAAAAAACTGTTCTTAATTTCATGCTTCTTCATGCTTGTTTTGACAGCAGTGACCCCATAATGGGAAGCAATTGCTAGCAAATCTGTCCTTTTGGCCAGATTAAACAACTCCTGAGTAGGCAGAGCCAAAAATGCTTCTCAAATCAAATGACATGTTTGCTTTTTGTTTGTTTTATGAATTAATTATGGTAATACAGATTGAGGTTAATTTGACAAAGTTTTTTTTAAATGACAAGTCCAACTAAGAAATTTCACATGAAATGACAAGTTCTCTTTCACATAAAATGACAATCACCTATATGCCTATGGGAAATGCCAATCTTTTGAAGCAACAGCCACGTCTTATTTGATAAGACATGACAATTACTTGCCTACAAATGAAATGCCAGTCCTTAAATGCTCAAGATGTTTTGATAAACACGTTTTGATCCCAGACGAGCCCCCAATTTCTGTTACGAACCAGGCGTAGCAGAAATATAAAGCAAACAAGCCTTTTGGAAAAAATTTAAAAAAAATTATTTACAAAGTATCTTTAACCTGTAGAAGTAAGAAATTAAATGTACTTAGCTCTGTTATGAAATATCCTTGAATGAATCTATTTGCCTTGATCCCACAGAATCCACAGTTCTAAATGAAAATTAATATCCTTTAACAATCCAACACAGAATTCAGAAATAACTTTTCTTTTGAACCCAACTTGAAACTCCAAAGTATGACTCCAAGAGAAAAATCAAGCTTTTTTATAGACCCTAAGATTTCTCCAGAACGTTTCAGAGAGCTGTGGAATAAGATTAGGTAATTTTCTAAAAATAATGCAAACCTGAACTTTCTGGAAGATTCCAAAGTACTTTTCGTTGTAAACAAGCTGTTTACAAAATGAAATTAATCTGTGACTCATTTTCCGGAAGTTTCTTTAAGAAGAATAAACAAGATACTTATAGCCTTATTAGGTCACCCAGTGGGGTGAAAGTGGGAATCAGAAAAATAAATTCTTATGCATAACACTAGAGAATACGATAGATGTTGAAACATGTTTTTTTGTCTATACCCGGCCAAAACGTTCTGCACAACTGGGGGTTTTAGCCAATTTATTTTACTCACATGTAGTATTTGTTAATATATTACATATCAGCTTTTAGCTAACCCTTTTAGAAAAAGTTTGCTTTAAACAGAATCAAAATCGCACGAGAAATGCTATAGATTTTGGCTTAACAAGGCAACAGGGGTTGGCAGTCAAACATGACAAAATTATCGATTTTCAATGCGATCGTTTATTACCTGTCCATCTGTTGGCTTAAGACGTTTAAACGCGTATAGGACGAAAGGCGTTATTTAAATGGGTCTTTGGTTAATTTTGGTAAAATGCTGCTTTTGTTGTTGCTGCTTCTGTGGCTGCAGACGTTGGCTTTTAATGTTCTGTTGCCTGGCTTTTGTAATATTGGTGCTGCATGCGATTTTAAGAGTGAATATTTTTGTCAAATTCTTATCCAGTGACATGCATGGAATTAAAAGTGCTCACCAGGTTACATATCCAACTGCATTTTTGCATGTTTTTTTTTAAGATGTTCATCATTTCATTAAAATCAATTTTTAATTGCCCATTATTAAGCGTTCGGTTATAACAATGGCGAATGCTAGACCTTTCCGAGCTTTGAGAAAGCTAACTGATGAAGAAATAGCCCTTGTGTTTGGGCGTTTAGAGGCGGGGGCTATTCCGCAAGATGTAGCTAATCAGTTCAACGTGCATCGCAGCACTATTGTCCGCATTCGTCAGCGTCTCAGAGCAACGGGGGCTGTTTCCGACCGACCCAGATCCGGACGACCGAGAGTTACCACCCATCGTGAAGACCGATACATTGCGGCGTTTTGTTGGTGGTCCTAGTCTGGAGGGAATGTTGAGACAACAACGGGGGCCTGGCGCACCTCGAATCTCGGTGCAGACAGTCAGGAACAGAGTTCGAGCCTCGAGGTTCAAATCCAGAAAACCGGCTAGGAAGCCCCAGATTTCTCGACGGCACAGGGCTCTACGGCGCCAGTTTTGTGCACGACATGGCTGATGGAACCGACGGCAGTGGTCGGAAGTTCTTTTTTTCGACGTGTCAAGATTTTGTCTTCGGAAGATTGATGGTCGGATCTGAGTTTGGCGTCGCACTGGTGAGAGGCACCTTGAGCCTAATGTCCTACCAACAACAGCTTACAACGGCGGCAGTGTAATGGTTTTTGCAGGTATCAGTTCTAATGGCAGAACTGCCCTTGTCGTATTGCACGGAAACTTGAATCGTCGTCGGTTCATTGACGAAATTCTAAGACCTCATGTTGTACCGTATCTCAGACAGATAGGCCAGAACTCCATCTTCCAGGACGACAATGCGAGACCACATCGTGCCAGGATTGTCGATGCTTTGCTGCAGCAAAATGGTGTGCAGAGACTTGAGTGGCCACCGATGTCCCCTGACTTGGCGTGCATTGAACATTTGTGGGATATTCTTGGTCGGGCTGTAAACAAACGGGTCAATCAACACACAAGACTTCTTGACTTGCAGAGACTTCTATTCCAAGAATTGGCTGCGATTCATCAGCATCATATACAGAGACTGATGAATTCCATGAGGAGGAGACTTGACGAGTGTCGTGTGAATCTTGGTGGCTAAACCCAATATTGAATATTGTGTTACAGTTCAGAAACTGTGACTTTGTCATTTTTGATAACCTACCCCATGTGCCTTCGGAGAAGCATTATTCATGACTCAGCGATAATATTCTTGTCTTGATTTCTGTTTATTATCAAGATTGAATAAAACTTTCTTGTGGTGTAATTATTTTTTCTATATATTTATGTTTTAGGCAAACAGGTAGAAAAAAAAACAGTTATGCAGAACTTTTTTTTCCGGGTATATTTTGTTGTATCAGCCAGAATATGCAACCGTTTTTGTTTACGGGTTGATCCGTTGTGGCGTGCATACTGCAGCTTCACATTACGCTGAGACACCTATGCAATAATGAGAGTTCAGTGTGTTTCTTTTTGAAAGTTGTGCATGTGGGGGGGGGGGGCGAATTGCAGGGGCTTGTCCACACCCTAGCTCTTACAGAATGATTTGAGACGTGACGCGACATTTTGGTAAATAATTCTATTCTTGAAAGAAAGAAAGAAAGAAAGACTTTAATTAGCTATGCTCGCTAAATTACTCAGAGAGAGATATAAATAAATAAAAAAATATAAATAAAAAATAAATAAATAAATCATAGAAGACTAAACAGATCGTAAATTAAAGTAGATAAAAATCATAAATGAGACTAAATTTCATACCTGTGTTTCCAACAAGTCGATGCACCCATCTAGAACATCTATCACACTGAAGAGCTTGTCGACCTGACACCCCATCTCCGCAATGAATATACAGTGCACTGCCATAACCGTATAGCAATTGCATGCCAGTTGCAGAGTCCACCAGAATGTATACACAACATCTTCTTTGAGCAAATTATGAAATCGGCTGCTGTCACTGGCAATACTGTACTCTTGTCTGACAAGGCGCCCATCACTTCGGCTGAGCAATCATGGCCGCAATGAGTCCCAAACATCATGTTCACAGCTTTTCTGAATTAACTTCAAGTCATTACCTGATTAATCAGATAATAAGTGTAGCAATTAAGATAATGATTAAGATGATTTTTTAGAAAAATGCAAAACGTAAACTAGAAACTGTTTTATTTAATATGCACGTATATAAGTATTATATAATAATAATAATAATAATAATAATAATAATACAGACAAATAAAGTATTAATGCACAGTTTAATAAGCATTATAACTGCGGTGGGCCGAGTTTGCTATGTGCCGAGTTTGCTATGTGCCGAGTCGGTTATGTGCCAAGTTGGCTATGTGCCGAGTTTGCTATGTGTCGAGTTGTCCCCTCCGATACAACATTGTGGTGTGTGTGTGTGTGAATTCGGGTTTAACGTCGCTTTCAACAATTTTTCAGTCATATCACGACGGTGTCTGGTTGCGACAGGGAGCTCAATGCTCACGTTTATAGTGCTGCCTCACTGAAGTATCATGTCCCAGACACATTACATGATACCACACCCAGTCACATTATCCTGACACTGGATCGACCAGTCCTTGCTCTACCCCGTAAATCTGAGTGCCAAGCGAGGAGCAGCTAGTACCATTTTTAACGACTTTGGTATGTCGCGGCCCGGGATCGAACCAGAGACCTCCCGTTCCCCGGAGCGGACACTCTACCAACTGAGCTATCGGGGCCGGTCCACAACATTGTGGTGGTGGAGTATAAAACACCCTTCCCGATCTCGATCTTGGTCCGAAAATCCCCGATCCAAAATTTCCTTTTGGTCCTAATTCAGTCATATGAAGTTGTTTTAAACAATGATCGTGCTTATTTTATACATTTATGTATTTTTATTCTTATTTAGATACATAGAGGATCTTACATGAGTGCTCATGTATTATTGAATTTATTAAACGAGTTGAGGAAAAGGGATAAAATGCGAGGCTCTGCCGAGCATTTAATCCCTTTTCCTCGACGAGTTTAATAAATTCAATAATATATGAGGACGAATGCAAGATTCTATTTATCATATGACATTTAAAACGCATTTTATTCACGATTGTTTACAAAAATGTCAATATTCCGCCGTTATTAAACGCGACGTCGTTAAGGACGCCGTACATGTAACGTTACGGGACGTATCTAGCTAATTTGCATATTTAGTCCACCAGTGGATTATCGAAAATAATACATGACGTTATTACACTCTCAGACGCGACGTCATATGATAAATTTTGTTCCAAGGTGTCCAATTTGTGAATTTATCCGTAACTATTTCTACCTCAGGGGTATGAAACATCCTGCTGAATTTGGGTATAAATTTTGTATTCCTCCGCCTTTATTTCAACAAATAAACAATAATTAAATGGTAAAATCGGTATAATGAAATATTTATATGCCTTTTAGCTTTTCATTTGGAAGTTTTTCGGAGTTTTGCTTTTGCATATCCCAAACCAAAACGATTCTCGACCACTCTTACTATATTTCAATATTTATTTAAGGACCGGGATCCCTAACGGAGGTATAGCTCCAACTGCAACAATAAACATGAAACACAATCTAAGCAAGGGACGGGGTTGCTGAATCAGACTCTGAAAGGGCAGAGGAACTAGTTGGTCAATTCAATGATGCGTTTAATAAAACTGAGTTCACGGAGGTTCCATTGACTGGAAGTTCGGACCCATTCATGAATAATATTGTTGTGACAGCTGCAGGGGTGATCAAATTACTTCAAGGCTTAAACCCCAGTAAGGCCTTAGAACCTGATGAGCTTCATCCTAGAGTCCTGAAGGAACTAGCAAATGAGTTGGGTCCAGTTTTTGCACACTTGTTTCAACAGTCTCTTGATACGGGTGAAATCCCCAAAGAATGGCTCTTAGCAAACATCTGTCCACTCTTCAAAAAAAGAGATAGGGCTCTTGCCCGTAATTATCGCCCTGTGTCTCTGACTTGTGTTCTATGTAAATTGCTGGAACATATAGTCTGCTCGAACATCATGGCCCACTTGGACGAACATAAACTTTTGTCAGAGAGACAACATGCATTTAGGAAAAGGCTCAGTTGTGAAACTCAGCTAAGCACAGTTATTAATGACTGGGCAAAAATCTTGGACAAAGGGGGACAGGTGGACACATTTATTCTGGACTTCGAGAAGGCTTTTGACACCCCTCCTCATGAACTACTTAAATCTAAGTTATTTGGTTATGGAATTGAGGGAAAGACCCTCAAATGGATAGATTCCTTTCTTTGCTACAGAAAACAGCGGGTTGTTGTTAATGGTGAATCTTCGGAGTGGGCTCCAGTTTTGTCTGGAGTCCCGCAAGGGACCGTTCTTGGTCCACTTTTGTTCTCCCTGTACATCAATGATATTTCCACTGACATTGACTCAGAAAAAAGACTGTTCGCAGATGACTGTGTTTGTTACCGGGAAATTAGAGATACGGACGACTCATTGAAATTTCAGGCTGACATAGATAGATTAGGATGTTGGGCACGTAAATGGGGCATGCGATTACAGCCAGTTAAATGCAATATTATGCAGATAACTAGGAAGAGATCTAATAAAGTTGAGGCTTCTTACACCTTAGAGGGAACGGTCCTCGAGAAAGTGGACTCCATTAAATACATTGGAGTGACAATCTCACACAACTTGAGATGGAATACTCATATAAGCAACATGTGTACTAAGGCAAATAGAACGATTGGTTTCCTGAGGAGAAATCTTCATCAGTGCCCTCAGGATGTAAAAGAGGCATCATATAAAGGTCTTGTTCGCCCAATCTTGGAATATGGTAGTTGTATCTGGGACCCCAGTGGAGTGGTCCTTAACGATGAAATTGAGAAAGTTCAGAATAGAGCTGCTAGATTTGTAACAGGCAATTACTGCTTTGAAACTGGGAGCATGACTGGAATACTTGGAAAATTAAAATGGGAGTCTCTCAAGAAAAGGAGAAAAGACAGTAGGCTAATCCTTTTATACAAAGGTCTAAAGGGTGCTGCCAGCATTCCAACAGATGACCTTGTTCCCCCAGCTAGACACTGTAGAAATCACCATTCGTTGGCGTTTCAGACCCTTTGTGCAAGAACAGACATTTATAAAGAGTCGTTCTTCCCCAGAACCATTAGAGATTGGAATTCCCTTGCCGATTCGATTATTTCGACAGCTGATGGTGCTGATGATTGTGTAGCTAAATTTACCTCTTTGGTTAGAGCTAGGGACTAACTTCCCGCATCACAGGTCCTGGTGTATGAATGTCATTTGACGTGTCACCAGTAACAATTCTGATTCTGATTCTGAGCAAAACACTTTGAAGAAAGCTTCAAAGAAGACAAGATCATGAAGACAATCAGAGTCGAGTATGAAACTATGAAAATATGCATGAAACAGACCTACTGATACTTAAATTGTGGAGGTACAAAAACGAACAATCAGTTCTCCCCCAAAAGTCCTAGCATAAGGCGAGCAGGCTAGTCCACTACCAGCCGAGGGGACGTTCCATCGGCTAGCCGCGACCATGACAGCAAAATTAGAGAAAAATTCCAGTACAAGAAAAGTTCAATGACCTAACTCCACTAGCATCAGGGGCTCTGTACCGGTTCACTTTAATATGAGTTTACGATAATTGTCAAGTAAAGATCAACCCTTGACCTGCCGAATACCCAAATAAGCCACATCCATCCACTACTGAATATCAACCAACCAGGCCATCCGATGCAAATTATTCCAACAAATTCAGAAACTGAATGACAAACACTGAAAATCCAGATCTGATGGCCTCTTCAGAAGCCATCAGATCCGGATCCACACTGCCTGAAAGATAAGGCACATCCTGCAAATTATTGCAACAAATTCAGAAACTGAATGACAAAAAATGATTATCCAGATCAGATGGCCTCTTCAGAAGCCATCGGATCCGGATCCACACTGCCTGAAAGATAAGGCACATCCGGGCTCAGCAGGACAAGGGTTAAGTATTGCTGTGTGTCACTTTAAAGGTAGCAAGAATATCTTTACAAAATTTTCTCAATTTAAACAATATTGAATTATCTTTGCTGTTCATAACTTTCTCAAAATTGATAGCATTTGGGAGTCAGGACAAGCCTCTGGGGGATACATTTTTTGTTGCTCGAAATATGTGCATTCGAACAAACAATGATACTCGTCGCCAAGTCTGTTCAACCTACAAAGCTCACAAATACGGTGATCTCTTTCGACCCCCCAGAATCTACCTAGTTCAATAGGTAACTTATGGTTAACACATCTAAAATGACAAAATGCTATAGCAAGATCACTGGGTAGCAAATGAAAATACTGCTCATAAACTAAATCTGTCTTAACTATTCTGTAGATTAGGCATTTAGCAGACTCAAAAACTGAACTACTCCATGAACGTTTGAATTTTTCAATAAATTTTAATTTAATCTTCTGTGCTATATTTTGTGGCACATGGACAGTGTCTTGTGAATTCCATAAAATAGCATGGCTGCTTGAGATCTTTAACACTTAATAGCCATCTACAATGAAAAATATCTCTCCGATGTAATGACAGTAAAACCTTATAAATTTTATAAGCTATATTGTCTTGTTTTCCACTAACCATTCAAAACCCACCATTCTTGACTTACAAAAAAAATTCATTTGGAAATCTTCCTAACTCTCCATATAACATTACATTGGGTGTATTTTTTTAACACTTAAAAAGATTTTGTAAAATTGGATACATATCCTTTCATCACGAAACAGCCTATATAATTTTGACCCCCTTGAACCCCACTTTTATATAGTAAAACTAGGGTTCCCGGGCGTATACTTTATTTTTCTTATTTCTGCCCTAAAATATAGATTGTGGGTACTCGTTAGAACCGCCTCGATGAGGCGGTTCTCACGAGTGCCCACAATCTATACTTTGAGCAGAAATAAGAAAAATATCACACTTGTTCTTTTCGGAGATAAATGTGGCAATGTATTTGTTGTGGCGTGTTTGCGTAATGCAAGTATTTCAGAGTTTTCAAAGCCAGTAATTTCACATCCATAAAGTAGTATTGGTGCAACTATGCTACCAAAAAGCTGTAATATAAGAATCTTATATGGGTGTGAGAGGTGGTTGGAAAAATCCGTCCCGAGGGACACTGTCCGGCATCACGAGGCTTGCCGAGTGATGCCGGACAGTGATCCCGAGGGACAGATTTTTCTATCCACCCCTCAAACCCATATTGGATTCTTTTTCTTGCATATCTTCCATTTCTTAAAGCGGATTTTTAATGCTGAAGTCACTTCGGTTGCCAACGTCCGCCATATTATGTTGACACTACAGGAATGTTTAGTGACGTTGCTGTGATGTCAACCTTAACGACGGCGCATTTGAGGTCGTAATCAACCAGTGCATTTATCAAACACGCGACTATATTCGATTTTGGGTCGGAACACCAGGGTCAGGACATAAATTTCTATCCCAGGATAAAATTACGGATTTCCTTGTCCGGTGTGCAAGAACAGTAAATCTACTGGAAGTGGTAGCTTACGAGATTTCATTAAAACGGCGAACATAGCTTTTCTAGCTTGATCTGCTAATCTTTGATTTTTCTTAATGAAACGACCATTAGAAGAAAAAAAGAGTACCCAAGCAAACATCTTCTATGTCTAAATTCTGACCATTATAGGCGAAGACCGCGTTTTGCTCAAATTTCGTCTTAAACTCCGTTCAGAAAATCTGAATCATCGATTTTTTCGTTTATCGCTTTCAATACTCATTTTAGCCCATATATCACTATGGGAAAGTTGTAGACCTCACCTCCGCCGATCTCTCCAGCAAGTTGTATGCCTCTGCGACAGCCAGGAAAGGCTGTGGTTATTTGGAGAAAATTGCAAAATCCTAATTTTCTTTCACAGACTAAGACATTCTGACAGGTTCGACACACCCTTTTAACCCATATATAGTAGTGGTCACTGCTCTTGTAAATTACAAGGGCGTCTATATTTTATTTGCACGATCACTTCATGGAAAATCATTAGCTGTGACACCACATCTGATATCGGTATAATTCATTTGGACCACTGTTGACAGCACATCGCGCTAGTGGCTCCCCCGTTCCTAGTGAGCTTCTATCTAGCCATTCGAATGTAAGGTGTGTCGTAATTGCATATCTTTTTATAAAGTACATCACATGGATTTGAATATTTATTATTTTACCTGACAATCATCATCAAATGGGCTTAGTCTGTGGTCTCATTTCTTTGTTTTGCAATTTTCTCCAAATAATCACAGCCTTTCCTGACTGTCGCAGAGGCATACGACTTGCTGTAGAAATCGGCGGAGGGTGAGGTCTACAACTTTCCCGTAGTGATATATGGGCTAAAATGAGTATTAAAAGCGCGAAATGAAAAAATCGATGATTCAGATTTTCTGAACGGAGTTTAGAAACTATTGTTATCTTCGTCTTTGTTGGGTTAACTTCCAAATCCCACGATTTATAATTGAAATACATGGCATTCAGTGTAGACTGCAGATTTTCCTTTGATTCGGCAAAAATAACTGGATCGTCGGTATAAAGTAAAATGTATAGCTGAAATAAAACATCATTACTGTGTAGAATGTTAGACGTTTCCGCCATATCATTTAAGCCATTGTATGCATGCGAGATAAACTGTGATAAATAATTGAGAAACATGGAAAGTAGAAGTAAAACAAAGATCAGGAATGGCTACAATTAACTTACTCTACCCATCAAAGACACCAAAGGGAAAGAAACACAAACATGAAGCGACCAGACCATAATGGAAACCTAAACAAAGGAAGGCCATAAGGACAGTTACTTTCCCACAAAATGGCCAAATTGCCATCCAAAATAAAAATACACAAGTGATACACACAGTAAGTAACAAACAACAACATAAATAAACCGCCACAGAAGAACCGCATTGGAACGGTCAGTGGAAAGAATTCCACTGGGGGGATTGGGGACAGGTCCTCCCCCTGACGGACTCCCACATTACTGACAAAGAACTCAAGACTTCTCATGACCCAGTTTAACACATGATTTTCCATTATAAATTAAACTATATATAACTTTGAACCTAATTCAGTCATACGAAGTTGTTCTATCTCAGGGGTATGAAACACCCTGCCGATTTTGGATATAAATTGTATTCTCCCGCCTTTTCTTTAACAAATAAACAATAATTAAATTGAAAAAAAAAATCGGCCTAATGAAATTTCCATATGATGGTTAGCTTTTCTTGAATAAAAGAGAACTTACATGTATCTTATTTTATGTAATGTTGATTGGTGCCTGATGCTCTGTCTCTGTTCGGGCCCATCGGAGTCTAACTGTTGGTCTTCTTTTGCTCCAGCCTTTCAGCTGTTTCTTGCTGTCAAGTCATCGCCGTTGTTTCATCTCTGTGGTTGTTTGATTTGCCAGTTACGATCGAGATAAGTTTGTGTAGTCCCGAAAGTTTATTAGTATCTTCACAACAAATCCTACTTCATAACATGACCGGAAGTCGAGATGATAAGTATTATGTCGACATATACAATGTAGCTGCAAAACGTTTCATGATGCTGACAATGTTGATGGCACATCTAGCCAATATTACGATATACCGACGCGATAATCATAACTAATAATAACGAGACATGATAGATAGATAGATAGATAGATAGATAGATAGATAGATAGATAGATAGATAGATAGATAGATAGATAGATAGATAGGTAAGTAGGTAGGTAGGTAGGTAGGTAGATAGATAGATAGATAGATAGATAGATAGATAGATAGATAGATAGATAGATAGATAGCTCTTTCAATTAAGGTTTATTTTATTTTATTAGAGAATTATATAGTCAAGTTAAGCTTTTTTCGTTCTTTCTTCGAATACTGTCTACGCCCTCGCGAGCATTTACGGCAGGTGTACATTACAAACACTCCAGATTTTGCAGGATGAAAGCCTACACAGTATTCATCTAAACCTGCACAGGGGATGGTTCTCCCTGCACAGAGGGCCTCCAGTTGACGTACCGATTTGAAGCACTGTGCACTTTGTGGCATTCATCCCTGCAAATGATTCCACTGGAGCATGTTCGGACACCGCAATTTTATTACCGCTGCCGGGAATCGAACCGGGGGCCTTTAGTTTCAGAGGAAAGTGCACTTACCACTGCGCTACCGCGCTGCCGAACGTTTGCTGATGGTATATTAAGATTTGTTCTACTGGACTTCTACTGGATACCATCAGTTGTTGTTTATGATTGTGAAGCGAAGTCGAGAAAAAAAAAGAAAAAAGAAAAAGATGAAAATGAAAATGAGTAAATTGGTTGATGTTACGCTAAGATGAATGATATGACGTGAAAATGATGACTTCAAAATTACCTATTTTTACTAAAATTTAAAACATAAAACATACTGGAGCTTAAAATTTGACGGTGGCCAGCCCAGCAGTAAATTCTCTCAGGCTAGAACTGGCTTCGAGACTGTGGGGAAGAGACATGACACAAACATGCCTATACAAATACATTGCCACCTTTACCGCCAAAAAAATGAAAATATTAAGATGAAAAATTGTGATATTTTTCTTATTTCTGCTCAAAATATAGTTTGTGGGCACTCGTTAGGACCGCCTCATCGAGGCGGTCCTAACGAGTACCCACAATCTATATTTTAGAGCAGAAATAAGAAAAATAAGGTATACCCCAAAAAAACCCAGTTTTACTGTATAAAAGTGGGGTTCAAGGGGGTCAAAATTATATAGGCGTGTTTTCGTGATGATTCCAGTATTTAATAGTTCTGGGAAAAGGCAGTTCATATGGTACTGTGTCCGTGAATGTGGTACAAGGAAGTTAAGTTTTCTGATTTCTGTAAGATGACAATGGTCGACAGCAACTACGTCAGATTTGATTTTAAATAACATGATGAGGGAATTTTGGTATCTTCGTTGTTCTCAAGTTGCCAATCATCACGAAAACATGCCAATATAATTTTGACCCCTTCGAACCCCACTTTTATACAGTAAAACTGGGGTTTGTAGGGGTAAACCTTATTTTTCTTATTTCTGCTCTAAGATATAGATTGAGGGGACTAGTTAGAACCGCCTCATCGAGGCGGTTCTAACGAGTACCCACAATCTATATTTTGAGCAGAAATAAGAAAAATATCACAATTTTTCATCTTAAAATTTCAATTTTTTCGCCAATAAAGGTTACAATGTTTTGGTATAGGTGTGTTTTCGTAATGATAGAATTTGTAGCATTTCAGTAACATTGCCGTTAAAGTCGAAATTATTGAGTACACATCTAGCTGCTGCCCTCTGAACCCTTTCGATCTTATATGAAAGTGTTTTCTGCCATGGATGCAAGACTGGAGCGCAGTACTCAAGCTGAGGGCGTACATATGTGTTATAAGCTGTTTCTTTACTTTTCTGATTGTTTGTCCGGACCTTTATTTTAATAAATTTCAGTGTGTTTGAGGCTTTGGAGGAAACGGTTTCAACATGAGGTTGTTTGAATAATAACATTTTAAAAATGTCACGAAATCACGCCTATATAATTTTGACACCCTTAATCCCCACTTTTATTTAGAAAACTGGGGTTTACAGGGATATACCTATTTTCTTTTCTTATTTCAGCTCAAAAACTTAGATTGTGGCTCGGACCCATCAGTTAGATTGTGAGTACTTGTTAGAGCCGCATCACCACAATCAGTGTTTTATGCAGACATATGCAAAATGTCAGAAACTTTTGTCTGACCATTTTCACTTTTTTACGCTAGTAGAATTTCAATATACATTGTATTTGAAAAGGTGTGTTTTCTAAATGAGACTAACATTTGGATAAAAATAACGATGAATATTCAGTTTCTTTGGTGAATATGTTGTTTACTAAATCAAGATATCAAATTGAAATTCCAACACCTCTAGAGCATAAAATTCCAGTTCAAAAATAAAAGAGGAGTTAGTGCTACAAATAATAATAAAAATAATAATAACTAGAGAAAGTGCCCAGGTGGGCACGTATACCCCCGGCCAGTGCCATCCCCTTTTAGTGGAAATGACAATTTGTCTGTAGCATTGAACCCTTCCATATAGCCCACCTGGGCACTTTCTCTAGTTATTATTATTTTTATTATTATTTGTAGCACTAACTCCTCTTTTATTTTTGAACTGGAATTTTATGCTCTAGAGGTGTTGGAATTTCAATTTGATATCTTGATTTAGTAAACATTTAGTCCACTGAGAATAACTATTGCATTTCAACAACAAGGAGTATAAGGAAAGCAGTTAACACAAAACTTGGACGTAATCAAAATGCCTAAGTCTTAATTATTGACCCCTAGCCCCACCCTGGGGAATGGCCCAGGAGCTTAGATATTCCATATGGAAGTTAATAGTACAGCTATATTCTGTACCATATATGAAGAGAATCTAACATGAGGTTACAGAGATATCAGCAATCAAAAAGGTTTAACACAAAACTTTGACGTAAAAATTGACAAACGGACAGACAGCCCTCCCAGGGGGCTTAGATATTCCATATGAAAGGTAATGCTATAGAGATATCTTTTACCAAATATAATGAGAATCTAACATGTGGTTACAGCGATATCAGCAATGAAAAAGGCCTAATTGGCCGAAACTAGCTAGTCTGGCCCAGAAAAACATGTACACTCCATATATTCCTGTTTTGTGGTGTATTCCTCGCTTCCAAAGGATAACCCTTTTTATAGAACATATTTAACACAAAACTTTGACGTAAAAGTAGATGAACAGACAGACGAACCGACAGATAGCCCACCCTGGGGCTTGACCCAGGGGCTTAGATATTCCATATGAAAGGTCATGGTATAGAGATATCCTTTACCAAATATGAAGAGCATTTAACATATGGTTACAGAGAAATGAGCTGTCAAAAAGGTTTAACGCAAAACTTTGACGTAAAGGTTGACGAACGGGACAGACGGAAGTACGAACGAACTAACGAACGAACCAACCAACCAACGAACAGACGAACGGACGGAAACACGAAAACTATATACCCCCCTGACATTCTTCGTATGCCGGGGGTATAATAATAATAATAATAATAATACTGATAAACAAGAGGGACATGACAGCCTTGGATCGCTCACCTGAGCCCAAGATGTTTCATAGTTTATGGAAGCTATTCTCCAGGCCGAGGTTAATTTTATCGTTAAAGCTGGTCACAGATCAAGGTCAAACTTACAAGTAAAACATGCATGAGTGGGAAGCCCTTGTCACAAGGAACATGCATGCAAAGTATGACGACTCTATCTCAAACGGTTGTAAAGAAGCCCCCGTTGTGTAGTTGTTAAGCTACTCGCCTTGTAGACCTGGGGGTCGCAGGATCGATCCCGGGCTTCTACGGACTTTCCGATGAGTCTTAAAACCGAGGTGCCGTCTCCGTATGACCTTAGCTTTTGGTGAGACGTAAAACTCAGACACTCACTCAGACGGTTCCAAATAAAGTAGGTCACAGGCCAAGGTTACAGGTCAAAATATTTTGCGTGAGTGGGAAGCCCTTGTCGTAAGAAACCTACATGCCAAATATGAAGACTATAAGGTTTAAAATTTCTGATAAAGTAAAACACGGGTCGATGTCATGGAACAAAATTTTTGTATGTATGGGAAGCCCTTGTCACAAGGAATCTACATTGCAAATATGAAGGCTCTATCTTGAACGGTTAAAGGTTATGAAAAATAGGTCATAGATCATGGTCAATGTCAATATTTTTAGTGTGAGTGGGATGCGCTCGTCACAAACAAGGTCAAGGTCACAGGTCAACTTATTTGGCATGAGTGGGAAGACCTTGTCACAATGAACCTAAGTACCAAATATGAAGGCTCTATCTTAAATGGTACAAAAATTAATACAAAAAGGTCAAAGGTCAAGGTCACAGGTCAAAATTTTGTATAGGTGGGAAGCCCTTGGCTAAAGGAACATATATGCCAAATTTGAAGTCTGTATCTCAAATGGTTCAAAAATTATGGTAAAGTAGGTCAAAGGTCAAGGTCACAGGTCAAAATATTTGTATGGGTGGGAGGCCCTTGTCTATACATGCCAAATGTGAAGGCTTATCTAAAATGGTTCAAAAGTTAAGTAGGTAAAGGTCACAGGTCCAACTTTTTGTATTGGCGGGAAGTCTTCGTCATAAAGAAAATACATGCAAAATGTGAAGGCTCTATCTCAAATGGTTCAAAAGTTATGATAAAGTAGGTCACAGGTCAAGGTCACAGGTCAAAATATTTTTAAACGAGTGGGAAGCCCTTGTCACAAGGAACCTACATCCCAAATATGAAGTCTCTATCTCATATGGTTAAAAAGGTTTTGAAAGGGTTAAAAAGGCTCCCATCGGATTCTTACTGTTGGTCTTCTTAGCATTTCTGTGGTTTGTTGTTGTTGAGTTCTTGACGTTGTTTTGTCTATGTGGTTGTTTGATTATTGTGTTCACGGAGATGTTGCACTGATGAGTAAGGAGGCCTTCATGCGGACTTAAAAAAAATATTCTTCTACATCGCGATGGAAATAAGGGCGAGGATTGTGGCCACGTAAAATCGATTTAAGCCCCCCATTGGAATTCGTTTCACTGACCGTTCAAAGGCGGTTCTTCTGTCGCGGTTCATTTTTGTTATGGTATGTACTGAGTGTGTGTAGCGCTAATATTATTTTGTTTTGGATAGCCAATAGGTCATTTTGTGGGAAAGTAACTGTCATTTTGGCTTTCCGCTATTGATGTTTTAATTAGGGTCTAGTTGTTTAATGTCTGTGCTTCTTTCCTGTTGGTGTCACTGATGGGAGCTGTGGGTTAATTATCGATTCCTTATCATTGCCTTCACTTCTATTTTGACAAAGTAGGCCAAAGGTCAAGGTCACAGGTCAATATTTTTTGTATCAGTGGGAATCCCTTTTTCACAAGGCGTTTACCTCATATTACGGCTCTTTGTCAAATGGTTAAAAAGTTATGATAAAGTAGGTCACAGGTTAATACTTTTGTATGAGTGGGAAGCTCTTGTCACAAGGAACCTACATGGCAAACATGAAGGCTCCATCTCAAATTGTTCAAAAGGTGAGAACAAGTAGGTCAAAGGTCAAGGTCAAATGTCAAAATTTTGGTATGAGTGGGACGCCCTTTTCACGAGAAACATACATGCCATATATGAAGGCTCTATCTCAAATGTTTCAAAAGGTATGATAAAGTAGGTCACAGGTTAAGGTCACAGTTCAAAATTTTTGTATTGGTGGGAAGCCCTTGTCACAAGGAACAAACATGCAAAATATGAAGGCTCTATCTCAAAAGGTTTAAAAATTATTATTTAGTAGGTCACAGGTCAAGGTCAAGGTCACAGGTCTTATTTTTGCATGAACGGGAAACCCTTGTCTGAAGGAACCTACATCCTAAATATGAAGACTTTATCACAAATGGTCAAACAGTTATGACAAGGTAGGCCCATGGTCAAGGACACAGGTCAACATTTTTGTATGGGTTGGAAGCCTTGTCACAAGGAACATACATGCCAAATGTGAAGAACCTATCTCAAACGGTTCAAAAGTTGTGATTAAGTAGATCACAGGTCAAAGTCAAGGTCACAGTTCAAAATTTCTTGCATGAGTGGGAAGCCCTTGTCACAAGGAACCTACATACCAAATATGAAGATGCCAAATCTTAAATGGTTCAAAAGTCATGACGAAGTAGGTCAAAGATCAAGGCTACAGGTCAATATCTCTGTGTGGATGGGAAGTCCTTGTCACAAGGAACATACATGCCAAAAATGAAGGCTCTATCTCAAATGGTTCAAAAAATTTAAGTAGGTCAAATGCAAAGGTCAAGGTCACAGATCATGTTTTGGTCGAATACGAAGCCCTTGTCACAAGGAACTTACATGCAAAACATGTAGGCTCTATCTCAAATACATGCAAAACATGTAGGCTCTATCAAAAATGGGAAGACCTTGTCACAAGGAATAAACAAGCCACATTTGAAGGTTTTATCTCAAACGATTCAAAAGTTATAATAAAGTAGTCACATGCTGAGACAAAAGTTACAGGTCAATTGTTTGTATGTGTGGGAAGCCCTTGAATGTCATAAGGAACCTACATGCCAAATATAAAGACTATATCTCAAACGGTTTAAAAGTTATGAAAAATGACCTACTTATCTACTTTTTGATTCGACATGACTCACATTCGAACTTCACCCAGATATTGTCAAGATTCTGAGCAAGAATTATTATAATTGAACCAAACCTGTGGCCTTTAAAGTGTTCACAAAGTTCTCTATGATTTGACCTACTAACGATCTTTTTGACCCGACAACACCCATATTCGAACTTTAGCGAGATATCGTCAAGATGATATTCTGAGCAAGTTTGAGTGTTCATAAGGTTTTCTATGATTTGACCTACTGGCCTACTTTTTGACTCGACATGACCCATATTCTAACATGACCAAGATATTGTCCAGCTGATCAGTCTGAGCAAGTTTGATGATGATCGGACCAAAACTGTGGCCTCTTGTGTATTCACAAGATTTTTCTATGATTCGACCTTCTTTTTGACCCGACATGACCCATATTCGAACTTGACCGAAATGTTGTCAAGCTGACCATTCTGAGCAAGTTTGACGGTGATCAAACCAAAACTGTGCCCTCTAGTGTGCTCACGGTGTTTTTTCTATACTTAATGACCTACTTTTTGTTCGACATGACCCATATTCGAACTTGACTGAGATATTGTCAAGATGATTATTCTGAGCATGTTTGATGATGATCGGACCAAAACTGTGGCCTCTAGTGTGTTCACAAGGTTTATCTATGATTTGACCTACTGAGGGGTGTGAGTGTATTCAGCCGTGAGAAGTGTAATACGATAACTCTATAAAGGACCGGGGTATCGAAACTATCTTAGCCCTTGTTCTGCTGAATATTCATATATGCCACACCCACTACCGATTATCAACCAATCAGATTACTTGATGCAAATTATTGCAACAAATTCACAATCTGAATGGCAAACAATGTAGATCCTGATCAGATGGCTTCGTCAGAAGCCATCTGATCTGGATCTTCATTGTTTGGAAAATAAGGCATATCCGGGTTCAGCAGGACAAGGGTTAGTATATTCAATGATAAATTATGCTGGCACATTAATTAAACTTTAATTTTATGCCGGAGAAGCCTATCTAAGAAATTAGAAGCTGTGTTACTAGTGATTTTATAATATGATAATATTTATTTATTTATTTATTTATTTATTTATTTATTTATTTATTTATTTATTTATTTATTTATTTATTTATTTATTGACCAAGCCCTGATTGGCGCGGCCCCAATGACAAACAGATACTATAGAATGCAGAAGGATATTATCTTGATTAAAGACAACTCTGTTTAGCTGGCCTTATATTGGTGTCCGACCTGACCAAAGACAAACTGCAACGCCCGAGATCACTCAGGGCGACTGGACTTAGGGTCGAAATGGTCCGTTTTCATAGTGGTGTTGATTATCAAATTACAGAAAAAAAAGAAAAACTGTATGGACATTTCTTGTTTGTTTTGTTTGATTTGAGGTTTAACGTCCCCGTCAACACTGTATAAGGTCATTTTGGATACTCTGCTTCCAATTTTGCCCGACATCGAGATGCAAGGACATCTCAAGTCCTGTCGCCCAATGAAACCAATAGGGTTTATAAGCATGGACGGTCCGACTCGCACCGCTTTGCCTGGGCAGGCTTAGATCCTCTAAGCGGTTTACCAGTACTCGTGTGCGGGTCGGTTTCAGCTCTGCATGGAAGCATCTTGCAGCCCATCTATTTCTTCAAGCCCCGATTGGCGGGGGCCGAAAGAAGATGAGGTGGATAAACAAGGAACATAGCCACAGATAAGATTTGTTTGTTTGTTTGATTTGAGGTTTAACGCCCCTGTCAACACCGTATAGGTCATTTTGGAGACGTTGCTTGAAATTTTGTGGGACTTCTACCCGACATTGAGATGAAATGACTTCTCAAGCCCTATCGCCTAATGAAAATCAATAGGGTTTATAAGCATAGACGGCCCGACTCGCACCGCTTTGCCTGGCCAGGCTTAGATCCTCTAAGCGGTTTACCAGTACTCGTGTGCGGTCGGTTTCAGCTCTGCGTGGAAGTATCGTTCAGCTTATCTATTTCTTCAAGCCCCGATGGGCGGTGGCAAGCTGACTTCTTACTTCTAACGTCTGCTTCGACGTTGTTTAGGTAGGTAAGTAAGTAGGTACGTGGTTGGGTGGCAAGATAGGTAGGTAGATGGGTGGTATGGTAGGTAGGTAGGTTTGAATTGAGGTTTAACGTCCCCATCAATACTATATAGGTCATTTGGAGGCGATGCTTCCAATTTTGTGGGACCCGACTTTGAGATAAATAGACATCTCAAGACCTGCCGCCCAATGAAACTAATAGGGTTTTTACGCATGGACGGTCCTACTCGCATCACTTTTCCTGGGCATGCTTATGCGGTTTACCAGTACTCAGGTGTGGTAGGGAATCATGCAGCCCATCTAGTTCTTCAAGTCCCGATGGGCGGGGTAGATTTAGGAAGGCAGGTAAGGGGGCGGGGGCTGCCTTGGTGGGAAGGAAGTTAGGTTTTCGTTTGTTTGTATGTTTGTTTGATTAGAGGTTTAAAGCCCCCATCAACACTGTGAAAGTCATTTTGGAGACATTGCGACCAATTGCGATCAATTTGTTGGACTTTTTACCTGACAGAGAGATGAAATGGACCCCGTCAAGCGATTTTGGTACTTATCGCCTATGCGAGCAGCGAAGGTTCAGGCCTGCTCATCCGCGCAGTCTCGCCAGAACTTTCGCTGCTCGCTCATACAAGCAATGAATCAAGAGGAACCTTCAGACCTAAAGCCATATCCGTGGCCCCTCTGAATGGCTGGGTATGCGCAGTTAAAATTAGTCATGACGGAATGCTCGAAGACACAAATTCGCTTGGCGGGGCTCAAATGCCATCTGAAGTCCTACCGCCTTGTGAAACCAATTGGGAACTTAGGTAGGTAGGTAGGTAGATAGATAGAAAAAGTAAATGTATGTCTGACCGTCCATTCCCATACGGAAAGAAGCCTCCGTGGGTTAGTGGTTATGTTACAGGCCTCATAGACCTGAGGTCACATATTCGATCCCGGGTTTTCACAGACTTTCGGATGAGTCTTTTAACCGAGGTCTAGTCTCCGCAGGTGGTTCGTAAAGCTGAATGACAAACTCCTGCTGTCTGATTTTTGTGTCCACAGAGATGTTGCACTGATGAGTTAGGAGGCCTTCATGCAGACTGAACAAATTATAGTGACCACGTAAAATCGATTCAAGCGATTCAAGCCCCCCCCCCCCCCCCCACCCCCACCCACCCCCAATGGAATTCGTTTCACTGACCGTTCCAATGCGGTTCTTCTGTCTTTTTT
This sequence comes from Lucinisca nassula, assembly GCA_963580285.1. Lineage (NCBI taxonomy): Eukaryota > Metazoa > Mollusca > Bivalvia > Lucinida > Lucinidae > Lucinisca > Lucinisca nassula. The sequence goes on along the minus strand of OY757016.1, from coordinate 119,722,588 downwards.
TTTTAGCTCACCAGAGGCGAAGGCCGAAGGCTCCTGGGGAGCTGATAGGATAGAAAGTTGTCCGTCGTCGTCCGTCGTATTTCGTCTGCGTCAACACTTTCAAACGATATCTTCTCTGAAACCACTGGGCCGATTGTGTCCTAATTTCATCTGCAGTATCCCTGGGATTGAAAGTTTGTGTTTTTTTTTTTTTTTTTTTTTTATGAAAATCGATTCTTTAGTTTAGTTGCTATGACAACTTTCCATAGACTTATAATGGGGAAAATTGAAAAATGGCATTTACTGCCAAATCATTGCAGATATTTTGACAAAACCTTTATAGGAATGTTCCTTGAGTATACTTCTCTCAGCCATATGCTTTTATGTCAACACGGGGGTCCCCCAGGTTGTGCTGGAGCCATGCCACACCCCCTCCTCTTCAAAAAAGGCCATATAACTCAGAAACCACTCATATCCCTACCCCTAAACCATATATATTCTTGTTCCTTTTGATAAGACACATTCAGTGACACCAACCTGGGGGTCCCCTGGGATACGCCGTGGTCATGCCCCCCCCCCCCCCCCATTCCATTCATAAAAGTTCCAATATCTCAGAAACCTTACAGATCCCCACCCCTAAACCATATATATTCTTGTTCCTTATAAAGAGACGCATTCATTAACACCAACTTGGGGGTCTCCAGGTGTCCGTCGGGGCCTTGCCCAACCCATCCACTTCACAAAAGGCCATATATCTCAGAAAACATTCATATCCCCACCCCTAAACCATATATATTCTTGTTCCTTTTGATAAGACGCACTCAGTGCCACCAACCCGGGGGTCCCCTGGAATGCGCTGGTGCCATGCCCCACCTCCTCCATTCCATAAAAAGCCCAATATCTCGAAAACCTTACAGATCCCCAACCCTTAACCATATATATTCTTGTTCCTTATGAAGAGGCGCATTCATTGACACCAACCTGGGGGCCTCCCTGTGTGCGCCGGGGCCTTGCCCCACACCTCCACTTCACTAAAGGTCATATTATCTCAGAAACCATTAAGATACCTACCCCTAGACCATATTTATTCTTGTTCCTTATGATAAGACGCATTCAGTGGCATCAACCGTGGGGTCCCCTGGGTTGTGCCGGGGCCGTGCCCCACCCCTTCATTTCATAAAAAGTCCAATATCTCGGAAACCTTACAGATCCCCACCCCTAAATCATATATATTGTTGTTCCTTATGATAAGACGCGTTCATTGACACCAAACTGGGGGGTCTCCCAGGGCCTCTCCCAACCCCTCCACTTCACAAAAGGCCATATCTCTCAGAAACCGTTCAGAGCCCCACCCCTAAACCATATATATTCATCTTCCTTATGATAAGACACATTCAAATGACACCAGCTTAGGAGTCCCTCACCTACCTACCTACCTAACTAACTAACTAACTAACTACAGTCGAACTTCAATGGCTAGAACACCTTTGGGACCTCGAAAATCTGTTCTAGACAGGGGTAGTTCGAGCCACTAAGGTTAGTCAGGAGGCATAACGAGATACTTTTAGGCATCTTTTCGGTGTTCCATAATGAATATGTATGCTGTGTGTACTCATTAAAATCGCCTCATCGAGATAAAATACTAAAATCTCCTTAATTATCCCCACTAGTTCTTATGTAGAGGATTTCGCTAGGGGCTCAAGAATGGGTTCGACTCATCCATGGTAAACGAGCCATCGGTGTTCGAGCCATCGAAGTTCTACTGTAACTAACTAACTAACTGCATTCCTACCTACATACCTACCCACTTTCCTTACCACCAACCCAAACCTGTCATTCCTGCCTACATAACTACCTACCTTCCTACCTACCTACCTCCACCTACCTACCTACCTAACCACTTTCCTCGTCCGTCCGTACCTACCTATTTACCTAGCTACCATGCATTCCATATTTTTCTTCAAGCCCCGGTGGGCGGGGCCGGACTGCATATCTACCTACCTACGTACATACCGACTTAGTCGCCCCCGCCCATCGGGGCTTGGATAAATAGATGGGCTGCATGGTGCTTCCACGCAGGGCTGAAACTGACCACACATGGGTACTGGTATACCGCTTAGAAATACTAAGCATGCCCAGGCAAAGTGTTATGAGTCAGTCCGTCCAAAGCCTTTTGGTTTCATTTGGGCGGCAGGACTGGAGCTGTCATTTTATCTCAATGTCGGATAAAAGTCCCACAAAATTGGAAGCAACGTCTCCAAAATGACCTAAATAGTGTTGACGGAGATATTAAACCCCAATTCAAACAAAAACATAACTACAAAGTTACATTCCTACCTACCTATACGTCTACATACTTTCCTATCGATATACGTACATGTACGTAATACCTACCTACCTACCTACCTACCAAAACAAACAAATATTCGATCCTACCTACGACCTTCCTATTGATCTACCTATCTACCCATCGCCACCAGCCCAAACCTACCATTCCTACCTAATCACGCAAACACGCCTATGTAATTTTGATCCCCTTAAACTCCACTTTTAGATAGTAAAACTGGGGTTTACAGGGATTTTTAATTATTTGTCTTATTTCTGCTCAAAAACATAGATTGTGGGTACTCGTTAGAACCGACTCGCCGGGGCGGTTCTAACGAGTACCAACAATCTATGTTTTGTGCAGAAATATTAAAAATATCAGGATTTTTCTCTGAAAAAGTTCGTTTTTCGTGGTAAAATTTTGTCAATAATTTTGAATTTGCGTGTTTTCGAAATATACCTGCCTACATGCATACCTCCACTCTACCTACCTGTCGCCCCCGCCCTTCGGGGCTTGAAGAAATATTATGGCTGCATGATGCTTCCGCTCAAAGATGAAACCGGAAACCGACCGCACACGAGTACTGGTAAACCGCGTAGAGGCTCTAAGCCTACCCAGGCAAAGCGGTCGGAGCCGGACCGTTCATGCTTATAAACCCTATTGGTTTCATTGGGCGACGGGGCTTGAGATGTCATTTCATCTCTATGTCGGGCAAAAGTCACACAAAAATGAAAGCAACGTATTCAAAATGACCTGTACTTTGATGACGGGGACGTTAAACATCAAATCAAACAAACAAACAAAACCAATCTATCTACCTAGCTTCCTACCTACCTACAACGTCGAATGATTTTGTTTGTTTGATTTGAGGTTTAACGTCCCTGTCAACACTGTAAAGGTCATTTTGGAGACGTTGCTTCCAATTTTGTGGGACTTTTACCCGACACTGAGATGAAATAACATCTCAAGCCCTGTCGCCCAAATGAAACCAATAGGGTTTATAAGCATGGACGGTCCACCTCGCACCGCGGTTCCTGGACAGGCTTAGATCCCCTAACAGGCTTAGATCCCCTAAGCTGTTAACCAGTACTAGTGTGCGGGCCGTATTCAGCTCTGCGTGGAAGCATCATGCAGCCCATATATTTCTTCAAGCCCCTATGGGCGGGGGCGAACACAATGTCGAATGAAGAAGTTAAAAGTAAGCTTACCTACCTACCTACACATCCAGCCACGCATCAATCAGACCATTCACCCTACCTACATACATACTTACCTGCCTACCTAGCTACCATGCAGCCCATCTGTTTCTTCAAGCCATGGTGGATGGGGCCGATTTTGATTGGTTGATAGTGAGCAACACTGGGTTCGGTAATTACTTCTTCCTTTTTTTTCTTTTTTTTCTTTTATTGAAACGTTTAAGAGAAAATCTGTTTATTTCCCCCATATAAGCAGAAAGGTGTGAAAATTAGTCAGTGTGTTTTGATAAGCATGGAGACAACAGGAAATGTCAAACCATAAATCACCTTGGTATATAGCTAAAATTTAAATTCCATGAAACCAAAAATAAACTGCAGAAGCAAAAAAAAAAAAAACACATGCCCGCACTGTGCTGGGATCCATAAGCACAATGAATGCAAAACTAAACATAATAAAAAATGCGCAAACTGCGGATTAGCCGGCCATGGAGTAGCATGCCGCGGGTGCAACATTTTCCTCAATTACAAGGCGCTAATTGACCAAATAAACGGTCAAATAGCCAGAGATTGGGAACAAAAAAAAGCCCAAACAAAAAACACCGCGCAAGAAATCAGGAGTTCCAGTGCGGCTTATACCGCACCCCCCAGTGTGGCTTATACCGCACCCCCCCCCCCAGTGCGGCTTATACCGCAACCCCCAGTGCGGCCCATACCGCAACCCATGCACACAACACAAAGGAGACCTACACAAAAATGGAGGTCGAAACGCTAATCGCCGCGGCGATAAAAAAAGCCACAAGCTCAATCTTGCACGAGCTCAACAAACCAAATCTGCTGGGCACCAAGGCGTCAGATGAGGTCATAGACCTCGTCGTCGAAAACGCCACCGCAAACATAATGGAAACCGACAACATGAATACGTCGGGCACCACAGGGGTACACACCGCAAATAGCGAGAACCCTTAATCACCTACAGAAGCAACGAAAGAAAAAGAATTAAGCACCGCACCTGCACCCGCACAAAATAGGCGGAAAACAATAATCCCAAGGAGGCAACATAAAAAACGCGAACCACAAGAGCTCTTAAGGAAAAACGCGGACTATAGCTTCACCGATCCTAGACCAAGGATCAAGGGTGGACGTAAAAACTCACGCCGTTAAAACAAAAAATATATTACTGCCTAATTATGGATCCCAGCACCACTGCTAAAATCCGCGTGTTACAGTGGAACGCCCGTAGTCTGTCTGGCAAGGAAAACGGAACAAAACTCGGGGCCTTAGGCCATTATCTAGAAACTTTAGGCTACACACCGGAGGTAATAGCCATTCAAGAAACTTTCTCAAAAAAAAGATAGTAAACCAACAAAACTTCCAGGATATAAAACCCCGGTCAGTTTCAGTAGGGAAAAGGGGAAACATGGGGGAGGACTAGCCACCTTTATCAAATCAGGACTAGATTCGGAAGAAATCAAATTTAGACACACAAAAAAAGAAATAGAGGTGGTGATCGTCAGACTTTTTGGACAAAATGAAAACATAGACATCGTTAACTTTTATGCACCACCCCAAACAAATGTAACGTCTGACGATTATGATGAAATTTATAAAAAAGTGGGGAAAAAAATCAGTTTTCTTGGGGGATTCAATGTCAGACATGAACTATGGGAGACAAACCACAACCCCACATACGACAAACGGCGAGGCCTAGAACTGGTCGAGTTCATAAATAGCACAGATTACGTAATCTTAAACACGGGGTGTGGCACACGACTCAACGTCGAGTGCGGAAGCACGAGCGCCATAGACTTAACACTGGTCAGCGCATCACTATGCGATCAAGTGAGTGGCACGTGGGAGACGACACGATGGGAAGCGACCACTTCCCCATCCTGACGTCGCTCAACGTCACTCACAAATGCGTAACGCAACGGCCTGCCCGACGTTGGAAATTAGACAAAGCAGACTGGGACCTCTTTAGGCAGCAACTTAAACACATTAACATATCCCTCGAAGGCACAAATATTGATAAAAGCAATGAGGATTTTGTTTCGGAAATAATGGCGGCATGTGAAAAATCAATACCAAAAAACGCAACCAAAAAATAAGCATAAAAACACCCTGCCATGGTGGGATGAAAATTGTAGCGAGGCAGTCAAAAAGAAAAAGAAAATATACTATAAATATAGGAGAAACAAAACAGCCGCACTTTTAGTAGAATATAGACGCGTAAGGGAGGAAACAAAATACCTTTTAACACAAACAAAACAACAAGCCTGGAGGGATTTTGTGTCTACTCTCACATATAAAACAAATTCTAAGAAAATTTGGGACACAATAAAAAGATTTAATGGAAAACCACTAAAACCGGTAGAAGTTTTAAAACAAGGAAACGCAAGATATCACGAAAACAATGAAAAAGCAGAAATCTTAGGACAACACTACCGGAAAGTCTGCAGTAACGAAAATTTAGACCCAAATTTTAGGCGCCTTAGGGAAACGCAGGACCCAATGATTGAGCAGGCCGTTCAAGACGCCGATCGCGCTGGCCAGTGCCGTGCATACAATGAGAAGTCAGTTTCGCTTAACGCAATAACTGTCGCGTCGCGATTTCACATTCCTATTGTTAGAAGCATCCGTGGTGTAGTGGTTATGCTATTTGCCTTGCAAACCAGGAGTTTCAGGATCAATCCTGGGTTTCGCCAGACTTTCGGACGAGTCTTTAAAACGAGGTCACGTCTCCGTATAACCTTAGCTGTTGGTGAGACGCAACTCACAAACACTCACACGCACATTCCTATTGTCACCACCGCCATTGGTGAAATGTGCCAATGGTATTGCTGGTAAACACTAACTCTACATACTTGTTTAAACTCGCACTACAGAATTGCTTACCAAATGTTTGCATTTGTTTTTTTTTTTTTTTTCCCTTATTATTATTATTATTATTATTATTATTATTATTATCATGTTTTTTTTATTATTACTTATTTATCCCTTTTTATATGTATTTTTATTTATTTATTTATTATTTTTTAGATAATCTATTTGTAAGATTTTTTTTTTTTTTTTTTTTCTTAACGTAAGTTCCTGTTCCTGACTCTCAGACTCCTGTTTTGCATTTCGTTTCGGCAAGAGGGAGTCAAGGAGACATGGACAGATGTTGTTGTATCTTGACCGATGTCAATGACTGGTCTTATTCTGATGAATGGGGCCAGATTTACATCGGTCTTGAAGAATCCTTAGAGTTCTAGGTAATATTAGTACAGAAAAAAAAATATGTCTTTTATTTCTATTTTTTTTTTTTTTTTTTTTTTTTTTTTGAATCTTTGAATTAGCTCTGTCTATTACTATGTGAACGCACGCTGTAATTGTAGTGTCGGATGATATTGCCCATACGGAATTGCGGTGGTGCCATTTCCCCGACTAAATTAAACATATTAGTCGCAAGGCGCTCGGTAGGCGCTGGGCCAACGTTGATTCGACGTCATGACGTTGAATCAAAGTCGGGTCAATGTCGATTCAGCGTTGTGTGCTTGCCAGGAATGTTTGCTAAGAATGTGAATTATTGGGCCTGTCCGTGCAGTGCAGTTAGTACCTTTCGCCTAATTTAAGTATAGTAATTATGTTGGTTACAATTCACCATGTCTGCATTGTTTGCTGGCTCCCGGCTTGCACATTGTCAGTGTTAAGGGAACGGGTAGCAATACCCACCCCCACCCCCTGACCTTTCAAGTCTTCGGACCGGGAGTCGGCAGATTGTGCAAACAGGGTGAAAAAGTCCGTACTGTAGCCTCAGTAAACCATGAGTTACCTCGCTTTCGTCATAAATAGAAATCATGCATGCTATTCCACCCCCCCCCCCCCCCACACACACACACATATATATTCTTGCTAAGAAAGTGTTATTCTAAGTTTTACATGTAAATGCATATGCCACCATGTCTCAATGTATTATACTTGTTAATATCCTCATATGTCTGTATAGACCTGAGTGTTAATAAAGTAAAGTTCTGTTCTTTCTCCCATAGGGAGCTACAGAGCGCGCTTGATAAGAAAAAGAGCACCGCCCCCGGGGCAGACACCGTTCACTACGACATGTTAAAAAATCTACCAGAAAAGGGAAAAAATCAACTTCTAGCACTAATAAATAAATCTTGGGACGAGGGGACCCTCCCTACACAATGGAAGGAGAGCACCATCGTTCCAATATTAAAACCAGACAAGGACCCCCACGAGCCGAAATCGTATAGATGAGTTTAGGACGCCAGCGGTCGCAAAGGAAATGCTATCCCACGATTCCGTATTGTCGCGCATGCGCCGTTTTGTGTGGCAAGAAAATAATCGGCCATTCATGGAAGTCAACGAGCCGTTGGACAGAATGATCCCATAACAGTCGTTAGTTTGTTGATTTGAATGTAACAATTTTCAATGAAACTTAATCGAATAATAAACTGCAAATGGTCTCGTCATGTTGGGTTCTGGGCTGCACAAATCTCAAGACAAATGATGCGACTGTGAATATGAGGCGGTTCCATTCGAAGGATTACCAGCTTAACGAATTGGGTGACGAAGGGCGGATGTTTTGGTTCATTTGAACTGATGATTAACGTCCCCGTCAACATCATTTAGGTCATTTTGGGGACGTTGCTATCTATTTTGTGGGACTTTTATCCGACATTGAGATGAAATAAACGTGATCTGAAGCCCAGCAGCCAAATGGAACAAATACGGTTTATATACATGGAAGCTCCAACTCGCACTTCTTTGCCTGGGCAGGCTTAAACCTTTAAATTTACGCGGTTTACAAGTACTCACTCATGGGCGGTCAGTTTCAGCTCTGTGTGAAGCAACATGCAACCCAATCTATTTCTCCAAGCCCCGATGGACCAACACTTGTACATGGCGGATGGGCTATGGGAACTTATTTTTCATAAAAAAAATAGCCCCCCCCCCCCCCACCCCCCTCGCTCTTGCACAAATATAAACATAGCATCATGAAAACTCGCCTATACAATTTTGACCCCTTAAACCCGACTTTCATAGATTAAAACTTGGATACACAGGGACTCGTTTGTTTGTTTGTTTGATTTGAGGTTTAACGTCCCCGTCAACTCTGTAAAGGTCATTTTGGAGACGTTGCTTCCAATTTTGTGGGACTTTTACCCGACATTGAGATGAAATGACATCTCAAATCCTGTCGCCCAATGAAACCAATAGGGTTTATTAGCATGGACGGTCCGCCTCGCACCGCGGTTCCTGGACAGGCTAAGATCCTCTAAGCGGTTTACCAGTACTAGTGTGCGGGGCGGATTCAGCTCTGCGTGGAAGCATCATGCAGTCCATATATTTCTTCAAGCCCCTATGGGCGGGGGCCGACAGGGACTCGTAGATTACTTTTTTTATTATTTCATCTCAAAAACATAGATTATGGGTACTCTTTTGAACATCCACGCCGAGGCGGTTCTAACGAGTTCCCACAATCTGTTTTTTTTTTTTTTTTGTTTTTTTTTTTTTAGCAGAAATACGCAAAATATCAAAACTTTTTATCTGAACATTATTTGGTGGTGAAATTTTCAATATATTTGAATAGGCGTGTTTCGTAATTGTAAAACCTGATGTTATTTATATCAGAAACATAATTTCAAATTTATGGTGTTGAGCTTTAACCTGGTACTCCATACTCATGCTCTCAGACGTGGAGAAGGACCCACACTGAGCCACCAAATATCATAGGGGACAGAAAGAAAATGAATCGACCCGGACTTGAACCCATGGCCTCTCGCATACCGTGTGAACACTTAGCTGGTTGAGCTAACGAACCAAACGATTTTGAGATCAGGTCCTGTCCAGTCCGGCTGCGAAATATATATTCCATAATCATTCATGCTCTTAGACGTGGTGCTGGACGCACTCTGAGCCAACAAATGGGGACGGAGAGAACATAAATCGACCGGGGTTTGAAACCAGGGCCTCTCGCATACCGTGCATACACGCTACTGACTGTAGAGATTCGTCCCGAATGTACTATCCAGTCGGGCCATCACACTCTTTCATGGTCAAGTATCGTTTCTGAACCTTTGACAGTAAGGTTTTTGCTTAACTAATCATTATTCTTGTTTAATCCATTTTGTACCGGAAACCCCAAAAGGGGTAGTTGGCAAACAGTGCAGGCCCAGATCATATGCCGCAGAACGCGGCGTCTGATCAAGACCTACACTATTTGCAAAAAGTTCAACCATTTTCCCAATCAATTTTGAAGAAAACACAACCTGACACCCTTAAATTTTTAAATGGACTCCTGCTATATATAAGGTTTGGTACAAAAAAGGTTAAAAAAATCTTTGTCTATTGTACACACACGCGCTCAAGTGATTTCTTTTGCCACACAAAACTGCGCATGCGCGGCGTTACTAAGGAAGTTGAGCGGCCTTAACAGGTCTATAGGCCGATTTCACTCACATCAACCATATGTAAAATCATGGAAACCATGGTAGCATCTAGATTAACAGCACACATTGAGAAAAACAACCTCTTAGTAAACGAACAATCAGGTTTTAGAAAACATAGATCTACCATTGATCAAATTACCAGACTGGAATCCGCCATCCGAAAGGCAAAACTAATGAAACACTCACTGGTAGCGATAGTTTTGGATTTAGAACTATGAACTAGGGGGGTCCTCCTAAAACTAAACAAATTCGGAATTCAAGGAAAAATGTTAACCTGGATCCGAGACTTTTTGACTGATAGACAAATGAACGTAAAAATAGGTAGCGAGGTGTCCGGTTTTTATGAAAGCGAGAACGGTTCCCCCCAGGGGTCGGTGCTATCTCCTATCCTTTTCAACCTATTAATGAACAAACTGCAGGAAACACTTAATGCATTACCGCTGGAAATATCCATGTTCGCAGATGACGGCTTAGTATGGAAAACCGCGAAAAAAACGAAAAGTGCCATTCCTGCATTACAAAAAGCGTTAAATGCAATACATGATTGGGCTACAAATTGGGGCTTCAAATTGTCAACTGAAAAAAAAAAACAACAGTGGTAGTTTACAACAGAAATTTCGCAGATACAAAGGGCATGCCCAGGCTGACGTATGACGGACAGGAAATAAAGTACGCCGGTCATGCCAAATTCCTGGGCATGTACTTTGACAGCAATCTAACATGGAGACTGCACATTGAAAACCTGGTGTCCAGGTCCCAGCGGGACCAAAATGCGCTAAGGGCGGTCTCGGGGGCAAACTTTGAAGCAGACAAGAAAACCCTGATCGAAATGTACACAGCACTCATAAGAAGCAAAATTGATTATGGCTGCCAAGCATACGCGTCTGCGGCGCCCTCACACCTGAAAAAACTTGATAGCATACAGGCCTCAGCCCTCCGAATCGCTACTGGGGCATACAGTGGAACGCGGAACCTGGACCTGGAGATTGAATGCAGCGTCATGCCCCTGCACCTGCGGAGGGATGAACTGCAACTCAAGTACTGGGTCCGCTCAAGCAGGCTTAGGGAAAGTCTCCCCATAAACGAAATGATCGCCGACACGCCCAATCATGTTAAAAGAGATAGGTTAAGAGGAAAGATCCCCTATATTATCAAAGTCCAGGACCTAATTAAAAACCATGACCTCGAGCAGGTCAAAACAGCGGAACAAACATATCCGGAAGTTTTTAACTTAAGAAGCCTATGCGCAAAAACAACACTAACGGGTGTCATAAAGAAAAATGAAACATCACAGAAAAAATGCAATGAAATCGCAGAATCACACATCAGTGAAAACTATAAGCAAGCGCTTAAAATTTTCACTGATGGAAGCAAAGATGCTGACAAAAAAGAAACGGGGGTGTGCTTTCACAATACCAGAATTAAACTTAGACCAAAAATTCAAACTTAACCAGCACCTCACAGTCTACACTGCAGAACTTATAGCCATACAAAAAGCTTTGGAATGGATACAGGAACAAAAACCCGATAGTGTTGTTATACTAACAGACTCATTAAGCTCAATACAAAGCATAAACTCTGGGAATAGCACTACAAGACCAGATATACTGCATGACATTCATATCCTAATACACAAAATTCTAAAACAAGGTATCACCCTGAACATAGATTGGATCCCCTCCCACTGCAACGTGCAGGGGAATGAGCGCGCAGACACACTGGCCAAAGAAGCTCTGACCCGGGGAAAGGCACTTGACGCAATCATTAAGACCAGCATCAAAAAGGAATGGGCGCGCATATGGCAGGGACAACACGGCTTTGGACACTCGATCTGTCAGTCCTTGACCCCGAAATTGGTACAATATAATGACAGCCGAAAGCTCGATCGCATATATACACGACTAAGACTCGGGGTCAACGATCCATTATGCGGGCACTGTGGCGGGGTGGAGTGTGTTCAACACTACCTCGCAGAATGCCCCGCACACGGCCCCGCCAGAAGGGAACTAAAGGGAGAACTTACAACATATATATAGGCCACCAAATAGTAGCAATACCTACCTTAACCTTGTTGCTGAAAGCTTCGACAGAGCCAGTAATACTGGGCTCAGTGACATTATTATCACTGGCGACTTTAATTTTAATATGCTCACCCAAGATAAGAAGAGACTAACAGAGCTAATGAACCAGTACAACCTAAAACAAATTATACGAGACCCTACCCACTATACGGAAAGCTCCTCTTCCCTTATTGACCTGTTTCTTTTTCGCAACGAAGAAAGTGTTCTTTACAGCGGAGTAATGGACCCATTTATCCCCGAGCAACTGAGATACCATTGCCCGATTCTTGCGTTGCTTAAATTCTTTCTCCCGGAATCTAAACCTATAAAGAGAAAAAATTGGAATTATGAGCGAGCAGATTTCAGCTTATTTCGTAATCTACTGTCCTCCTCTGATTTGATAAATAAGATTGAAAATGATACAGATATTGACAGTAACTTGGACCATATAAATCAAGCCCTTCGAGATGCCAGCCAAACCTCTATCCCCAACAAAATTGCTACCATTAGACCGGACAATCATCCATGGATAACCTGTGCTATTAGAAGACTTATACGTAAACGTAAACGTGCTTATCGTAAATATAAGCAAACCTCAAACAATCACTACTGGGAAAAATTCAAACATTTACGCAATGCATGCATCCGCGAAATTAGGGACTCTAAGAAAAATTATTTTGATAAACTGGAATCACAACTAACTGCCACAAATTTGAATTCTACACTGTTTTGGAAAACATCAAAGCAATTATTAAATATTGATAAACGTGCTATAAGTATACCCACCCTTTCACAAAATGGGGAACTTGCCGAAGAAAGTGAACAAAAGGCAAACATGCTAAATAACTATTGCTCGCTCATAACTCATATAAATGATCAGAATATCCAGCCGCCTCAGCTCCCTCTAGCTACAGACTCAGTCCTAGATTCCATTTCTATATCAGTACAAGATGTCACTGATGTACTCAATAATCTGGATGTGAAGAAAGCATGTGGTCCAAACCATCTCAATCCTCGCCTTCTCAGAGAAGGCGCTCCGATCCTTGCACAGCCTCTGTCTATTCTGTTTAACAGATCGCTTCGTCAAGGTTATTTCCCACCTCCGTGGAAGGATGGCTATCTTACACCTATCCACAAAAAGACGATAAATCAGTATGCCGTCAAACTATCGACCTATATCTCTTCTTGACCCCGTTGGAAAAGTAATGGAACGTTTGTGTTCATAAACACCTCTACAACTACATTTGCGAAAATCAGCTACTCACTCCATTTCAGTCCGGGTTTATTCCTGGTGATTCGACAACCTATCAGTTGTTGCATACATATCATACGTTCTGTGAAGCTGTCGATTCTGGAAAAGAGGTCCGTGCGGTATTTTGCGAGATTAGTAAGGCGTTCGATAGAGTCTGGCACCGAGGTCTTCTATACAAACTCTCCCGTATAGGCTGTTCTGAACAAGTTCTCAAATGGTTTTCTAGTTATCTCTCAGGCAGACGTCAGTGTGTTGCTCTGTGCGGGACCATATCTGACTGGGCACCAGTCCATGCTGGCGTCCCCCAAGGTTCCATTCTTGGTCCCCTTCTCTTTCTCATTTTTATTAATGATATTGTGATGAATATAAACTGCTCTATCCGCCTATTCGCAGATGACACGAGTTTGTATATTGTTGTTGAACATCCACAGACCGCTGCTATTACTTTAAATTTAGATCTAGAAAGTATATCCATATGGGCTTCGGACTGGCTTGTCGACTTCAACGAACGCAAAACAGTATCACTCTTAATATCTAAAAAGCACAATCATGTGGCCCACCCACCTCTTATAATGAACAATACCCCTCTCACCGAATTTACCTGCCATAAGCATCTTGACCTTACCTTTTCAAACACCTGTGACTGGACTGAGCATATCAATAGGATATCCGAGACAGCGTGGTCTAGAATAAACCTTCTTCGTGCACTTTAATTTCGAATTCATAGGAATGCACTTGAACGTATGTACTTTGCTTTTATACGGCCTTTACTCGAGTACAGCGACGCAGTCTGGGACAACTGTACCAATGAATGCAAAAGGCAGTTAGAGTCTATTCATAACGAGGCAGCAAGAATAGTAACCGGAGCAACAAAGCTCTGCAGTATCCAAAAACTTTTATCAGAACTTGGATGGGAAACCCTACAAGAACGGAGGACCAAACACAAACTTGTTATTCTTTATTAAATCTCCAATGGCCTAACACCCGAATACCTCTCTGACATACTGCCACCCCTTGTAAGAGACTCGAATCCTTATAATGTACGCAATGCAAACAATATTCAATCGATTCGTACTCGCACTAACTTGTTCTTCAACTCATTTTTCCCGTCCACTATAAGAGCTTGGAATGATTTGGCTGAAGACATCAGAGCTGCCAATTCCGTTGCATCTTTTAAATATCGCTTAAACAGAAATATTAAAAAAACACCGAAATATCTTAATGCCGGTTCAAGAATTGGCCAAATTTTACATGCCCGCCTACGCATGGAATGCAGCTCACTTAACTCACATCTATATCGTAAAAACATTGTTCCAAGCCCTTCATGCGAATGTGGTGCCTTTGAAAGTCCTTACCATTTTCTCTTCCAATGTGCCAGGTATTCGGCAATCAGAAATACATACCTGAATAATTACCTTCACAATCATTCTACACGTGAGTTACTTTATGGTAAAGAAACGTCAACCGACATTGACAATGAATCGTTATTCCTGAGTGTGCAAGAATATATATTTTAAAATCCAAGCGTTTTGGCTGAAGAGAGCGCTATTTTTTGGTACTATATCTAAACTTTTATAAAGAAAGATATCCGATATTATCCTTCACGAGAACTGGAATAATCTATGTGTGTCCGTCCGTCCGTCTGTTTGTCTGTCTGTCTGTTTGTTTTGTCCGCCCGTCTGTCTGTCTGTCTGTCCGTCTGTCTGTCTGTTTGTCTGTGTCTGTATCTCGTTTATCTGTCGACTGTGTTTGTTTTTCTCGAATTGTCTGCATGTCTGTTGCCAGTCTATTTTTGATGCATTCGATGCTTCTAAACACTCCCTGACCATTCAGATGTCATTGCCTGTTTTTGTATTTATTCTAACCAGGAGATGGCCACTGCACAAGCCTTGGGCTTAATGTCAAATCCTGGATAATATATATTTGTCTGTTACATAAACATGTCACTGAAGCAATTAAAATAAAGTTTAAAGCAACATTAGGATACCAAGGGGAGATAAACGCGGTTTCTCTGCTCAATCTAAATTCACAGGAAATGAGGGACGCGGTCTTCAAATTCTTTGAGAAAACAAACTACCTGGACAAAATATAGGGGAAAACTGAGGGCGCAGACTAAATTTAATCGCATTGAACCGTAAAACACACCCCATACGAGAATACATACTTCAAACCAAAATCTCTAGAGACCCGAGTTCAGAACAGTAAAAATAAATATTCTAACCGCACCTTAGACGCTACCAACCAAAAAGGGCCGTAGTGATCAAAGGGCGGCCGTCTCACAGCGAAAAGGGGAACAAAGTCAACGATAGGCGCTGTGGTTGCGGCCTCGGCTTTGCACTTAGGAGTGCCTATCGGTGACAGCGATCCCTGCATCACTGTGAGAAGACCATAGCAGAACGGGGCATGGACTCACCACAAGCGAAATCTATGGCCCCGACCGACCCTCCAGAGGGGGTGTGGCAAGCGAGAAGTTAAGACAAGGTGTAGCGTTGTTGTTGCGGCCCACTGGCTTTGCACTTATGAACGCTGCACCAGAGCCCTAGCTGATCGGGAGCCACACAGCCCGAAAGAGGACCACACGAAAGCACGCCGGGACTGGGCATGGACCCACAAGGAAAATCCGTCGCCCAGCCCCTCCTGAGAGGGTGAGGCAAACGGGAAGTCAGAACGAGACGTAGCGCTGTGGTTGCGGTCCTTGGACTTTGCACTTAGGAGCGTTGCGTCAAAAGCCTGGCTGATCGAGAGCCACACAACCCAAAGGAGAACGGCACAACAGCACACTAGCAAACAAAGCCACTCCTTCAGGAACGTATATAGAAAAGGACTGAAATAAGGAACAAGACGCCTTATCACATCTTTTTCTGTCTTTTTTCGCAACTTTCGCTTTCGAATAAAGGGTGTACATTATAAGGTTACCCAAACGGAATGACCTGGGGGCCCTCAAAAGGGCCTTTTGCATACCACCACGACTGCAAAAACGGAATCTCGCCCGGTATATCATACAGCCCTCCGTACTGCCCTTGTCGCATAACATAAAAATCACCAAAAACAGCATATTGCGCTATGACCGTAATAAAGACAGACGGTCAAGATGGCCACATATCAATACAGACAAGGGCAATTAACTAACTAACTAGGGCGTGACTTAGCGCGACCTGAAGGAAGGCTTTTAACACACACAACCACCCACGCGAAACTAAAACAACATACAACCACACTAGATAGGTAAATATAGCGATAGTTGTAGGATAGGAATACAGTAGAGAGGATAGTATAGAAAAGAGAGATAAAAAACCTAGAGTTAGAAGAAGAAGAGTTTTCTCAAAAAGCGATTTCAAACATTTTTATTTGTGTAAGTATGAAACGTTAAAAACAAGATCGCATAGGAGCGCTCGACAGCGCACGTGCGCAGGCGGACGCTTGTATGCGATCTACATGATTATATAACAATTTGCACTAACCACTTTGACTAAAGAGATTGGCAAACGTTGTCTCGGGTCCCCAAAAGGCTAGGCAAGAATATTTTTTTTTCTACTATGATGCCTTCCTACACGTAGGATGCGATAGTGTAATGCAAACATGGCGACAGAAAATGACTCTCCTACGGTCCCACAGAATACGACATCCTGCGTCGAGGAGGGCATCACCTTTTCTTAACTTCAACCGAAAAAGCATAAAAGGGGATTGACCTACTTTCCACATCCTCCGCGATAGAGGTCACCCACTAACTAAAATAAATACGAATTTGGGCCTGAGACGGCGGAAGCCAACACACCATGTTACTACGTTATATGTTGTATGTATAGAATAAACAAAAACAAAACACAAATATAATCTTCAAGCACAACCTTGCAGGTACAAAAATTGTCCTTCCCAGCAACTGTGGGCGGATGGGCTTGTCCCAAAAAGGAGAACAACACAAACGAGATCGGCAAACGTTGCCTCGGGCCTCCAAATGGCTAGGCAGGAATACACTTTCCTCCTATGGCGCCTTCCTTCACGTAGGATGCGTAAATGATACGCAAACTTGGCGACTGACCCACTTATGGTCCCGCAGAGTGCGGCATCCTACCGCGAGGAAGGCATCACTTTTTCTTAACTTAAAACGGCAAATGCATAAAAAGGGATTGACCTACTTTGCACATCCTCCGCGATAGAAGTCACTCACTAACAAAATAAATACGAATTCAAGCCCGAGACCGCGTAGGCCGGCACTTCATGTTATTATATTACATATTGTATGTACAGATAAACGCAAAAAAAAACACAAAATATAAACCACTAGCACAATCTTGCAGGTACAAAAACTGTCACCCCCAGCAACTGTGAGCGGGTGGGCTTAGACGCTACCAACCAAAAAGGGCCGTAGTGATCAAAGGGCGGCCGTCTCACAGCGAAAAGGGGAACAAAGTCAACGATAGGCGCTGTGGTTGCGGCTTCGGCTTTGCATTTAGGAGTGCCTATTGGTGACAGCGATCCCTGGATCACTGTGAGAAGACCATAGCAGAACGGGGCATGGACTCACCACAAGCAAAATCTATGGCCCCAACCGACCCTCCAGAGGGGGTGTGGCAAGCGAGAAGTTAAGACAAGGTGTAGCGTTGTTGTTGCGGCCCACTGGCTTTGCACTTATGAACGCTGCACCAGAGCCCTAGCTGATCGGGAGCCACACAGCCCGAAAGAGGACCACACGAAAGCACGCCGGGACTGGGCATGGACCCACAAGGAAAATCCGCCGCCCAGCCCCTCCTGAGGGGGTGAGGCAAACGGTAAGTCAGAACGAGACGTAGCGCTGTGGTTGCGGTCCTTGGACTTTGCACTTAGGAGCGTTGCGTCAAAAGCCTGGCTGATCGAGAGCCACACAACCCAAAGGAGAACGGCACAACAGCACACTAGCAAACAAAGCCACTCCTTCAGGAACGTATATAGAAAAGGACTGAAATAAGGAACAAGACGCCTTATCACATCTTTTTCTTTCTTTTTTCGCAACTTTCGCTTTCGAATAAAGGATGTACATTATAAGGTTACCCAAACGGAATGACCTGAAGGCCCTCAAAAGGGCCTTTTGCATACCACCACGACTGCAAAAACGGAATCTCGCCCGGTATATCATACAGCCCTCCGTACTGCCCTTGTCGCATAACAAAAAAATCACCAAAAACAGCAAATTGCGCTATGACCGTAATAAAGACAGACGGTCAAGATGGCCACATATCAATACAGACAAGGGCAATTAACTAACTAACTAGGGCGTGACTTAGCGCGACCTGAAGGAAGGCTTTTAACACACACAACCACCCACGCGAAACTAAAACAACATACAACCACACTAGATAGGTAAATATAGCGATAGTTGTAGGATAGGAATACAGTAGAGAGGATAGTATAGAAAAGAGAGATAAAAAACCTGGAGTTAGAAGAAGAAGAGTTTTCTCAAAAAGCGATTTCAAACATTTTTATTTGTGTAAATATGAAACATTAAAAACAAGATCGCATAGGAGCGCTCGACAGCGCACGTGCGCAGGCGGACGCTTGTATGCGATCTACATGATTATATAACAATTTGCACTAACCACTTTGACTAAAGAGATTGGCAAACGTTGTCTCGGGTCCCCAAAAGGCTAGGCAAGAATATTTTGTTTTTCTACTATGATGCCTTCCTACACGTAGGATGCGATAGTGATATGCGAACATGGCGACAGAAAATGACTCTCCTACGGTCCCACAGAATACGACATCCTGCGTCGAGGAGGGCATCACCTTTTCTTAACTTCAACCGAAAAAGCATAAAAGGGGATTGACCTACTTTCCACATCCTCCGCGATAGAGGTCACCCACTAACTAAAATAAATACGAATTTGGGCCTGAGACGGCGGAAGCCAACACACCATGTTACTACGTTATATGTTGTATGTATAGAATAAACAAAAACAAAACACAAATATAATCTTCAAGCACAACCTTGCAGGTACAAAAATTGTCCTTCCCAGCAACTGTGGGCGGATGGGCTTGTCCCAAAAAGGACAACAACACAAACGAGATCGGCAAACGTTGTCTCGGGCCTCCAAATGGCTAGGCAGGAATACACTTTCCTCCTATGGTGCCTTCCTTCACGTAGGATGCGTAAATGATACGCAAACTTGGCGACTGACCCACCTATGGTCCCGCAGAGTGCGGCATCCTACCGCGAGGAAGGCATCACTTTTTCTTAACTTAAAACGGCAAATGCATAAAAAGGGATTGACCTACTTTGCACATCCTCCGCGATAGAAGTCACTCACTAACAAAATAAATACGAATTCAAGCCCGAGACCGCGTAGGCTGGCACTTCATGTAATTATGTTACATATTGTATGTACAGATAAACGCAAAAAAAAAAAACACAAAATATAAACCACTAGCACAATCTTGCAGGTACAAAAACTGTCACCCCCAGCAACTGTGAGCGGGTGGGCTTAGACGCTACCAACCAAAAAGGGCCGTAGTGATCAAAGGGCGGCCGTCTCACAGCGAAAAGGGGAACAAAGTCAACGATAGGCGCTGTGGTTGCGGCCTCGGCTTTGCACTTAGGAGTGCCTATCGGTGACAGCGATCCCTGGATCACTGTGAGAAGACCATAGCAGAACGGGGCATGGACTCACCACAAGCAAAATCTATGGCCCCAACCGACCCTCCAGAGGGGGTGTGGCAAGCGAGAAGTTAAGACAAGGTGTAGCGTTGTTGTTGCGGCCCACTGGCTTTGCACTTATGAACGCTGCACCAGAGCCCTAGCTGATCGGGAGCCACACAGCCCGAAAGAGGACCACACGAAAGCACGCCGGGACTGGGCATGGACCCACAAGGAAAATCCGTCGCCCAGCCCCTCCTGAGGGGGTGAGGCAAACGGGAAGTCAGAACGAGACGTAGCGCTGTGGTTGCGGTCCTTGGACTTTGCACTTAGGATCGTTGCGTCAAAAGCCTGGCTGATCGAGAGCCACACAACCCAAAGGAGAACGGCACAACAGCACACTAGCAAACAAAGCCTCTCCTTCAGGAACGTATATAGAAAAGGACTGAAATAAGGAACAAGACGCCTTATCACATCTTTTTCTTTCTTTTTTCGCAACTTTCGCTTTCGAATAAAGGATGTACATTATAAGGTTACCCAAACGGAATGACCTGAGGGCCCTCAAAAGGGCCTTTTGCATACCACCACGACTGCAAAAACGGAATCTCGCCCGGTATATCATACAGCCCTCCGTACTGCCCTTGTCGCATAACATAAAAATCACCAAAAACAGCAAATTGCGCTATGACCGTAATAAAGACAGACGGTCAAGATGGCCACATATCAATACAGACAAGGGCAATTAACTAACTAACTAGGGCGTGACTTAGCGCGACCTGAAGGAAGGCTTTTAACACACACAACCACCCACGCGAAACTAAAACAACATACAACCACACTAGATAGGTAAATATAGCGATAGTTGTAGGATAGGAATACAGTAGAGAGGATAGTATAGAAAAGAGAGATAAAAAACCTGGAGTTAGAAGAAGAAGAGTTTTCTCAAAAAGCGATTTCAAACATTTTTATTTGTGTAAATATGAAACATTAAAAACAAGATCGCATAGGAGCGCTCGACAGCGCACGTGCGCAGGCGGACGCTTGTATGCGATCTACATGATTATATAACAATTTGCACTAACCACTTTGACTAAAGAGATTGGCAAACGTTGTCTCGGGTCCCCAAAAGGCTAGGCAAGAATATTTTTTTTTCTACTATGATGCCTTCCTACACGTAGGATGCGATAGTGATATGCAAACATGGCGACAGAAAATGACTCTCCTACGGTCCCACAGAATACGACATCCTGCGTCGAGGAGGGCATCACCTTTTCTTAACATCAACCGAAAAAGCATAAAAGGGGATTGACCTACTTTCCACATCCTCCGCGATAGAGGTCACCCACTAACTAAAATAAATACGAATTTGGGCCTGAGACGGCGGAAGCCAACACACCATGTTACTACGTTATATGTTGTATGTATAGAATAAACAAAAACAAAACACAAATATAATCTTCAAGCACAACCTTGCAGGTACAAAAATTGTCCTTCCCAGCAACTGTGGGCGGATGGGCTTGTCCCAAAAAGGACAACAACACAAACGAGATCGGCAAACGTTGTCTCGGGCCTCCAAATGGCTAGGCAGGAATACACTTTCCTCCTATGGTGCCTTCCTTCACGTAGGATGCGTAAATGATACGCAAACTTGGCGACTGACCCACCTATGGTCCCGCAGAGTGCGGCATCCTACCGCGAGGAAGGCATCACTTTTTCTTAACTTAAAACGGCAAATGCATAAAAAGGGATTGACCTACTTTGCACATCCTCCGCGATAGAAGTCACTCACTAACAAAATAAATACGAATTCAAGCCCGAGACCGCGTAGGCTGGCACTTCATGTAATTATGTTACATATTGTATGTACAGATAAACGCAAAAAAAAAACACAAAATATAAACCACTAGCACAATCTTGCAGGTACAAAAACTGTCACCCCCAGCAACTGTGAGCGGGTGGGCTTAGACGCTACCAACCAAAAAGGGCCGTAGTGATCAAAGGGCGGCCGTCTCACAGCGAAAAGGGGAACAAAGTCAACGATAGGCGCTGTGGTTGCGGCCTCGGCTTTGCACTTAGGAGTGCCTATCGGTGACAGCGATCCCTGGATCACTGTGAGAAGACCATAGCAGAACGGGGCATGGACTCACCACAAGCAAAATCTATGGCCCCAACCGACCCTCCAGAGGGGGTGTGGCAAGCGAGAAGTTAAGACAAGGTGTAGCGTTGTTGTTGCGGCCCACTGGCTTTGCACTTATGAACGCTGCACCAGAGCCCTAGCTGATCGGGAGCCACACAGCCCGAAAGAGGACCACACGAAAGCACGCCGGGACTGGGCATGGATCCACAAGGAAAATCCGTCGCCCAGCCCCTCCTGAGGGGGTGAGGCAAACGGGAAGTCAGAACGAGACGTAGCGCTGTGGTTGCGGTCCTTGGACTTTGCACTTAGGAGCTTTGCGTCAAAAGCCTGGCTGATCGAGAGCCACACAACCCAAAGGAGAACGGCACAACAGCACACTAGCAAACAAAGCCTCTCCTTCAGGAACGTATATAGAAAAGGACTGAAATAAGGAACACGACGCCTTATCACATCTTTTTCTTTCTTTTTTCGCAACTTTCGCTTTCGAATAAAGGATGTACATTATAAGGTTACCCAAACGGAATGACCTAGGGGCCCTCAAAAGGGCCTTTTGCATACCACCACGACTGCAAAAACGGAATCTCGCCCGGTATATCAAACAGCCCTCCGTACTGCCCTTGTCGCATAACATAAAAATCACCAAAAACAGCAAATTGCGCTATGACCGTAATAAAGACAGACGGTCAAGATGGCCACATATCAATACAGACAAGGGCAATTAACTAACTAACTAGGGCGTGACTTAGCGCGACCTGAAGGAAGGCTTTTAACACACACAACCACCCACGCGAAACTAAAACAACATACAACCACACTAGATAGGTAAATATAGCGATAGTTGTAGGATAGGAATACAGTAGAGAGGATAGTATAGAAAAGAGAGATAAAAAACCTGGAGTTAGAAGAAGAAGAGTTTTCTCAAAAAGCGATTTCAAACATTTTTATTTGTGTAAATATGAAACATTAAAAACAAGATCGCATAGGAGCGCTCGACAGCGCACGTGCGCAGGCGGACGCTTGTATGCGATCTACATGATTATATAACAATTTGCACTAACCACTTTGACTAAAGAGATTGGCAAACGTTGTCTCGGGTCCCCAAAAGGCTAGGCAAGAATATTTTGTTTTTCTACTATGATGCCTTCCTACACGTAGGATGCGATAGTGATATGCAAACATGGCGACAGAAAATGATGCGTCGAGGAGGGCATCACCTTTTCTTAACTTCAACCGAAAAAGCATAAAAGGGGATTGACCTACTTTCCACATCCTCCGCGATAGAGGTCACCCACTAACTAAAATAAATACGAGTTTGGGCCTGAGACGGCGGAAGCCAACACACCATGTTACTACGTTATATGTTGTATGTATAGAATATACAAAAACCAAACACAAATATAATCTTCAAGCACAACCTTGCAGGTACAAAAATTGTCCTTCCCAGCAACTGTGGGCGGATGGGCTTGTCCCAAAAAGGACAACAACACAAACGAGATCGGCAAACGTTGTCTCGGGCCTCCAAATGGCTAGGCAGGAATACACTTTCCTCCTATGGCGCCTTAATTCACGTAGGATGCGTAAATGATACGCAAACTTGGCGACTGACCCACTTATGGTCCCGCAGAGTGCGGCATCCTACCGCGAGGAAGGCATCACTTTTTCTTAACTTAAAACGGCAAATGCATAAAAAGGGATTGACCTACTTTGCACATCCTCCGCGATAGAAGTCACTCAATAACAAAATAAATACGAATTCAAGCCCGAGACCGCGTAGGCCGGCACTTCATGTTATTATGTTACATATTGTATGTACAGATAAACGCAAAAAAAAACACAAAATATAAACCACTAGCACAATCTTGCAGGTACAAAAACTGTCACCCCCAGCAACTGTGAGCGGGTGGGCTTGCCCTAAAACGGACAACACCACCTTTAGGGCACAAGGAAAACAAACAAAACAGGTCCGTGGCGGGGTAAGCACATCCGCCCGCATATATAGACTTAAAAAATAGACCACTCAACAAGCTGGGGAAACAGACCAAACAATGTAAAAATGTACATACGTTACATAAATATACAAAAATCAAATAAAAAAAAATAAAAAACAAAAATACCAATATCAAAATTGACTCTTTCCTGCTCTGACAAGGTTCGGCATATTGACAAGCAAAAAATTATAACGTCGAGTAGAAGACAAAATGGACCGACTGCAGCGGACTTACGATAGACAAGGACGGACGGGGCTGGAGCCGAGCGATGGTCTCCCCATTCACCGGCAACGTGGAATGGGGATACCACCGAACGGCTACGGTGTAGTGCCAGAATGGATTCGTTCCCTGGGACCCCACCAGCTGACGACCTGTGACACGGGGAAACTGGAAACAACAACAACAACATGAAACCAATGTTTGGAAGCTAGGAATACACAGTAGAACTGAAAGAGTAAGAGTGTACATGTTTTCTCTAAGCCTCGGATTATGATTAATATTATCATTATTATTTATCATAATTGTTATTTTATTATCATTATAATTATTATTATTATTATTATTATTATTATAAAAGGGCACTTATATTGAGATCAGGCTTATGCTACAGTGTTGCATTCCAAAGAACTTGCTTTTTAAATGTATTATTTGCGAAAACAAGCCTATTAAAATTATATTGAAATTTTACCATCAAATTTTGAGATAAAATATTCTGATGTTTTTCATACTTCCGCCTCGCCGAGACGGTTCTAACGAGTATCTACAATCTATGTTTTCAGCGGAAATATGGAAATAATACACACCGCTGTAAACCCCAGTTTTACTGTGTAAAGGGGGGTTTAATGGGGTTTAAAATATAGGCATTTTTCGTAATAATTTCAAGAAAATGCATGTACCCGCATATATCTTGTTCTTGTTGAACACATGGAAACATATTTATGACATATTTAATACGGGTATCTTTCGAAAAAATAAATAAATGAAAATAAAGAAAGAAATAAAGCTCAGTGTTCTATTTAAAGTTCCTAATGTAAGCAGATTTCTTTAGACATTTTAAACATAGGCTCAAGATGAAAGGGGCAGGGGCTAACAGGAAATGGATGACATTTCTCACGGCCTTCTTGCGCATGCGCAGATATACCTTGGTATTAAGTTTCTCACGGGTTTAAAGATCTCACGCTACACCGGACATTCTTTAGAGAAAACAGCATGTTTGCAACCACAATTGACGCATTTGGCCTCGTTCCGACAGTCCTGCTGGTAACTGACTAATACCTGGGGGCAACTACCTGGATTCATATTTTTTTACCTTGACATCAGTGACACACTTAACACTGATCACAACCCCGAAACCAACTTTATTCATGACGAAGATCACAAATTGTGGCAAAGTTCACGCTCCTTTTCAGAAGGTTAAACACAGTAGCATGTAATTAGCCTTCTCAATGCTCACTGAATCCATTTAGACAATGTAAGGGATACAGTAATTATCTTAAAAATGCTTCAGGTTTCAGAATTTAAAACTGTCATTTTGATAAAGTTAGGTTTTGAACTCCAATTAAAGTATTTACTCTCATTAAAGGCATTAATACACATTTTTTTTAGAAATTCAGAATATATAATTAGTTTCTTTCGATTGGTTGCCAGGTTTATTTTTCTTTCTTTTCTTTTTTTTTTTTTTTTTTTTTGCTGACTTGGCTGAAACACTAGACTGGTTGAAAGTCACCTTTAACAATCGAGGGCCGTCTTAATCTATCAAGGGTTCTGGATAGTTTCTCGTTAAGGAAATAAGTGTTACATAAAAGAAACAGTTTTTCGATCATTTTAAGCCAGTTCCTAAAACAGCATCAGTTAGAAACGAGAAAGCAATTTCAACTTTATGTTCTTATACCGGCGTAAGGTAACTAAATGTTTCATGGCGGTGACAATCTGACGTTAAACTATGAACAAGAAAACAGTCTGCGAACTGTTTGAAACTCCTCGTCTAAAAGGTATATATACATTGGTGATATTTACCTTTACGTCTCTTCTCGAGTGAAGTTATAGTCTTCAGAAACTTCTAGAGCTTAAATCCAGTATCATGGCTAGAGCAGACAGAAACAGATTTGTGCAAGGTAAATTATTTTTTCTGATTTTGTAACAGAAAATTTCTATCCCATATTTTATTTATTTATTTATTAAATTCATGGAAATTAGATAAAGGTAGGGATGCCCCTAAGTCCACTTGGCAATTGCTTTGAAAGGTTGGAGCTTCTACTATATTGTGTAAATTCAAACAACGAATTTATAACTAACGATTCAGTGGTAGCAACTATAGTTAACAGCTTTTAAACGAATGTCGCCACGCAAATAAAGAACCAGAAACACTTTTTGATTTTCAAGAAAATAAATAAATAAACAAATAAATAAAAAAATAAAATAAAATAAAAATAAAAAAGTTTGTTTCCGGAGACACGACACATAGCATTAAAAATAAGTGAATCACTTCTTGGAAACTAACAATCCAATTTGATGTTTCTTAAGCTACTGGACTGGTTTTGCATTGGATCATGACTTCTGAAATCATTGAAGCTTTTATCTCGACTTCAAGATAATTGGATGTTTTATTAAATATTGACATTACCTATTTCGATAGTCGGATCAGTCAAAATTAACACCAAAGAGCTTCAGTTAAATAAAGAAAATTCTTTTCCTACCGAGGTCCCGTTTTTGGATTTATATCATTCTATTGTGAATGGTTATCATTCTATTGAGAATGGTTTTGTTTCCTACAAACTTTATGATAAACGCAATGATTTTGCTTTTGAGATTGTAAATTGTCCTTTCTTGGAAGGTGATGTTCCTCGTGTGGCATCCTATGGCGTTTATATTTCGCGATTCATTCGATTTGCCATGTAGCTAACTTCAAATAAGTTCAACACTCGTAGTAAATTGTTAACTGCTAAACTCATTAATCAGGGTTATCGGTATCATAAACTACGTCTTTTCTAAATTTTATAGAAGCCATTCCGCTTTTAATTTCAAAATTTATTGTTGGACTAAAATCTCTTCTGCAACAAGGTCTATCGGAACCCGAATTTTGTGGTGACTTAGAATATAAATTCAGAGATTGTTCCATTTCATAAATATTAGTAATTTGTCTTGTTTTATGTATGTTTCCTCTTCCTCTTGCTGTCGAGAGAGGGCTGCGACTTGCGCTTGTGGCACTCCCGTGGTATTTCTTATAATTTTTTTCAGCACCCAATTTCGTAAAATAATTTTTCGATGTAAAACGATTGGGTACAACATAAGTATTATGCAAGGAAGATAACCCAATCACCATTGAAAACTTTGCTTCCCTCTTTAATTGCACGCTGGAGTTCAGGCCTCATATTCTAAGACGGCTCTAGCGTTAAAACTTAGTGAAAATTAGCATTTGATTTTATGTAATGTTGATTGTTGTCCGATGCTCTGTCTCTGGTCGGGCCCATCGGAGTCTAACTGTCGGTTTTCTATTTCTCCAGCATTTCAGTGTTGTTGTTGTCTTTTGTTGTTGTTTTTTTTTTGTTGTTGTTGTTGTTTTTGTTGTTTGTTTTTTTTTGTTTGTTTTTTGTTTGCTTTCGATTCCTCACCGATGTTTCATCTCTGTGCTCGTTTGATTTTTGTGTTCTCGGAGATGTTGCACTGATGAGATCGGATGCCTTAATGCGGACTGAACAAATTATTTGTCGTAATCTCGACGGAAGCAAGGGCGAGGATTGCGGCCACGTTAAATCGATTTAAGCCACCACCCTCACCCCCACCCAGAGAAATCTTTTCACTGACCGTTCCAAGGCGGTTTTTCTGCCGCGGTTTATTTTTGTTATGGTTTGTCTTTGAGTGTGTGTATCGCATATAAACATTTTTGTTTTGGATAGCCATTTGGTCATTTTGTTTGGAATGAAACTTTCTTTAGCTTTCCGCTATTGATGTCTCCATTAGGGTCTAGATATTTCATGTGTTTATTTCCCTTTTGGTGTCTCTGATGGGAGCTATTCATTAATTGTATCGATTCCTGATCATTGCCTTCGCTTCTATTTTCCATGATGGCTTTGGCTTAAAGCCATTTATTAATTGGTCGAAGCCGGAACTTTTATGTCTGTTGCTTGGTCAAACAGTGTTCAACTGTTGGTTTTCTTTGCTCCAGTGTTCCTGTGCTATGGCGTTGTGCTCATCACCGGATGTCTTAACGCGTTTTACTATCGGGTTCTCATCCTTGTGTCACCTTGGCTTTAATTGTGATTTCTTCGTTCACCGATTTTATTCACTGATGAGTTAGAAAACCGTCAGGCAGACCGAACAAATACATGTTTGAACCAGCGTAAAAGTGAGGTTGATGGTTGAGATTCCGTAAAATATATACTTAAACCCACCAGTAATCTTACTGACCGTTTCAAGTCGGTGCTTTGCTGCGTTTTATTCTGTATTGCGTTGGTAGTTCTGATTCGTTACCTTATTGTGTATGTTTTTATGTTGATGATTCTGATTCATAACCCCTTTTTAATAGTTCATTTTAGGTACGTCTGTCCTTCCAGTTTAGTGTTTGTCATGCTGCTGAATGACTGAATCTGATTCTTTCCCCAACCATGTTTGTTGCTCCTCTTTAGTTGAGTTTGCATTTTCTGGGTCACCACCTTTTTGGGAAAGAGCTGATAACTCCGTTTAACAGCCGTATGTTCTGTTTACTGTCGTCGCTACAAGTTTGGAATTCTTTCCATAGTGATATTTTGGGAGGATTCGGGATTTGATTGTTTCAGTTCCTGCTCACTTCTCTTTTCAATTTTCAGTAAGGGTGGAAGTTAAAAAGAGAAACAAACGATATTCCTAGGTTCGAACCTCCGTGATCTAATTGGTGGTTTTCTTCTGCTCTGACGTCGGATTCTGGTTGAGTCCTCAACCCAGTTTCCTGAAAGTATTACATGACAATTTTATTATGACTCACTGTTCAGCTAGAAATCAATTTGTTATGGTTATTATGCTTGATACTGTACTGGAACTGAGGGCGAGGGTTGAAATTTAATCAACTCCGGAGCTGAAGTCCCCCAGTAGATTTTCTAATGACCGTCCCAAGGCGGTCGTTCTTTTACAGTGTTTAATTTGTTAATTGGCTTTGTGACTTTCTCTCATGTTTCGTCTTATATTTGTGTGTGCGCCACAATGTCGCTTTCTTACGGTAACTTGAGATGTCTGCGTTCTTAGATCGTGGCTTTTCTTGAGTGACCTTTTCTTACTAGTACAGAGCAGTATTCATTTCAGTCAGTTAAAATATTAACGTTTAACTTCTGGATTAAAGCAATAAACGAAGGAATATTTGTTGGTGTAGTAATGAGTGATTTTCGCAAGGCGATTGATCTTGTTGACCATGATAGTTTGGTGAAAAAATTTCAAAACTCATACATGTGATGAAAACAGTTAAACTTGGCTTCAATCTTGCTTATCAGGTAGGTAGAACTTGATAAGTGTCAGTACGAAATCCATTTTCTTGCACACCAGACAAGGAAATCCTTGATTTTACCCTGGGATAGGAATTTATGTTCTGACCCTGGTGTTCCGACCCCAAATCGAATATAATCGCGTGTTTGATAAATGCACTGGTTGATTACAAGCCTCGTGATGCCGGACAGTAACCCTCGGGACGGATTTTTCTATCCACCCCTCACACCCATATAAGATTCTTATAATCTAGGATCGATTGCATAAAGCAGGCGTAGTTTGCGCTGGCGCCAGCTACGTTAGCAGGCGTAACTAATTCCAGAGTATAGCTGCCTTACAATTGGAGTGCATAAAGCGGGGATAGGAAGAACTTAGTTGCCTACGTTAGCAGGCGTAACTAATTCCAGAGTATAACTGCCTTACAAATGGAGTGCATAAAGCGGGGCTAGGAAGAACTTAGTTGCCTACGTTAGCAGGCGTAACTAATTCCAGAGTATAACTGCCTTACAATTGGAGTGCATAAAGCGGGGCTAGGAAGAACTTAGTTGCCTACGTTAGCAGGCGTAACTAATTCCAGAGTATAACTGCCTTACAATTGGAGTGCATAAGCGGGGCTAGGAAGAACTTAGTTGCGACTGGAGTAAGACTCGCGTATAGCCACAAAAGTACGATGCATCACGTATATCATGTGCGAAATGATTTGATTTTTGCTTTATATTAACATATAAATGCTTCGGATGTTACACGAAAGAAATTGATGTACAACACATCTGCTGAGCATGTTCTGAGAACATGTCTGCACGAAAACCGAATTTTGAAGAAAATGAAATGTGGAGACTATTAGCCAATTATAATAAAAATGTTTCAATATTAAACTCAAATTTCAGTAATGTTCTCATCTTGAAATATAGCGAGGAATAAGTCAATTTGATATTTGAGAGCCAAAACAGCCCTTCTGATAATCTTGAATGCAGCTGATCTATTGAAATTAGCTAAGTCACCAAATGCCCTCTGGAAACAGTCGATCGCCAAATATCTCAACCCAACATGGGTCAGAATTTCGGCTGAAATCGCCATCTTTACAATTACACCCATTTCGCACAAAATACGTGTAATGCAAAATAACCAAGATACACTATAGGTAAGCTTGCTACCAAGTAGACATGAGTTTATGAATGACTTTACGACTATGCTTGCGACACGCCTCGTTTATGAACACTTCGTAAATTTCTGCGACAATTTTACGACGGGTGTACGCCTGACGTTCGCTTATGTCTGCATAATGCACTCGGTCCCTGGAACTAGAATGGTTAAGTCTAGTGTTCCTCAAGGTTCTAACCTTGGCGCAATTTTTTTCTGTTTATGAGTTGCCTTTATCAGTATTCCATCCAATTATTTTTTCCTTTACATATAACTAAGGCGCTTGATAGCTCAGTGGTACGTGCACTTGCTTCTGATGATAGGAGCCCCGATTCAGTTCCCGGCTGCGGTGATAAATTTTGGTGATCGAAGACGCTACATTGGCATTATTTGCAGATATATTCGGATCGGGGGTTAAATGGCTGACCCCTGTTCAGGAGATCCTACGATCCCTACGGCAATTACATGAATACTGTGTAGGCTTTCATTCTACAAATCTTCATTACATATAATTTACACAGTATGTGTCTCCTCTTGGGGTCAAGGCGACATGTGAGAAAAAGAAAGAAAGTTTTTTTAAAAAAAAAAACAATAAAAAAAAAAACAAGAAATCACTTTGTATAATTAATCTCTCTGACTTTACTTGAGTCATATGTTTAATCCCATAAATTGTGGTTATAACTGTATTGCTAGACCAAAACAGTACCACTTGGAAAGGCCTTAAATAGGCTATGCCTATGTCCAATAAAATAAATAAATAAATAACAACTAGAGGAAAATTAAAACAAAAACTTTAACTTTGTGCAGAGGGAATGGTTTATTTCTAAATACTGATAAATCTAAAATAATGCTTTTGATTTTGAGATTGTAAATTTTCTTTTCTTTGATGGTGATGTTCCATGTGAGGCATCCTATGGCGTGAATATTTCGCAATTTAATTCGATTTGCCAGAGCGTCTGGTCATGTAAATGATTTCAACACCCACAATAAATTATTAACTGCTAAACTTCTTAATCAGGGTATCGGTATCATAAACTACGCAAAGCCTTTTCAAAAGTTTATAGACGTCATTCAGATTTGGTTTCAAAATTCAATGTTGAACTTAAATCTCTTCTGCAACAAGGTCTATCGGACCCCGAATTGTATGGTGACTATGAATATAACTTCAGAAAAATATATAATCGCAATTACTTCAGCGCTCAATTTCGTAAAATCATTCTTCGATATAAAAGATCGGGTACAACATAAATGTTATAGGACAGACTGCATGCATGGTAGTTAACCATAGCCGAAAGCGCGTATATATATATGTAAATAAAACAACTTCAAATATTTTGGAACTTAAAGACCCAAATGATTAGAAATTTAGACGTATTGTTGCAGGCCCTGTTTGTGAGACAGACTAAGTAACCTTATTGATAGGTACCACAAAGCTATTCGATCTCAAAGTCAAACTATCTCTGCACAGTACAGTTAATTCATGTAAATGTTTCATCCGCAGCCCAGAGCTACGACCTTGTAGCGATGTAAAGATAATTGCCAACTAGAGTCTAACTGTTGGTTTTCTTTTGCTCCAGCAATTCTGTTGTTGTATGCTGTCGAGTCCTCAACCTTGTTTCATTTCCGATTTTTTTTATATTTGTATGTTCTCGGAGATGAAACACTGATGAGTTAGGAAGCCTTCATGCGGGCTAAACACAATTAGTGTATACCGCGACAGAGATAAGGGCGAGGATTATGGCCATGTTAAATCGATTTAAGCCCCCCCCCCCCCCCCCCCCGTGGAATTCTTTCCACTGACCGTTCCAAGGCGGTTCTTCTGTGGCGGTTTATTTATGTTGTTGTTTGTTACTTACTGTGTGTATCACTTGTGTCTTTTTATTTTGGATGACCATTTGGCCATTTTGTGGGAAAGTAACTGCCCTTATGGCCTTCCTTTGTTAAGGTTTCCATTATGGTCTGGTCGCTTCATATTTGTGTTTCTTTCCCTTTTGTGCCTTTGATGGGTGGAGTAAGTTAATTGTATCAATTCCTGATCTGTGTTTTACTTCTACTTTGAGAGATGAAAGCGCCATTGGTGTACGTAACATCCAAGTTTGTAGAAGTGGTTATTAGAGCCAACGAGTACCTACGTGTTGATAATCAACACACCAGTTCTGCCCAAGAAAATCAAAGTAGCATACATCTGTTAACGTAGATGTTAATATATCAAACCCTCTTAGATGTTATCATTGTCAGGTTTTTTTCCGCCACGAAAGCAGGTGCTAGAAGAAATAACTCTGTCCAAACTGTGGTGAAGAGAAACATATCACTATGAACTAAAACTGCCAGAATGAGATCAAATGCGTCAATTGTGTTGGCAAACATGCTGTTTTCTCTCGTGATTGTCGTGCATGGAAAAAAAGAAATACTTACTGCCAAATACCAAAGGTCGATAAGTTTTCAGGAAGCGCGGAACTTTGTTGATGAGCGATATACAAAATCAACCACCAGCTACGCCAGCATTACAAAGGGTGCTGGTGTAAAAGTCACACACAATGGTACGCAGACTGCTGAATCGTTCATTGTTTAACTGAACAAATCTGGTGCAAAACTGGTGTAAATCTACTCCAGCACCACAAAGTTCAACCAGTTTTGTCAAAGGGCGCAATCCAGGTCGACAGCGACCGAAGCCGGCGTCTCATTTAAAAGAGAAATCCGACTCAGGTCGAACCCGTAAGAGATCGGAAGATTCGATCAATCCGATCAATTTACATTGGTCGCAAATACCTCTTGACGAGGACGATCAAGAATTAATGGATGAGCTGGATGCTCCAACCAGTCCTCGCAAGGGTAGCAAAATTACAAGGATACCTACTTCGAAGTAGGTGATTTCGTCGATTATGACGCATTAGTTTCTAGTCATGTAAATATCGCACGATAAAATGGATCAAAAACACAAAATAAAGAATTGAATTGTCGAGGTCTTAAATAAAATTATAGTGAAGTCTTCTTACTTCTTTCTTTATTAAACCCATGTGTTTTTTTTTGTTTTTTTTTGTTTTGTTTTTTTTGGCCAGAAACATTTTTTAAAAAACTGATGACAACATCGATATCAAGGTTTTCAATACATATAACTATATCTATTCTGATTGTAACAGACCATCTAGTGGCAGTTAAATTTTTGTTAAATCTTGTTTATTACAAAAAGAGATCAAATTAAAAACAGAACTACAAGCTGTAGCAGTGTCGGTTTCTCTGGATAAAGAAACTACAATTAACTGTCTATATATACTACCTTCATTTTCTTTAGAGCCCGAACATATTGAATCATTACTGGGTCAACTTCCATCGCGATATCTTTTAGTTGGTGACTTCAATGGTCACAACATTCTCTGTGGTTGTAAACAATAAACAATAGAGAAGCACTTATTGAAGATTCTATCGCAAAGAACGATCTTTGCCTGATGAATGATAAATCCTGTACTTACCTTCACCCTGCAACTGGTTATTTGTTTTCTATAGATCTCTCTTTGTTTCGCCCGTCTCTTTTCTAAGACTATGACTTGTCTGTCTATGATGATGAGTGCGGAAGTGATCACTTCCATATTATAATTGAGAGCGTTAACGAACCAGATGCGGACTGTAATCAGAAATGGAAAATGAATAAAGCCGGCTGGGAATTATTCCATAATTTATGTAAAGAAGAGTTGTTGGTTGAACACTTTAGTGAATCTTCTGATATTGTTTGTGAATTCACAGACTTTCTTATTAAAATATCAGAACTATGTATTCCAAAGACCTCTACAGATCCTAAAAATCAATTATTGGTCTAATAATAACTGTAAAGAAGCTATTGAAAAACATAAACAGGCTTTTTGGTGTCTCTGGTGGGAGCTGTGGATTAATTGTATCGATTCCTGATCATTGCCTTGGCTTCTTTTTTTAAATAAGTTCTGCAAAAGTCCTACTACAGAAAAAACTAAACGACGTAAAAGTTTTTTAGAGCCAAAAGGTCGGCGAACAAATCGAGCTTCAAAACGAAAGTCATGGAGGGAATATGTTTCAAACTTGAACTATATAACACCCATTAAAATGTTTGGGATATGTTACGCAAAAATCAGGAAATAAAGTCCCCTAGTTACATACACTCAAATACTGTTTTCGACATAAAAGTTTCAACTAAGAAAGATATTTCGGATACTCTTGGTAGCACACTCTTGAGAACTTTATCATTGCGAAATTATTCTGACTCTTTTAGGAATTTTGAAAAGGACCAAGAGAAAAGAAATCTAAACTTTAAATCCCTGAATAACAAAGAATACAACAAACCTTTTAATTTATCCAAACTAGTTGAAGCTATTGAAAAATCACATGATACCGCAACCGGCCCCGATGAAATTTATTATCAGATACTTTAGCATCTGCCAAAAAGTTCTCGTTGAGAAATGTTAGATATCTTCAATAGTATTTGGGAAACGGTGGTCTGCCCTGAGGGCTGGCGTCTAGCTACAGTTGTACCAATTCCAATACCAGGGAAAGATCATGCAGAACACACGGAGTATCGACCAATAGCTTTGACAAGTTGTTTGTTTTAAACAATGGAGAGAATGATAAACAAGAGATTAGTTTGGTACTTAGAGTCCAACAACCTCATTTCAGAATATCAGTCAGGTTTTCGTTCAGAGCGTAGTACCAACGACGATTTAATAAGACTGGAAAGGAAACATTTATACGTAATGCTGTTATGAACAGGGTGCACGCAGTAGCTACAGAAAGCAATTAATACCACATGGCGTTATGGGATATTGAAAGATCTCCATAATATTGGCTTAAGAGGAAAACTACCCAGTTTTATTGAACGCTTCTTAGGGGAGCGCATGTTTCAGGTGCGTGTGGGATCTACCCAGTCAGATCTCTATGAACAAGAGCAGGGTGTTCCACAAGGTAGTATTCTTTCAACTACGCTATTTAACATCAAAATAAACGATATTGTACAACGTGTGGACGACAAAAGATATTGTTCATTGTATTTTGATGATTTTGTATAATATGTTACCGTTCAAAAATATGAAAACAACTGAACGAAAGTTACCACAAAAGTTAAAAAGAATAGAAGAATGGGCTGACAAAAAATGGTTTCAAATTCTCCAAGTCGAAAACGTAGGGTGTTCGTTTTTGTAAGCTACGGAAGAAACACGACCATCCCTCCCTGTTTTTATACGGATCACAAATTCCTGTCGTTGAAGAAGCCAAATTTCTTGGGGTCATATTTGATCAAAAGTTATCTTTTATTCCCCATATTAAATATCTTAAAGCAAAATGCTTAAAAGCTTTGAATATTTTGAAAGTTTTAGCTCATACAAGTTGGGGAGCAGATTGGTATACTTTATTACAACTTTACCGGTCTTTAATAAGATCTAAATTAGATTATGGGTCTGTTGTTTATGGTTCTGCCAGAAAGTCCAATTTAAAATCCTTGGATACCATCCATCACCAAGGCCTTCGTCTGGCCATGGGGGTCTTCCGTACTTCTCCCGTATTAAGCCTTTATGTAGAAGCAGGTGAACCATCTTTAACCTCGCGCAGAGAGAAACTTTCTCTTCAGTATGCTATCAGACTTAATGCATAATATGTAAGCTCTGGGCCTAGTGGTTTCGGAGAAGAGATTTTTTAAGCTTTTTTCCATTATAAATCTATGGGGGCTAAGGGGTCCCGGGGCATGGCCAGTTTAGACCCCAGGGGCATGATTTGCACAATTTATGAAGGCGACCACTTGGCGCTGCTACATGCTTAATATGTAAGCTCTGTGCCTAGCGGTTTCAGAGAAGACGTTTTTTCAGCTTTTTCTTCCATTTTAAGTCTAAGGAGGCTAAGGGGCCCTAGGGCATAGCCAGTTTATATCCCATGGGCATGATTGGCACAATTTATGTAGGGGACTACTTGACATTGCTACATGCTTAAAAGTTAAGCTCTGGGCCTAGTGGTTTCAGAGAAGAATTTTTTTTAAGCTTTTTTTTCCATTATAAGTCTATTGGGGCTAAGAGGCCCCGGTGCGTGGCCAGTTTAGACCCCAGGGGCATGATTGACACTATTTATATAGAGGACCACTTGACATTGCTACATGCTTAATATGTAAGCTCTGTGCCTAGCGGTTTCAGAGAAGAAGATTTTTTAAAGCTTTTATTTCCATTATAAGTCTGTGGGGGTTAAGGGACCCCGGGGCGTGGCCAGTTTAGACCCCAGGGGCATGATTGGCACAATTTTTGTAGGGGACCACTTGACATTGCTACAATCTTCATATGTAAGCTCTGGGCCTAGTGGTTTCAGAGAAGAAGATTGTTTTAGCTTTTTTCCATTATAAGTCTATGGGGGCTAAGGGGCCCCGGGGCGTGGCCAGTTTAGACCCCAGGGGCATGATTGGCACCCTTTATGTAGAGGACCACTTGACATTGCTACATGCTTAATATGTAAGCTCTGTGCCTAGCGGTTTCAGAGAAGAAAATTTTTTAAGCTTTTATTTCTATGGGGGTTAAGGGACCCCTGGGCGTGGCCAGTTTAGACCCCAGGGGCATGATTGGCAGAATTTATGTAGGGGACCACTTGACATTGCTACATGCTTCATATGTAAGTTCTGGGCCTATGGTTTCAGAGAAGAAATTTTTTTTTTAGTTTTTCCCATTGTAAGTCTTTGGTATCTATATGTTGCCATGGCAACATGAGTTTCCATCTGATCTGCCCTAAAACATAATGCATCTTTTCCCCCAACCTGATAATGCTTCTCATGAAATTTAATCATGATTGGCCAACTGGCTTTAAAGATATACTTAGTAAAAAATATGAGAGGACGACGGACGCCGGATCATTGGCAGACTAATACCTCACATGAGCCTTCGGCTCAGGTGAGGTAATAAGTGGGAGGGAATATTGCATTTGTTCTGTATTTACATACATACATACATACATACATACATACATACATACATACATACATACATACATACATACATACATGTGCACATACATGAATTCACACACATGCTGCGTGCATAAATGCACACACCCATGCATGCATGCAAGTGCAGATACATGCATGCACACACATTCGCATCAAACATGCATGCATGCAAGCACACACACATGCAATGACAAATACACGCATGTACACATGTAATCACATTCATGCATGCACCCACACATGCATGCATGCTTGAATGCACATGCATGTATGCATGCACACATGCATGGTCACGCATGCATGCACATTCACAATTTCACACAGGCATGTATGCACATACCCATGCATGCACATACATACATGGATACACAAGCATGCTCACACACAATAATGCATGCATGGATGGACTTTCAACACACTCACTAGTGCACGCATACATGCATGTAGACATTCATGTACACACACATGCATGCACATTTGCATCACTCGTGCATGCATGCAAGCACACACACACACACACACACACACACACACACACACACACACACACACACACACACACACACACACACACACACACACACACACATATGTATGCCCACATACATGCACACTTTATGTGTTACTGCACATACGCATTCACACATGCAAACATACATGCATGCATGCACACAAACATAAATGCACACATGCAATCACACGTACATACATACATACACAAATGCACATATTAATGCTTGAATGCACACATATGCATGCACACATGCATGCATGCACTTACAGTTTCTTACAGGCATGCATGCACATACCCAAGCATGCACACATTCATGCATGCATACACACACATCCATACATGAAAACACTCATTCTTGCATGCATGCACACACATCCATACACGCACACACTCATGCATGCATACGCACATACATGCATTTTCGAACGCATGTATGCACACCCACATAATGCGTACATACATGCACACACTCATGCATGCATGCGGGTGCACATGCATGCATTCACACAGACATGCATGCAAACACGCATATTGCATGCATGCATACAGGCATGCATGCACACACTTGCATGCACTCATGCTTGCATACACACGCACTCGCATGTGCACATACCTGCATGCATGCACACACATACGCTAATGCATGCATCCATACTCATGCAGGCATGCAAGGATGAACATGTGCATGCATGCACACACTCATGCAAGCATTCATGCACACACATATGATGTATGTACACACAAACACACACGCACACACACACAGAGGCATGCATGCACACGTGGATGCATGCACACTTGCACGCCCACGCACAAAATCACAAATGCATGAATGCACACTCAAAAGCACTCATGCATGCGTTCAAACAAAACTTGTTCAACTTAGGCCCCTACAGACGAATACTCCTACGTTCTTGCAACTCTTGTTGAAGAGTTTTACTCTACTTATCCTACCAATAAGCAGGGTTAAAGAAACTTTAACGGATCCCCAGGTTATTGTTGTGTTGCAATTAAAATATTTTATCAGTGCTATTTTAAGAATAAAAGCACATGCCCCACCCCACCCCAATCCATGCACAACCCCTTGTCATACTGATTCATTGATAGACTGACACAACCTCTTATCCCCCCTAGGAGAACCCATTGTCACAGTCTCGTCCCCCCCCCCCCCCCCCCCCGCATAACCCCTTTCCACCGTGATTCATTGATAATTATATACTGAGCCTGTTAGACACACAACCTGTTGTCCCCCTCCCCCTCAGAACCACTTGTCAGCATGAGTCATTGATAGTTAGACTGATCCTGTTTATCTTCTGGTACACTAGGACCTGACCCACGATGTCAAAGAGATCACCCCCAACCTACCTTTACCGTTGTGCAATAACGATCGGTTGAACGATCCAGGGACATGATGACCCTCTTGTTAAGATCCCTCTTAATAACTGTAAACCATTTATCAACAGCTGCATCTTGTCGGAATGGCAATGCGAATGGGAGCGTGCAATAGATAACAAACTCCATGCCATTAAACCTGGCGTCGGAACAAAATGCTCTCCTCCACAGTTTTCCAGGAAAGAGGATGTTGTATTAACGCAACTGCGCATTGGCCATACTAGAGTTACTAATTCTTATATTTTAAATGGGGATGATCGGCCTACTTTTATAGGCTGCGGTCAGTCTTTCACTGTTCAACATATCTTAATTGACTTTGGTGACTTTTCACCGTCACGCAACTTATACTTCAAATCTTACACTTTGCAAAAATTGTTGCAAGATGTACCTGTTGATAATATTATCTTATTCTAAAAAGAAATCGGACTTTTTCATACGATTTTTTTTCCTCAAAATTTTATTCATTATCATTCTGACTTTTTGCTTTAATATCCTCATAATTCTCGGCCCTCACCCATCGGGGCTTGAAGAAATAGATGGGCTGCATGATGCTTCCACGCGGAGCTGAAACGGACCCGCACACGAGTACTGGTAAAGCTGTGCGAGTCGGTCCGTCCATGCTTATGAACCCTATTCCTTTCATTGGGCGACAGGGCTTGAAATGTCATTTTATCTAACTGTCGGGTAAAAGTCCAATAATATTGGAAGCGGCGTCTCCAAACTGACCTTTACAGCGTTGACGGGGACGTTAAACCTCAAATCAAACAAACAAATCCCCATATTTCTTCATACCGTCTGACCACTCACCGCTTGACGCTTATGACCAACAAAGAGGGTTGACGCGTCGTTAAACACGAAATCATCATCATCATCATCATCATCATCAATGAAATATTTTCGTTGGCAAAAAAAAAAAAAAAAAAAAAAAATGCGCTTCTCATGTTTAGTCATTCGAAGCGGTGTGTTGGAAGTGAATGATTTGTTGTTAGCCTTTGTCTACACCAGCTACACTTATTGGCCCCGTCATGGGGTGACCATAGTAAATGCTTGTCTTCCATGAAGCAAATTTTGTGTTTGTAAATAATTGATTTTGTATTTTCATGGTCTTTATATGTATTTATGTATTTCAATGTAGTAAATACTTACCTCTGAAGAAGCCAAAAGGCGAAAGCGCGCTCAGGTACAGGTTAGTCTTTTTTGCACACACACACACACACACACACACACACACACACACACACACACACACACACACACACACACACACAGAGGCACATATATATATATATATATATATATATATATATATATATATATATATATATATATATATATATATATATATATATATATATATATATCAACTGAGCGCTTTCGGCTTTACGCCTTCATCAGAGTTTTCACAATCACTTACACATAGATAAGCAAAATAGTTTTAAAAGTGATATTTTTTACAAATTTACAATAAAAGTGGTATGAAGGTCTAAGCCTGTCCAAACAAAGTCGTGCGAGTCAATGGGCGACAGGGATTGAGATGTTTGTTTGTTTGTATTTGAGTTTAACGACCCAGTCAACACTAATTTAGGTCATTTTTTAGTCGGTGAGTTTACCTATCCACACTTTTCCTGGGCAGGCTTATACGTAAGCAGTTAACCAGTACAGTGCGTATTCTTTCGCCAGAAACTGACAACTGCCATTCTTGAATCAGCCGTAGAAAAGATTTCATAAAGAATGTTGCAGACCCCGGCAGGTATCGAACCCGCGTCCTCCTGATAACCAGTCAGACGCGCATCCGACTGAGCTACCGAGGCCGGCGGGATTGAGATGTCATTAAATATCAATGACGGCTTAATGCCCAACATAATTGGAAGCAACGTCTCCAAAATGACCTAAAAAGTATTGAAGGGGACGTTAAACCTCAAATCAAACAAAACATATCTCTCCCACACCATAGGACACCACAAAGCCTCCCTACATTACCTCAACCTCCATCCCGGCTTTTGTTACACCTAAATAGGAAATCTGACGCGAATATTCGAGTTTTTTGTTGTTGTTTTTTTTTTTGCAAAGGGAGCAGTCATTATTCATTAGGTTTATTTGCAGAGGAGAATTATGGATATCCATTATTCAGCCGAAAAATGGATATCCATAATTCGAATTAAGGATATCCATTATTCGATTTATGGCTATCCATATTTCGATCTAAATTAATGATATCCATAAACCGATTTATGGATACCATAATTCGATTTATGGATATCCATAATTTGATTTATGGATATCCATAAATCAGCCGGATAATGGATATCCATAATTTCGATTTATGGATATCAATAAATCGAATAATGGACATCCATTATTCGATTTATGGATATCATAAATTCAGTTCGATTTAATAATGGATATCCGTAATTCGAATTATAGGATTTCATCTATAAAAGTACATTTTAATACATTTCAGTGGTGACCTCTGTTACATTGGTAATTCTGGCCTCTCTTTTCAACTTGACAAGCGGTGACTACTCCCAGCCAATTCTACCATCTAATTACTCAACCATGATCGGTCAAGGGTTTGCAACAAACTATTTCAAATCAAGTGTCCCACTGAGTCGTTATAGGGAACAGAACATTATTGATGTCCTGGCTGCCGGGTTTACTAACCTAAGACTTCGATGTAGGGCGGATTTGCACCCGCCAAACAATGATACAACCTTTGATTTATTTTTGGATGATTTAGAGACTGTTGTAAATGATTCTCTTACGCATGGGCTTATCCCAATACTTTCATGGATTGATCACGAAGGGGAAGCTCTTGCCAATGAAACACACCGGGAAAATTACGTCATGTGGTGGACGAAAGTAGCCAATCGTCTAAAGTATATGGATTACAGACTGGGCTTCAATATGTTTACTGAGCTTGGCTATACTGGATGTGATCCAGATAACTTTTGCCCTGACAGTCTAAGAATGAACCCAGAAAAATATAACAATTGGACAAGAGAAGCAGTGGCAGCTATTCGCAATACATCAGGCAACAACAATGAAAGAATTCTCATTCTTGGGTCACCAGAGAAGACCGCAGAGGGTCTGCATTTGATCGACCCGACTATCTACGAAAATGATAGTTACATGATGGTAGAATGGCATATATACGCATCCGGACCGAATAAAAAAATCAAAGGTAATGGTAAACCAGGCGCAAAATATTGGGCAGGCAACGGCAGTGAAGAAGACAGACAAAGAGTACAGGACCATCTTGCAGTCGGCACAAACTTTACTAACGCAACTGGTGTTCCAAGTTACTTTGGCGCTTGGATGTCGTATGACAACATTGGTGGAGTTATGAACCAGTCAGAAGTAAACAGTTTTGGCTGCTATTTTGCGGAACAATTGAGAGTCAACAACCTTCCATGGTCGCTGAACGTACTTGACAATCACTACGACACGAAAAAT
Source organism: Lucinisca nassula (assembly GCA_963580285.1). Lineage (NCBI taxonomy): Eukaryota > Metazoa > Mollusca > Bivalvia > Lucinida > Lucinidae > Lucinisca > Lucinisca nassula. The sequence continues at coordinate 119,679,707 of OY757016.1, read as the reverse complement.
TCTGAGTGGATTACGGATATACAGGAAAAGCCGGAGGGTGGGGAGTACAGTGTAAACATGTCGATGGCTCTGGATCACATTAAACTCTGTATGTGAAAGTCTGTCGTGTAACACATACTGAATATTAAAATATCATGCTCAAGAGAGTTGAGCGTGAAAACCATATCAGGCCTTTGTGTTTCTGTTATTTTTGTTTGTTTTGAGTGAGTGAGTGGGTGAGTCTTCGAGTTTTACGTCCCACCAACAGCTAAGGTAATACGGAGACGGGACATCGGTTTAAAGACTCATCGGAAAGTTTGGAGAAGCCCGGGATCGATCCTGCGACCCCTGGTTTACAAGGCGAGTAGCGTAACCACTACACCACGGAGGCTTCTTTGTTTGTTTTGAGAAAACCAGATGTGACCAATTTGTGAGCATGCACACGACAAATCCTATCAAAAGAGCAGGCACAAGTCGCTAGGGCAACGTCAAATCAACGTCGGTGCAACGTCATGACGTTGCACAGATGTTGATGTTACGTTGCATAAACGTCTTGACGTTACACCAACGTTGATGTGACGTCACAATTACGTAATGTGCCGCCGTCTCCGTATGACCTTAGCTGTTGGTGGGACGTAAAACTAAAACTCACTCACTCACGTAATGTGCCTGCTGGGATGCGACCATTGAAAACTCAGATCATCTTGCTTTGTTTTTTTTTATTATTATTATTATTTTATTATTTGAGGTTTAACGTCCCCGTCAACACTGTAAAGGCCATTTAGAGACGATGCTTCAAATTTTGTTGGACACTCAGATGAAATTACATCACAAGCCCTTTCGCCCAAAGAAACCATTAGGTTTTATAAGCATGGGCGGTCAGGCACTCGCACCGTTTGGCCTGGGAAGGCTTAGATTCTCTAAGCGGTTTACCAGTACTCGTGTGTGGGTGGGTTTCAGCTCTGCGTGGAAGCATCATGCAGTCCGTCTATTTCTTCAAGTCCCGATGGGCGGGGGCCGCATATCAGCTGGCAGCATACTAACAATCTGATCAGAAATGTATAGCACAACCCATACACTCGATCAAGACCCGATTTAGAAGCACCTCCGCCTCACCCCTGTGGTGTAATGATTATAAAACTCACCTCGTATCCAAGGTGTTGTGGGTTCCATTCTACAGACTTTCGAATGAGTATTGTAAACTGTCCCGTCTCCAAATGAATTTAACTAACTCATCCCAACTACGAGACTGGCATAACATACATCTCTACCGTCTGTTCCATTTGTTTCTGTTTTTTTTTTTTTTTTTTTTTTTTAAGATCGGCAAGTGTTGACAAAGATCAGGCGGCCCAGAACGCGACGTCTGATGTGGGTCTGGACTGTTTGTTTTAAGAATTAAAACAAACAAAAATGACACGTGTATAACTAGAAATCGGCCACTCCAAACGTATTTAATGGAAGTGTCTATTGTCATATATGGGTTGTTAATATAGAAGCTCATTTTGTGTCTTTCCAGTACAGGTTTTTTTCTGTAAGGCTCTGCCGTGTGTGGCTCTTGTAGTTGTAATATCATATGACGTCGTGTCTGAGAATGTTACCACATCATGCATTACGAAAACACGCCTATACAAAAACATCATTTTTTTCGTAAAAAAAAATAATATACCACTTCAATGCGGCGGTTCTAACGAGTAGCCACAATCTATATGTTAGAGCAGAAATAAGAAAAAATAAGGTTTACCCCTGTAAAGTAGAAGTGAAGGCAATGGTCAGGAAACGATAAAATTAACCCACAGTTCCCACCAGAGACACCAAAGGGACAGAAGCACAAACATGAAACAACCAGCCCTAATGGACACATCAATAGCGGAAAGCCAAAAGGACAGTAATATAAGTGATAAAACACTTAAAGACAAACATGCATAACAAAACTAAACCGCGACAGAAGAACCGCTTTGGAAAGGTCAGTGAAATGAAATCCATCGGGGGCGGGGGTGCTTAAATAGATTTTACATGGCCACAATCCTCGCACTTACTTCCATCGCGATTTTGACAAATAATTTGTTCAGTCCGCATGAAGGTCTCCGCAATCACCAGAGTTAAGCGTATAAACCATATCAGGCCTTTGTGTTTCTGTTATTTTGTTTGTTTTGAGTAAGTGTGTTCGAGTTTTACGTCCCATCAACAGCTAAGGTAATACGGAGACGGGACCTAGGTTGAAAGACTCATCTGAAAGTCTGGAGAAGCCCGGGATCGATCCTTCGACCCCTGGTTTACAAGGCAAATAGCATAACCACTACACCACGAAGGCTTCTTTGTTTGGTTTGAGAAAACCAGATGTGACCAATTTGCGTGCATGCCCACGACAAATCCTATCAAAAGACATACCATATCCCAGCAGGCACAAGTCGCTAGGGCAACGTCAAATCAATGTCGGTGCAACGTCATGCCGTTGCACAGATGTTAATTTGACGTTGCATAAACGTCATGACGTTGCACCAACGTTGATGTGACGTCGTAATTACGCAATGTGCCTGCTGGGATGCGACAATTGAAAACTCAGATCAGCTTGCCATGTTTGTTTTTTTCTTTTCCTTTTTTGTTTGGTTTGAGGTTTAACGTCCCAGTCAACACTGTAAAGGTCATTTTGGAGACGATGCTTCCAATTTTATTGGACTTTTACCCGACACTCAGATGAATTTACATCACAAGCCCTGCCGCCCAATGAAATCAATAGGTTTTATAAGCATGGGCGGTCAGGCACTTGCACCGTTTTGCCTGGGCAGGCTTAGATTCTCTAAGCGGTTTACCAGTACTCGTGTGTGGGTGGGTTTCAGCTCTGCGTGGAAGCATCATGCAGTCCGTCTATTTCTTCAAGTCCCGATGGGCGGGGGCCGCATATCAGCTGGCAGCATACTAACAATCTGATCAGAAATGTATAGCACAACCCATACACTCGATCAAGACCCGATTTAGAAGCACCTCCGCCTCACCCCTGTGGTGTAATGATTATAAAACTCACCTCGTATCCAAGGTGTCGTTGGTTCCATTCTACAGACTTTCGAATGAGTATTGTAAACGGTCCCGTCTCCAAATGAACTTAACTATTAGTGGGACGAAAACTCATCCCACCTACGAGACTGGCATAACATATATTTCTTCCGTCTGTCCCATTTTTTTTTTTTTTTTTTTTTTTTTTTTTTTGAAGATCGGCAAGTGTTGACAAAGATCAGGCGCCCCAGAACGCGACGTCTGATGTGGGTCTGGACTGTTTGTTTTAAGAAATAAAACAAACAAAAATGTCACGTGTATAACTAGAAATCGGTCACTCAAAACGTATTTAATGGAAGTGTCAATTGTCATATATGGGTTGTTAAAGAAGCTCATTTTGTGTCTTTCCAGTACAGGGTTTTTCTGTAAGGCTCTGCCGTGTGTGGCTCTTGTAGTTGTAATATCATATGACGTCGTGTCTGAGAATGTTACCACATCATGCATTACGAAAACACGCCTATACAAATACATCATTTTTTTTCGTAAAACAAACAAACAAAATACCACCTCAATGAGGCGGTTCTTACGAGTAGCCACAATCTATATATATTATAGCAGAAATAAGAAAAATAAGGTTTACCCCTGTAAAGTAGAAGTGAAGGTAATGGTCAGGAAATAATATAAGCGATACAAACACTTAAAGACAAACCATAAGAAAAATAAACCGCGACAGAATAACCGCTTTGGAAAGGTCAGTGAAATAAAATCTATCGGGCGGTGTGGGGGGGGGGGGGGATTAAATAGATTTTACGTGGCCACAATCCTCGCACTAACTTCCGTCGCAATTTTGACAAATAATTTGTTCAGTCCGCATGAAGGTCTCCGAAATCACCAGTGCAAAATATCCGTGAACACAAAAGTTAAACAACCACAGAGATGCAATAATGGTGAGGACTCGACAGCAAGAAACAAGTTTTAGGCTACTATATAAAAGTGGGATTCAAGCGGATCATAATTATATAGGCGTGTTTTCGTGATGGTATCAAAGCCGAGGAATCTAATTGATTTAAAAAAATATTTAGATTATTAGATACGCCCCGTAACGTTACACGTACGTCGTCCTTAAGTATGTCGTATTTACTAATGGCGGACTAATGACATTTTTGCGGAAAAACGCTTTTAAAATGTCTCGTGTATCATTAAATTTATTTAACTTATTAAAGAAAAGTTATAGAATGCTCGGCGAAGCCTCGCATTTTCTCCCTTTTTCTCAACTTGTTTATTAAATTCAATAACATATGAATACTCGCGTAAAATCCTCTGTATATTTAAGTCTTCTGACATGCTGTCGCCAATTGGGGCTTGGCGCGGCCCCCGCCAATCGGGGCTGGAAGAAATAGATGGGCTGCATGATACTTCCACGCACTGCCGGAACTGACCGCACACGAGTACTGGTAGACCGCTTAGAGGATCCAAGCCTGCCCAGGCAAAGCGCTGCGATTCGGCCCGCCCATGTTTATTGATACCATTGAGCGGCAGGGCTTGAGAGGTCATTTCATTTCATTGTCGGGTAAAAGTCCCATAAAATTGGAAGCAACGTCTCCAAAACGACCTATATAGTGTTGACGGGGACGTTAAACCTCAAATCAAACACCAAAAAAAAAAAAACCGGGCTTGGTGAAACAAATTTGACTACACAGTGCTTCCACGCAGATTGGTCAACCGTTTAGAAGGTCACAGCCCGTCCAAGCATAGTGGGTCTAATCGGACCGTCCCTACATATAAACACCATTGCGTTTTTGAGCGGTTGGGCTTGAAATGGAATTTCATCTCATTGTCGGATTAAAACCCCACAGATTTTGAAGTAACGCGACCAAATGACTTAAATACGTAATACTTGCGTTCGACCTACCAAGCGGGTCGTGTCAGCACGACTATACACTGCAGCGGTGGCCTAAGAAATTCTATAGCTGATGACCAATTCAGAGTGGTCTAGACTTTCACCTTAGCTATCAATGTGCTAAATTTAAGCGACTATTCTGATCCACTGCGAACCATTCACATGGTGTCGGCCATTTTTTCATTGTCTGGATTGGTGAAAACTGTCATGTGACAGAATTACCACATAGGACGTGCCTTATAGCGCTACAATTCCATTTTCTATCCAGCTTTTACTATGATATGGTAATTAGACTCTGAAATAACAATTTCTATGGAGGTTATCTGTGCTAGATGTAATAGTTAACCCTTATCCTGCTGAATATACAGTTTAGCCACACCCATTTCTATCTTTGAACCAATCAGATTACTTGATGTAATTTATTCTTAAAATTTCATAAACTGAATGTCCAACAGAGTAGATCCTGATCAGATGGCTTCTTCAGAAGCACTGATCTGATCTAGATCTACACTGTTTGCAAAGAAAGGGATTGTCTTGAACAGCAGGATAAGAGCTAATGAAGTACGGGGATCAGCTTGGTTTTGAAAATAAAATTACTACCTATGCTGCGCAATGATGATGATGATGATTTCGTGTTTAACGACGCGTCAAACCTCTTTGTGGGTCATATGCGTCAATCGGTTAATGATTAGAAGGTATGTAGAATTAACCGTACATCAACCATAGTGCAGTTTATATTTTACTTTTAGTCCTTTGAGATCAGCGTGAATATTCTGAGAAATCGAAATAAATTATTGGTTTAGACTAATATTCTAGACAGGTTTTATTTATTTGAACCCCAATTTTGATTTATATCAGTCTTTGAATCGACTGCCTATTCGAAATTCGCAAAATTGCAGTATGTTTCCTCTGGCTTTCTTTGCCGGATCATTACAGGGTCACTGATGAGGCTTTATTAGCCGAAACTACGTAGTATGACCCATCTTCTTTCTTATGAATGTTTTCATTGCTCTTAAAGGAACTCATTTTTGATTTTTATTATTAAAAAAGTCAATGATAATGTATAAAAAACCTCTTTGTGGGTCATATGCGTCAATCAAACCTCTTTGTGGGTCATATGCGTCAATCGGTTAATGATTAGAAGGTATGTAGAATTATGGGGAAATTAAAAGTTAAAAAAGTCAATGATAATGTATAAAAATCTGAAACAAAGTTAAATCTTATAAAAATTTTTAAGAATAAAATAATATTATCAGCAGGTACATCCTGAAACAATTGTTGCAAAAGTGTCAGCCCTGAAGTCCAAGTTACGGGACTGGGAAAGGTCTACACATTCAATTAAGATATGTTTAACAGTGAATGGCTGATCAGGATGACAAGGGGTTGTGCATGGGTGGGGGTGGAGGGGTGGGTGATTTTATTCTTAAAATAGCACTGGTGCAATACTTTTATTGCAACACAACAATGAGCTGGGAATCCGTTAAGTTTTCTTTAACCCTGCATATTGGTAGGCTAAGTAGAGTAAAAAAATGTATGTATGTATGGATGGATGGATGGATGGATGGATGGATGGATGGATGGATGGATGTATGTATGTGTGTGTGTGAATTCGGGTTTAACGTCGCTTTCAACAATTTTTCAGTCATATCACGACGGTGTCTGGTTGCGACAGGGAGCTCAATGCTCACTTTTATAGTGCTGCCTCACTGAAGTATCATGTCCCAGACACATTACATGATACCACACCCAGTCACATTATCCTGACACTGGGTCGACCAGTCCTAGCTATTCCCCGTAAATCTGAGTGCCAAGCGAGGAGCAGCATGTATGTATGTATGTATGTATGTATGTATGTATGTGTGTATGTATGTATGTATGTGTATGTATGTATGTATGTATGTATGTGTATGTATGTATGTATGTATGTGTATGTATGTATGTACAGAAAAAATGCAATATTCCCTACCACTTATATTTTTGTTTGCAGGTGGAAATGAATTCTTTTTAAAACGTTTTAAAAAAAGAAAAGTAGAAAGAAAATAAGACAAAAAAAATCTCGGCTGGGATTTGAACTCGTAACCCTTTGAATCATAGTCCAAATATCTATCAATAACACTACAGAGGATGCAAGTAAACTGATCATTATTTTACCTCTGTAATTTAACAGTGGTAATACAGAGGAAACAGTTAACATTGGCCTCTAGAGTGTTAACAAGTTTTTTCTATGATTTGACCTGGTGACCTACTTTTTGACCCGACATGACCAACATTAGAACTTGATCGAGAAATTGTAAAGTTGATCATTCTGAACAAGTTTGATAATAATCGGACAAACCTGTGGCCTCTAGTGTGTCCACAAGGTTTTTCTATGATTTGACCTACTGACCTACTTTTTGACCCTACATGACCCATATTCGAACTTGACTGAGATATTGTCAAGGTGATGATTTGGGCAAGTTTGATGACGATCGGACCAAAACTGTGGCCTCCAGTGTGTTCACAAGGTTTTTCTATGATTTGACCTACTGACCTACTTGTTAAGCAGACATGACTTATATTCGAACTTGACCGAGATATTGTCATGATGATCATTCTGACCATGTTTGATGATGATTGGACCAAAACTCTGGCCTATAGAGTGTTCACAGGGAAGTTTATGCACGCACGTGGGGCGGCGAACAACGACGCCGGACATCTCACAGTCACAAAGCTCACCATGACCTTCGTTCAAGTGAGCTAAAATAAACGGATCAAGATTGAGCGATGCTTTTGCTTCCTTGTCAGCATACTCATTACCGACAATTCCATATGGCTCGGAAGTTAACAAAACAGGGCCTAATTAAGAGCGCAGACTCTCGATCATTAGGTCTCTCACCGCTGTGGTTCGAGCCTCGCTCGAGTTACACGTGAGACGCCACGTTCTGCAACGGAAGGTAAGGTGGTTTTTCTCTGGGTACTCCGGTTTTCGCCCACCTCTGATTAACGATCGGCTTGATATGAGTGAAATAATTTTGAAAGGGCCGTAAAACCAAAACCAATAAAACAGGATTCGGTGTATTTTAGAAATGTCGTGATGCATATCGATCAAGTTTTGAATTTAGATAATGAATCGTCTAAAGGCTTAAGCACCGAAAGTGAATCAGAAAATATAATTACTTTTTGAATTGTCGAAGAATTGACAAATGACGATTTTTTGTTTAACGATGCGCCAACTCACTTTCAGGGTCATAAACATCAATCGGTTAATGATCGAAAGATATGTAGAATTATGAGGGTATTAAAAGTGAAATGCTGAGCACAGTCTACACAAGAAGGCTGATCATCGCCATTTAAAATATAAGAATGAGTAACTCTAGTATGGCCAATGCGTAGTCGTGTCAACACCTCATCCTCCCTCCTAGAAGACTGCGGAGGAGAGCAATTTGTTTCCACGCCAGGTTTAATGGCACGGAGTTTGTCATCTATTGCAAGGTTCCATTCGCCTTGCCATTCAGACAAGACAAAAGTTATAAACAAGAGAGTCAAGATGACCCTGGATCGCTCACCTGATGCTTTATGCACAAATGGAACGGTTAGTGGGGGTGGTGCGGGAGGGGGTTGATCCCTTTGACAATGTGGGTCTGGTCCTAGTGTACCAGAAGATGAACAGATGATGATGATGATGATGATGATTTCGAGCTTATTGACGTGCCAACCCTCCCTGTGGGTCATAAGCGTCATAGAGGATCTTACATGAGTGTTTATGTATTATTGAATTTATTAAGCGAGTTGAGGAAAAGGGATAAAATGCGAGGCTTTGCCGAGCATTTTATCCCTTTTCCTCGACGAGTTTAATAAATTCAATAATACATGGGCACGAATGCAAGATTCTATTTATCGTATGACTTTTAAAACGCATTTTATTCACGATTGTTTACAAAAATATCAATATTCCGCCATTAATAAACGCGACGTCGTTAAGGACGTCGTACATGTAACGTTACGGGACGTATCTAGCTAATTTGCATATTTAATCCACTAGTGGATTATCGAAAATAATACATGACGTTATTACACTCTCAGACGCGACGTCATGTGATAAAATCGGTTAATGATCAAAAACTATGTAGAATTATGAGGATATTATAAGTTATAAAAGTGTATAATATCTGAAAGAAAATCAAAACATGAAAAAGTCCGATTTATTTTAAAAATAAGACAATATTATCAACAGGCACATCTTGAAACAATTGTTGAAAAGTGTCAGTTTTGAAGCTTTGAAGTTTAAGTTACGGGACTGTGAAAAGTTTACACATTCAATTAAGATGTTTACAAGAATAGCTTTTAAAAAGCTGAAAGGGCCCGCCTAGCATTTGATTCCCATGATTTATCAATAAACGTGACAGCTGTGAATGAATATTTCAACTTTTTCTTCACCTTTTTTTCATGGAACATTTTGTATGAAAGATGCGGTTCGTTAAATGTTGAATAACAGACAAAAACAAAATAATTCGTGGCACATTTATTAATCGGGTGGTAACGTTAACTGAAATCTGGGAACATGCTGAATTTTAGTCTAAAATGCATTAATTATATCTGAAATATTGTTTCTTGCAATAAAATGATGAAAAAAACATTATTTTGGTCAGTTGGGATTTTCTTTGTTAACTGAAATCTGGGAACATGCTGAATTTTAGTCTAAAATGCATTAATTATATCTGAAATATTGTTTCTTGCAATAAAATGATGAAAAAACATTATTTTGGTCAGTTGGGATTTTCTTTGTTAACCCTTTACCACTCAGGGATTTTGTTGTTATTTTGTTGTTTGTTACTTACTGTGTGTATCACTTGTGTCTTTTAATTTTGGATGGCCATATGGCCATTTTGTGGAAAGTAACTGTCCATATGGCCTTCCTTTGTTTAGGTTTCCATTATGGTCTGGTCGCTTAATGTTTGTATTTCTTTCCCTTTGGTGTCTTTTATGGATGGAGTAAGTTAATTGTATCAATTCCTGATCTTTGTTTTACTTCTACTTTGTGAATTTCGCTGATTTTCACAGTGTTGCACCTGACAGCAACTTCAACTAGCCATTGTTTCATAATGGATGGTCTGTTTTACACCAAACTCGGTATGAATGTTTATTGGGCAGTAGCCTTTCAAATACACCCTTTCATGACCTGATCATTGTTGTCATGGTAAAGAGGGGGCATCTCAAAGTTAGCAAAAAGTGTGTTTTCACACGAATTTTTGACCACATTTTAATCTTCACACAGCTGTCAAGGCAACAATTAAGGTGTTTGGCACTGGCCATTTTCACTGTTTGCAGCATGTTTTATCAGCATCAATTTTCAGGCATTTTTTACCCCAGACACCCTCAGATATAAATTTTAGCGGCCGGTTGGGCCATACACCCAAAATTTTTTGCCCCCCTCACATCCCCCCTAGAATATTTTTAGTGGGGAGGCGCGCGAAAAAACAGGTCACTTTTTTGCCCAACAAATCCTAAAGCAAACATAACTATCCAGGGGTAGAAATGCAGATTTTAGGTGCTTCTGGGGCTTAAAATGGGGGGGGGGGATGCAGACACGTAAAAACACGTAACTGAGTGGGAAAGGGTTAATTAGGTGGGACTAAATCTGATTTTGTTTTGTAAAAAAGTGCCTTTAGAAACGGGTAAGTAATATGTCACAGACTGGGTTCACCCTTTGGGTTTAGTGAATACACATAAGACGGTATGATGATACATGCTGTTTAATGATGAGCATCTGGAGTGGTATATCAGAATATCATACATCTGCAAACTGCAAAATAATATATATATATATATAATATATTATAGGTCACTATAAAGTGGCAAAACTGTTAGAGCAGTACAGTATAGAACTGTACTGCTTTCTACCTAAATGGCAAGTGCAGTGAGAATATTTGCTATCTCCACTCAAAATAAGACTATAATCATATGGTACGGGTTTATGAAATCATTGCAAAATGTTGATCTTGCAGTTTCATTGTCAAATACATCGATCTTCTAAATGCTAAGTACAAGTAAAATTACCAAGTAAATAACAAAATTGCAAAATACATGACTTAATGACAAATTCCTCAACAGTAATGAAAACAACCCACCTGCAAAATAATATATATATATATTATATATTGTAGGTCACTATAAAGTGGCAAAACTGTTAGAGCAGTACAGTATAGAACTGTACTGCTTACTACCTAAATGGCAAGTGCAGTGAGCCATGCAAGGTGAACATGCATTATTAGTTTGCAGTGGGCCATTTAACGGTATTTATGCTTTACACAGGTATGGTTTGGGAGACCAGACGACAGGGAAAATTCACCGTATTCAACCGGGAATTGCCTTTCTAGTGCAAATACACGGTGGATAACCAGAGTGTATAGAAAACGCGTTGCGCCCGTGTAACGAAAACGCCGCCGACATTGTAATTTATAAACTAAATCGCTTATTAGCGCACCGTAGCCTAGGCATATATAACGGACTATTACAAATATACACAGATTTTATAAAGACTCTTAAAACAGCATCACTTTACGTCGTAGGACTGCTTACGCTCTAAGATGATTATTTGAGCAGTATTTCATATATTTTTAAAGACATCAAAATTGGCTCAGTGATTTCATTTAAGTAGAAATATAATCTATACTATGATGAAGCACTGGGAAACGTTCGATCGCTACCACACGACACTTAATACTAGCTGCAATGAATTGAAAATGAAACTGCGTGTCTTGATGTTGTTTTTGAAAAGGTAACTTGGGGGAAAATACACTGTTTTGCCACTTTTCCATTCAAATACAGTCGATCTTGATGTAGAATTAGGCAAGGTAAACCAAGTTAATAAATCCGGAAGGGCTACAGTCTCCCAATGGAGCATACCAAGCGTCAGGCTTTCTAAAAGAAGATTTGTAAATTTTTACCGGGTATGGGTATGGTGACCGTCTTGATCATGAGACCCTGATCTTATGAACAACTTTCAGTTTCTAATCCCGGGGGCTCCATGTGTAATTTCAGCCCAGTAGTTTCAGAAGCGGCGAAAATAAATAAATAAACCGGTTGTATTATTTTGGACAAAGATCTAGAAAAGACCATAACCTTTCGTATTTATAAAAGTTCATTCATCTGATTGCACAATTCTACTTTAATGTCATAGGCTACGATAGAATAAAAAATTCATTGTCTTGCCTTTTTCAGTGGTAAGAAGGAATACTTGTATGTATACTTGTCAGTATGAATTTGACGAAATGTCGTAGAATGACAGTACTTTGAAATCCTATGAGTACGAGGCTGGACATAATCAAGAAGGGACTCAGCCACAAGGCCGTTCACTATCTTGTAGAAAAGGCAAAGACGTGCCACTGAAAGTCTTTCTTCAAGGGGTTGCCAGTCCAGCTTGTGTAATAATGAAGCGACTTTAGTTTTTTTCCTGGCATAGTCATTCATGGTCCATCGAGCTGCACGTCACTGGACCATTTCAACCGTACGGGTGTTCCTTTTTGTATGGGGTCCCATATGACTGAAGCATACTCCAGCTGGGGACGCACAAGGATAAAAATGTAATCTTGTAATTATTATAGGGATTTTATAACCTGCACACGGGATGGGTCTTCCCGCACAGGGGCACCAGTTAACGTTCCGATCCAAAGGACGGTGTAATTTGTGGCATTCATCCTTGCAAATTATGCCAGTGGACCATGTTCGGACACCGCAATTTTATTACCGCAGCCGGGAATCGAAACGGGGGCCTGTAGCACCATAAGCAAGTGTACTAACCACTGAGCTACCATGCTTGTTTTCACTTTTGTGAAAAAAATGTTAGCTGGCTCACTTGGAATAAGGTTAACCTTCAATGTGAAAGCAGATGTATCTGTTCTCTGTTCTAACAGCTTTTTTATTTGGCTATGCAATCCTATAACTACACAAACTAATATGTGCTAAGCGTTTTGTAAAAGCTAATACTTGTGCTATAGGACGGTCCATCGAATTACCCTAAGTAAACTTTACACCTGCCACCTGGGCCACGATGTTTTTTTAACCTTTTTTTCCTGACAAGGTGTGTGAAAGAATATATTATGTTCCCATCGATTTCTTTCCGCCGTCCTTACCTTTGACATTTTAAACATGAACTTGAGTCAATAGCAGGCGTTACCAGAGCCTTGGCCAACTTCGACTCGAACCAAAGTTCCTACTATAGTAGATTCCAGAGACATGCGCAATAGCATTACCAGTCGAACACCCATGGTAGCTGTCTTGGCAGATTGCCTTGGAAACAAAATGGCTGCTTTGTTTTATTTTCTAAAAAATTGATATTCATTAGACCATTATTCATCACCTTTTCGGAACTTTACATGCTTGTTAAAGTCTGAAATTAATTATTCTGTTAAAAAATATTGGACAGCGGAATTTGAAATTTAACACTCATTTACTCGTACATCACAAGTTCATGTTCGAACACATGAAAAGAAGCTGACTCTATTTAGAATATGAAAGATTTTTACATAAATTTAAATGTTTTATTTCTGGAACAATCAGATGTGTTATTTTTCTGTCTGTGTGATTGCAGTTAGACGTGATCTCGCGAGTATCTCACATCCGCCATCTTGCTACCAAACTAACCCTACCCCAGCCTATGGTCCACTTTGGTATAATTTACGACATCACTTTGGTAGGTACCATCGATGTTCGGGTGTAGTTTTAGTAACTATAGTAGGAACTTTGGATCGAGTTGAAGTCGGCCAAGATAAAACGGCACGACGGACCTAAGTCGCTACTTCTTCTTCTTCTTTCTGTAAAGTACAGACACTTCAGGAAGGCGTATTCTCGTACTGGCGCATAGGTGGTGCAGGAACATACAACATAAAGGTGACGGCTAAAACATCTATATACAGTGCAGTTAAAATAATCCAGTACAAGTCTAACGTAGTCTGACACTCTGCACCCCTCCCCTTGAAGCTGTTGTAGCAGGTCGACCGTGTGGCTCGGTAGCTCAGTCGGTAGAGTGTTCGCACGGTATGCGAAAGGCCCTGGGTTCGAGTCCCGGTCGAGTCATGTTCTTTTTCCACACCTGTGACATTTGATGGCCAGTTGTCACGGTCAGGTTTGTTACGGGGTTGATTAATGGATTAAGGTGGTTGTGGCCACATGATGTTGATTCGACGTCTTGATCTTCTCCCGCTTTCTGAAGGGGGTTCGGGGTTTAAGAGACGACAACTCTGTTTGATGTTTCCATGTTTTTGAGAGTTATGTCATGAACCTTCTCTCTCTCTCTCGACCTCGTTCATCTGATAAAATATATATAAACATCCTAAGTAATTAGAAAACTATATAAATGGTGTCCGTCAGTTGGTCGTAAGACCTACCCTTGCCAGGGACAAAGGAAGACTGATTCGAGGTCGAGAGATCGAAATGGCAAGATATGAATATTCATGAAATAATGACAATTGTGATAATTTACAAATGTTCAACATGATAATGAAATAAAGTAAACGCATACCTGACAAATATATATATAAACATCTTAAGTAATTAGGAAACAATATAAATGGTGTCCGTCAGGTGGTCGTAAGACCTATCCTTGCCAGGGACAAAGAAAGACTGACAAGTCTGAGGTAAGAATGTGCGCATGCGGTGTTAATCGGTGAAGTGAAAAGCGCGCGAGACTCACATAAGGACACCGAAAATTGATATACGCTACTCAGGAATGCTTAATGCTTAATGAAAGATGAAATATATGAGTATATGATGTATGAAAAACGACGATCAATAGGGGAAAATAACTGGAAATGACAAGAAAGTCCTAAGGGCAAGCGCTCCTCCAGTTTCCATTATTTCACTCTGTGACACTGTATGGGCCCCGTCAAGCGATTTTGGTACTTATTGCCTATGCGAGCAGCGAAGGTTCAGGCGAGCCTGCGCATCCGCGCAGTCTCGCCAGAACCTTCGCTGCTCGCTCATACAAGCAGTGAATCAAGAGGAACCTTCAGACAGAAAGCCATATCCCTGGGCCCTCTAAATGGCTGGGCATGCGCAGTTAAAATTTGTTATGACGGAATGCTCGAAGACCCAAATTCGCTTGGCGGGGCTCATATAGAGTCGGGAAGAGTGTTCCTTATCCTGATGCTGTCTGGGAAGAAGGATCTCTGATATTATAATGTTATTAATCAAGTAATTTCGTATTGGACCTGTAACTGGGCCAATACGAAATTACTTGATTAATGACAATTTTATTAATTGACGCAATTAAAAACATGGTTTATGATTTTTGAATATTGGTTGACCTTGTGTAATATCGGATAATTAATTAATAATATAATGTTATTAATCAAGTAATTTCGTATTATCCCAGGTACAGGTCCGAGGTCTGCTGTATTGGCACGAGGTCTGCCGAAGGCCGAGGCCAATACAGCTGACCGAGGACCTGTAACTGGGCCAATACGAAATTACTTGATTAATGACAATTTTATTAATTGACGCAATTAAAAACATGATTTATGATTTTTTGAATATTGGTTGACCTTGTGTAATATAGGATAATCAATTAATAAACAAAGGTTATGGCATACGGCACTAGAAACCTCATGCTATGGCCCCTCACTGATATGGTTGGCGTTAGGCAGCTTGCTGGGATGTCCACAAGGTTATAGACTATGCGGTACATCATGCATAGCTTGTGCCCTTCGCTCAAGGAGAGTTTGCCACTGGAGTTGTTGTAGCATGGGCGATACGCTGCTTGTTAGTCTGTAGTCGGAAAAGACCATGCGAGCTGCTCTATGCTGCACCATCTCCAGTCTCCGGATGTTGTTCTCAGTGAAAGGATCCCAGACAACACTGGCGTAATCTAGAATCGGGTGTATAAGGGTCCTGTAACAGAGGTCCTTGATTTCCGTGGACAATGTTTGGGGTTCCTCTGGAGGAATGCCCGGGTGTTGTTAGCCTTTTTGGCTGTGGAATCGATGTGTTGGTTTCAGCTCAGGCTGCTCTGGGGGGTCACTCCCAGATAATTGGCACTATCCGCTTCTTACAATGTTTGGCCATGAATAGTGTAAGGTGTCCGTATGGGTTTGCGTTTTGTCGTCATGTGGAGAACCTGGCATTTCAAAGGATGGAATTCCATGAGCCAATCTTTCTCCCATTATTGAAGTCTATCCAGGTCATGCTGAAGATCATGGGCATCTGACTCAGTTTCTATATTCCGGTATAAAATGCAGTCATCTGAAAATAATCTGGCTTTCGAGTCCGGTGATATGTTCTCTGGCAGATCATTATTAAACAGGAGGAAAAGCAGTGGGCCTAAAACTCTGCCTTGAGGGACTCCTGACTACACAGGAGCAGACGTTGAGGCAACCCCATCAAGCAGAACTTGCTGTGATCTGTCACTCAGAAAGCTGCTGATCCACCTGTGTAGGCTGCTTCTGACACCATAGAACACCATGACACCATGCTGGGCATCAGTAAGTTTTTCAATGGTCTCCAGATGCTTGTGAATACTACTGCATACAATGTGCTCCAGAGTTTTGCAGGCAATGGTAGTAAGGGAAACTGGTCTGTAGTTCTCAGGTCTGTTTCTATCCCCCTTTTTGAAGATGGGTACTACGTTAGAGCTGTCTTCCAGTCATTTGGTATTGTTCCTTGGTCCAGCGAGGCTTGGTAAAAGAGGGTGAACCTGTCGGTAGGAGAAAGGAAATTTGTATCAATAAGACTTCTACATGATATGATGATCCATTCAAAGGTGGATAAGCGCATCATTCTCTCTGCGCTCGCAACAATGAACTTGTGCTAAATTGCCAGGCGTAAGCTATTTAAATTATCATTCCCTGTTTTGTCAGGTGTACCTGAAGGGTGGGTTCTTGAACCGGTCCGTTACTTGGTGTTCCATTGATGATCTCCATGATTCTATCAAGTCATCTCTACAAGATAACCTGGTTAGGCTGACAGATGACTGTCACAAAGTGCACCGTCTTTCGGATCGCGACGATAACTGGAGGTCCCCTGCACAGGGAGAACCTTCCCCTGTGCAGATAAAAGATCCCTACCGTAGTAACATGATAACAGTGTAGGCTTTCATCCTGCAAATCTGGAGTATATGTCATGTACACCTGTCGACAATGCCCTTTTTGGCGTAGGCAGTATACGAAGAAAGAAAGAAAGAAAGAACAAAACAGAGATAGATGAAGTTCAATGTGGCTAAATATCCAACGAGGTTGTCACAGCACCTCTCAAAATATTCCCTTCACCAACAAAAGCAAGGTCAGATTAAATCCGCATTTTTGGCATCACCATTGCTGACAAGCTTGACTGTTGTCTTCTTGACCTTCTCAACCTATTAAATCTGAAATAACATTGGGAAGCCCAACCGCCAATACATACTTTAGCCGAGAGGGAACCGGTCTTTCGTATGCATTATCATGTGTCTGCATGGATGCAATAGCCACATTTAGTCTAAGAAATACTAATGTTCTAGTTGTTTTGAATGTGATACTAACCCCGGCTCAATGGACACGCAGATGGACACATTTATTCCGGTCTTTGAGAAGGCTTTTGAAAGAAAAGGCATTGTGGCCCATGGGCCTCTTGTTGTTATGGTTTGTCTGATGTTTGGAGGCCTTCATGCGGACTGAACAAATTATTTGTCTAAATCGCGACGGAAGTAATGGCGAGGATTGTGGTCACGTAAAATCGATTAAAGCCCCCAGTGGAATTCGTTTCCGCTGACCGTTCCAAGGCGGTTCTTCCGTCGCGGTTTATTTTTGTTATGGTTTGTCTTTGTGTGTTTGTGTCGCTTATATTATTTTATTTGGGATAGCCTATTGGCCATCTTGTGGGAAAGTAACTGTCCTTTTGGCTTTCCGCTATTGATGTTTCCATTGGGGCGTGTTGTTTCATGTTTGTATTTCTTTCCCTTTGGTGTCTCTGATGGGAGCTGTGGGTTGATTGTATCGATTCCTGATCATTGCCCCCACTTCTGTTTTGACACCACCCCCTCATGAGCACCTGGAATCCAAATAATTTGGCTTAGGCATTAGGGGGAAGACTCTCAAATACATACATTACTTTCTTTGCTAAAGAAAAGAACGAGTCCTTGCCAATGGTGAATCTCCGGAGTGGGCGCTAGTTTTGTCTGGAGTCTCACATGGGACTATTCTTGGTCCACTGTTATTCTCCCTGCACATTAGTGATATTACCACTGGCATTGACTCAGAAATAAGACGACTGTGTTTTCTACTGGTAAATTAGAGATACAGAGGACTCTGTGGAACTTCCGGATGATATAGGTAGACTAGGATGTTAGCTATACCTTAGGTGAAGGAGAACCAGAGTTTCGTATCCATTCTCCTTTGTCTGCCTAAATGCAAAAGTCACAGTAATTCTAAGAAATACCAATGTCCTAGTTGTTTTGAATGTGATACAAACCCCGGCTCAATGAACACACAGGTGTTCGAATTTATTCTGGACTTTGGGGAGGCTTTTGACACCACTCCCTCGTGAGCCCCTGAATAAAAATTATTTGGCTACGGCATTAGGGGGAAGACTTCTCAAATAGATACATTCCTTTGTTTGCTATAGAAAAAACAGCGCGTTGTTGCTAATGGTGAATTTTCGGAGGCCCCAGTTCAAAATAGAGTTACTAGATAAGCAATTACTGCTTCGAAACTGGGAGTATGACTGTTATACTAGGAAGATTAAGATGGGATTCTCTCAAGAAAAGTAGAAGAGACAGTAGGCGCATACTGTTATACAAATGTCTAAAGGGTACTGCCAGCATTTCAACAGGTGACCTTGTCCCCACCCCCACCTAGCTGGGCGCAGTAGAAATCAAAATTTACTGACGTTTCAGAACTGATATCTACAAAGAATATTTCATACCTCAGACCATTTGAGATTGGAATTCCCTTCCCCAATCAATCATTTCCACAGCTGAAGGTTCTGAGAATAGTGTTGCTAAGTTTATCTCTTTGGCGAGAGATTGGAATGAACTTCCAATATCACAGTCTCGGTGTATGGATTTTGGTGATGATGGAATAAATTAGTATCTGTTACATGCTTAACGAATTAGAGAGGCCATCCCTGGATGCCTGTCGTGAACAGTTCTCATGAAACATTCTTTAAATCATACTTAATTACTGATACATTGTCTCAACCTGTTTAAGATACTTGAACCTGTTTTATTTGTTTATGCTTAGGTTTGACGTCCCCATCAACTCTATAAAGGTCATTTTGTGGACATTCCTTCCGATTCTGTGAGAAATGCACAACAGAAGTTAAAATTGTAAAGTATGCATGTTTTTCTGGGTCAGGCTAGTTAAACATGACCAACCGCTTCTGAGGGTCCCGAACAGAACCATTGATTGTACCACGCGCGTTACGCAGTTGTAACCCTGTATAGCTAAGCGAAATGAAGATATTTCTACGAAAGGAAGGTATTTCTGAGGCACTAGGATGAATTTATATATGAAAGGGTATCATATATACCGATTTAATTGAAGTATGGTATTTTGCCAAAGTTGGTGCATATGGGGATTGACTGGACTTTTTATTTCCCGGAAAGAAAGTTCATTTGGAGTTTGGTTAAAAAAAAAGAGGCCCAGATCAGCCTGCGCAACCTGATCAGCGCCTTTATTGTTTGCTGCTTTTTTCGTGTTTGTCGTGTTTATTTCTTTTTTTTTTTTTTTTACTTTTGTTACAGAATTGAATCGTGAGAAACCCGGAAAAAATGCATGTGCAAACATAAAAGGCGCAGATCAGCCTGCGCATCTGCTCAGTCTAATCAGGGATTCAATATCAGGGATTATCGTCCCAGCCAGTGTAAAAACTGGGCAGATTTTCTTTCTGTATAGTGATATCCATAATGGCCATAAAGGAACGTTTTTCTACATCCTATTCTGTCGGAATGAAACCACAATTGTACATTTTCCGTCTTTCCTTTTTTCTGCCTTTTTTCCTTTGAATAACAGGTTATGTATACTATTATAATACTGAGCCGCGTCATGAGAAATCGGAGGGTTGCATATGCGGAGCCTGATCAGTGCCTTTATTGTTCGCTGTTATTTTTTTTTATATTTTTTAATGTGTTTGTCTACATCGTGTATCCAACATTCTTCCTTTCTTTCTTGCTGTGTGTTTGTCTACAGCGTGTTTTGTTTTGTTTGATTTGAGGTTTAGCGTCCCCGTCAACACTGTAAATGTCATTTTGGAGACGTTGCTTCCAATTTTGTGGGACTTTTACCCGACATTCAGATGAAATGACATCTCAAGCCCTGTCGCCCACTGAAACGAGTAGGATTTATTAGCATGGACGGCCGCCTCACACCGCGGTTCCTGGACAGGCTTAGATCCTCTAAGCGGTTTACCACTACTAGTGTGCGGGCCGGATTCAGCTCTGCGTGGAAGCATCGTGCAGCCCATAAATTTCTTCAAGCCCCTATGGGCGGGGGCCGATCTACAGCGTGTATCCAACTTTCATCTAGAACTGAGCTTCGTCGTGAGAAAACCGGAAAATTGCACTTGCAAAGCATCTGCGCAGCCTGATCAGCGCCTTTATTGTTTGCTGCTTTTTCCGTGTGTTTGTCTACATCGTGTGTCCAACCTTTCTTTCTTTCTTTCTTTATATTTTTGTTACAGATTGAGCCCGTGTGTCTGGTGTATGAATGCCATTTGACGTATCACCAGTAACAATTCTGATTCTGTCTATTATTAATTATTTATTTATTTTTTTTTTTTTTTTTTTTTTTTGCAAAAGTACCCAATATCCA
The DNA here is from genome assembly GCA_963580285.1 of Lucinisca nassula. NCBI lineage: Eukaryota > Metazoa > Mollusca > Bivalvia > Lucinida > Lucinidae > Lucinisca > Lucinisca nassula. The sequence goes on along the minus strand of OY757016.1, from coordinate 119,659,082 downwards.
CTTAAATGTTTCATAAGTATCCCTATATACATAAAATATCACCATAGGCCTCATAAATACGAGCGTATCTTCCTTCCTTTCGCTGTTTAGCTTTACCCGTTGTAATCTGGTAACGTCTACAGTTTTAACCATCGTGATGTAGACAGAACCACAGATATAAGCCTAAACTACTTAGAAAGAGCATATTTGATTGGCCGAGATTAACATAGCCCAATCGTCACAGGCGTTGAAAAAGAACATGACTCGACCGGGACTCGAACCCAGGGCCTTTCGCATACCGTGCGAACACTCTACCGACTGAGCTACCGAGTCACACGGTCGACCCGTAACATTTTCCCCGCTTGGGAACCAAAATGTCATAGGGGTTGAAAAAGAACATGACTCGATCGGGACTCGAACCCAGGGCCTTTCTCATACCGTGCGAACACTCTACCGACTGAGATACCGAGCCACACGGTCGACCTGTTACATTTTCCCCCTGTCTAATTAGATTCGTCCCGAATCTCTTCTAATGAGATCCGTCCCGAATCTTTAAGTCCTATCCAGTCCGGCTGCGAGACTTATTTTTCATACGCTTTCATGCCCTCAGACGTGGTGCTGGGCCCCCACACTGGCCACCAAATGTCACAGGGTTTGAAAAAGAACATGACTCGACCGGGACTCGAACCCAGGGCCTTTCGCATACCGTGCGAACACTCTACCGACTGAGATACCAAGCCACACGGTCGACCTGTTACACAATAACTACCCGAGTTTCAAAAGTGACAGGTTTTCAGCAGCAGCAGAATTGAAAGAGACTGAGCCAGGAAACAACTCCTTTTGCCAATTGGAACGTTTTGGATTTCTTTGCATTTTCTTTGCGAAATTCCTATCGTATATCCGGCCGCCCGTGAGCGGGCCGGAAACAGTGAATGGCTGATCACATCCTACACAAGCAGGCTGATCATCACCATTTATGAGGAAGTGTAGTGTAAAGGGTGGAAAAAGTAGACAGAGTTGTGTTCACGGAGATGTTGCACTGATGAGTTAGGAGGCCTTCATGCGGACTGAACAAATTATTTGTCTTAATCGCGACGGAAACAAGGGCGAGGATTGTGGCCACGTAAAATCGATTTAGGCACCCCCCCCCCCCCCCCCCCCCCAGAGGAATTCATTTCTGCTGACCGTTCCAAGGCGTTCTTGCAACCATTGATGAAGAGTTTTACTCTACTTACCCTACCAATAAGCAGGGTTAAAGAAAACTTAACGGATTCCCAGCTCATTGTTGTGTTGCAATAAAAGTATTGCACCAGTGCTATTTTAAGAATAAAATCACATGCCCTCCCCCCATGCACAACCCTTGTCATCCTGATTAATTGATAGACTGAGCCTGTCTAGACACAACCTCTTGTCCCTCAGGAGAACCCCTTGTCACAGCCTCGTCCCCCCACCCGCACAACCCCTGGCCACCATGATTCATTGATAATTATACTGAGCCTGTTAAACACATAACCTGTTGTCCCCCTCCCCTCAGAACCCCTTGTCAGCATGAGTCATTGATAGTTTGATCCTGTTTATCTTCTGGTGCACTAGGACCTGACCCACGATGTCAAAGGGATCACCCCAACCTACCTTTACCGTTGTGCAATAACGATCGGTTGAACGTTCCAGGGTCATCATGACCCTCTTGTTAAGAACCCTCTTAATAAATGTAAACCATTTATCAACAGATGCATCTTGTCGGAATGGCAAGGCGAATGGGAGCGTGCAATAGATTACAAACTCCATGCCATTAAACCTGGCGTCGGAACAAAATGCTCTCCTCCACATTTTCCAGGAAAGAGGATGTTGTATTAACGCAACTGCGCATTGGCCATACTAGAGTTACTAATTCTTATACTTTAAATGGTGATGATCGGCCTACTTTTGTAGGCTGTGGTCGCTGTCCAACATATCTTAATTGACTTTATCATATGACGTCGCGTCTGAGAGTGTAATAAGGCCATGTAATATTTTCGATAATCCACTAGTGGATCAAATATGCAAATTAGCTAGATACGTCCCGCAACGTTACATGTACGACATCCTTAACGACGTCGCGTTTACTAATGGCGGAATATTGACATTTTTGTTAAACCATCGTGTTAAAATGCGTTTTAAATGTCATATGATAAATAGAATCTTGCATTCGTGTGCATTTATTATTGAATTTATTAAACTCGTTGAAGAAAAGGATAAAATGCCCGGCAAAGCCTCGCATTTTATCCCTTTTCCTCAACTCGTTTAATAAATTAAATAATACATGACCACTCATGTAAGATCCTCTTTTTGTTGACTCTTCACCGTCCCGCAACTTATACTTCAAATCTGACACCTTTGCAACAATTGTTGCAAGATGTATATAGAGGATCTTACACGAGTGGTCATTTCATATGAAATTTATGAAACGAGCCTTCGGCGAGTTTCATAAATTTCATATGAAATGACCACGAGTGTAAGATTCTCTTTATCATATGACTACTTTAAATTGGATTTTATCGACTTATAATTTGACAATTGTTCTGCAAAAAATGCATTGTTGACATGGACGTCGTCATGACGTTACTTAATCCCGCCAAAGTGTTATTACACGTGTGGTCATACGATTTTTATTACACGACGTTATCAACTGCTTATCAACGACGTCATATGATAAAGGTCAGTCCCTTTCTTTAGACTTTGTTGTGATGAGTCAGATGGACAATTCCATCTTCTTTAAGGTTGGCTGCTCATTGCATCAGATAACATACCATTTTATCATGACTGTCCACTCAGTGAACCACAAAATTACACATTGATAAACATGCAGCTCTATTGTTGACTTTTTGCTTTAATACGGACATGAACATGTCCGTCTATAGACTAAGAGGTGCACGCGTTGTCATAACAACGTAATTCGCTTCCCTGATAAATATTTTTTGATGGTCAAATCACGTGAATTCTCGGTGAGACTATGCGAGACAACTTCCGGTGTATGGTTCACGCGTTCTTCCTTCTAATAAAATGTCTGCCTTTCTCACAGTCGGTCCCCAGTCTAGTACAACTTTCATCTTTTAAGCTTCTTTTTTCTCATTTTCGTATTTCAACCCGCTATATGTATTACTTTATGACGTATCCGACCAAATAAAAATAAATAAATAAATAAAAACTGTAAATTGAGATTCTTCAAAAACGTCACGATGACTGCTTCTCTATTATTAATCCATGTTGGAGAGACGCTTATTGCATTTTCATAGACAAACTGTCTGATAGTTGGCGCAAAATAAAAATATCGAGTACCAATCTTCTGTTTACCTTCCGGCCGCGTTATTTTACAGAGACAGGTTATTTTCGTTTATTTCCAGTATTTCCATGCTAGTTCCGACTCGCAGTGTGTGATACAATCAAGCATGAATTAATGCCTAAGGGGGGCCTTGGAATTCCCTTTCTTCTTTTACTGCAACACCCTCACACGAGGCTTACACTCGTAGGAGGGGTTGCCAGTAAACAGAGATAGATAATTAAACAGGTCCAAGAAAACCACCAATCTGGCTATTCTAGCTTAATTTGGCTACTATAGCCCGATTTAGCTATTAAAGAATGTATTATACAATGTTTATGAAGGGAATCTTTCTGAGTCGCAACGAGTCGCATTTTCATCTTTTGATAAAATCAACGAAAATATATGACAAAGTCACTCGGCACAACAATTCCTCCCGAAGCGCATCCCATTTTTATGTAGAAACCTTAATTGTTGTTACTATTAGTTACAGAATGCGGAAATATCGCAAAAACCTAACACGTTTACATTATTTTCCGCTTTTTTCAACCTTGTCCGTCGAACTTTCTGTTGCTGCTCACCATTTCAATCCCAAAATGCAGCATTCCGTTCTGGTCTCCAGCCTGCAGCAGCCAAACTGAAAAATCAGGTCAAGTATGGTGGATTGTGGTTGTCAATCTGTAGAAATCGGATTGCGACTGCAAATGCTTTACTGATGTAGTTGATTATATACTACTCAAAGTTTGATAGGGATCACTTTTTATGTACCAAATTTTGCACAGAAAATTTATAAGTTCTTGACAGAATTTGTACTCGGTATATTGATAAATATCTTAAGCAGAAACTCGTGTGCAGTTCAGTACTCATAAAAGTGTACACTTCTCACAATTCGCAAATGAATTCATGCACCCCCAAAATCTTGCGTAGCACTGCTTTCCAACAGACCAATCAAACTTGTCAGTGTTGCTTTACCAAGCGTAAAAAGGACTTCATTTGATTTGTGAAACACTAAAATGCCTAGGGGGACAATTAAAAAACCGTCTGAGCCCCGAAGAAATGAATCGTTGCGTCGGAATGTTGGAATCTTGTGTCTCTCAACGTCGTGTTGCTGGGATTCTGAATGTGTATCAGAGCGTGGTTTCACGAATGTGGAGTCGGCATCTCACCCACGGAAATCCTTCACACAGCCGCGGCAGGGTCGAGAAAGGGCTACAACTCAACGTCAGGGCCGTTTCTTGTTGATTCAGTCTCGACGTCAACGGTTCCTGAACGCTACGCGTTTGCATAACGAGCTTATGAACGGAACTGGAGTACGAATTTCTACACAAACTGTCAGAAACGGACTCCACGAGTTCGGACTTAATGCCATGAGGCCTGCTGTACGTGTCCCGTTGACGAGACAGCACGTGCTAGACCGGTTAGACTTTGTCAGAACTCACGTCAGGTGGACGGTTCGTGACTTGACGCCAGTACTGTTTACTGAGGGGTCCAGATTCTGTCTAGACTTCACTTATAAACGTCAATTAGTGTGGCGAATGTCTAAACAGCGATTCGATGACTTGAATGTGGCAGAGCATGATCGCTATGGAAAGGGGTCAGTCATGGTTTTGGCTGGGATAAGCGTGAACGGTAAACCTGACTTGTACGTCGTTGAAAACGGAACGTTAATGGCAGTGAGGTACTGTAATGAGATTCTTGATGTGTTTGTGAGACCATATGCAGATGCTATCGGCCCGGACTTTATTCTGATGGATGATAATGCCCGTCCCAACCCTGCCAACGTCACTGATTCCTACCTGGAACGTGAGACAATCGTTCGTATGGACTGGCCTGCTCGGTCACCGTACTTAAATCCGATTGAGCATGCGCGGGACATGCTACAGAGTGCTGTTTCAGCCCGACCTGTGCATCCGAGGACTTTACAGGAGCTCAAAGATGCATTGGTTGCTGAATAAAAGCTGATTTCACAAAACCGGATACAGACTCGGATTACGATCATGCGCAAGCGATGTCGTACTGTAATTGATGCCCTTGTACGCCATACACGTTATTAAGCACGTTTGTCTAAACAAATTTGGAAATTTGTGAAAAATCAGTTGTCCAAATCCCTTCGTGTTACGGCAAATTTTGGGGGTGCCAAGACGTTTGCTGTTGTCACCCTTGAATGCAGTACCAGTTGACAAAATTAATCACTAGGTTTTGTGAAGGATACGTTTTCTATCATTATGTATCAAATTTGGATTCAGCTGATTAATTCATCCAAAAATTATTTTGCATTAAAAAAGTGATCCCTATCAAACTTTGAGTAGTATATGTTTCAATGGCATTTCCGTGCGTTTGTGTGGGCAATATTAAGAAGATGGATAAAGATGTGAGTTGGGGCTTCTATACAACCCGTTTTATTTGCTTTCAAACCTGCTAAGCACTGTAGAAATCACAATTCATTGGCTATTCAGAGGAAAGAATGACCCCAGTAGGCACACGACGTAATTGTGACGTCAAATCGACGTCGGTACGACGTCATGACCTTTATGCAACGTCACTTCGACGTCGGTGCAACGTCATGACGTTGCACCGACGTCGAATTGACGTTGCCATAGCGACGTGTGCCTGCAGGGACGGGCCAATGTCGGGTCTATAGCAACGTCGTATCGCTGTCGGGCCGATGTTTGCCCGCTGTTGCGTGCTAGCTGTGCTACACTAAGAACTGACATTTACAAAGAATAATTATTCCATCAGACCATTAGATAATACTCTTCCCGATTGGATCATGGTTCAGAGGGTAGCTAAGTTTACCCTTTTGGTAAGATGTAGGAACTAACTTTCCCATATCACAGGTCCTGGTGTAGGGATGTCATATGACGTGTCACCAGAAACGTGTTTGACCAGTAACTGCCACGAATACAGACATGATCCACACATTTATTCCCCATGTTATTTTGCGTATACGTGGAACTAACGCATGTATTTTGTGTAAATCATGCTATACGTACATTTTAGCGCCAAGTTTGGGTATAAATAGAGTCGTTTAATAATAAAACTTTAGACACAGCTGAAGAAATCGAGGTAAGACGTTTAGTGTAATCTTTGTATCGCATTGTTTGCTTGGATGTCTTGCTGAATAGCAGTCATAGACATACAATGTTGATTGGCATTTGGCACAATTGTGATGAAGATTTACGTATGAAAATGGCTGGGTTCAATAACGATACTTTTTGGGATGTTGGAACTAGTAGTTAATATTGTGGAGTGTAGGCTAAAACAAATCTTTTATGGTTTCTATAAGGGTCCATCCACAGCCAATGGATTCACTTGACACTCAGGGTGAATATGCACTTTCAGGAGAAGCAGCTCTTTTATTGTTTTATCTACCGTCCAATCATATAAACCCTTTTGGTTAAATTGGTTTGTTTGGTTTGCAGGGCTTGATATATCATTTAATCTCAATGTCGGGTAAAAGTCCCACAAAATTTGAAGCAAAAATCCCAAAATGACCTTTTAGTGTTGAAGGGGACGTAAAACCTCAAATCGCCAAGTTCTACAACGTAAGATCAGGTTGTTTTTCTCCGCTTACTCCGGTTTTCGCCCACCTCTGATTAACGATCGGCTCGATATGAGTGAAATAATCTCGAAAGGGCCGTAAAACCAAAACCAATAAAAAAAAAACAACAAAAAAACATCAAATCAATCAAAACAAAGATAGCAGTATTTCGTGGTGTAAGTATGTTAATGTCGTTATTACATTCCGAGACGCAACGTCATATGATAAATACACATTATTAGTCTGCCGCATGATGTTTCCAGATCAACGTATCACACGAGACGCGGACCATCGATTGTGATGCGCAAGATCTGGAATATCCAAGAGGCGTGATAATGTGCGGCAGATCAAGTTACTTTACTGACATTTTTTTGGCTTCTCATAAAGTCATTTTGTCAACGTCAATAGACGGGAAACGTTGACGTTACGCGCTGTGTGAAAGTGACGTGATCATTTCGAACGTCTTGTTCCGCGATACAGATGACTGATTTCTTACGTCTCAACAAATGCCGGGGCTCAGAGGTAGCAATGATAGTGATACGGAATCTGAAAACGCGAGTCGGGTGATACGGGATTCTGTATTTTTTGTCTGAAAAATGGTACTAGACGGTAGTATTTCGTGTAGGTATATAATAAAAGTGGATACGCAAATAACTTCAGACGAACTACACTGTGTAAAAAAGCTTATACCTTTGAAATAAGAGTCTTTTTTCTCTTGTAAAATTTTTGTGCTCTCTGTTTCCCGTCTTCTACAAAACTTGTATCTATAGGCCCTTTGTGGTGCGTTTTCGACCTACACTTCTGCCCCTTTATGTTTCTACCAGGGTTTAAATTTCCCTGTGCGGGATGCTGAACGATTTCATTTGAATCCTGATATTAGAAAAAAAAAGAAAAAAAAAAAAAAAAAAGAAGAAAATATATATATATATATATATATATATATATATATATATATAGAATTTTTTTTTCAAATCCACAATGTGTCGCATATCAATTTCTTTAAATGTATTCATACGCAAGAACTGCGCTAACCAAGGTTTTATATGAATATTTCCACTTTCACATTCCCAGCAGCCACATAACGTTAACACGACGTCAGATAGACGTGTAAGTAACCTAATGACATTACTACAAAGTCACATTAACCTCAATGCAACGTCTTGACGTCTACCCAACATCAAATCTACATTTATGCAACGTTATGGCGTTCGGTACCATCGTTCATTTGACGTTGCGCTTGTGACGTGTGGTGCTGGGTAACTATTGCACCACCACCCCGACCCCGCACACAGTTTTTGGCCTCTTATACATCAAAATAAAAAAAAATCACACTGGCGCATATGCGCCACTCAGGAATCAATGCAAACCAGCAGGCACACGTCGCTGTGGCAACGTTAAATCAACGTCGGTGCAACTTCATGACGTGGCGCCGACGTTGATGTGACGTTACAGTCATGACATGACGTTATATCAACGTCAATCCGACGTCGCTTTTACGGCATATGCCTGCTGGGAAATGATATATACATGTAAGCACCCATGAAATCTCAGATCAGCCTGCGCACCCGTGCAATGGGATCATAGTATTCAATGTAAAGAACCCATAGCCAGGCATCGACCAGTAACTTCATGTCGTCAGAAGAAAAGTTAATCAGGTTGATAGAGATTATCGTAAATCTATTAAAAGCAGTTTTTCGCTATTATTATATACAGTATTAAACTGATGTCTTTTATTGTTCACCGTAGATGGTGACTCAGATGATGCGGAAACCAGCTACTGACACAGCAAGGGACGCTACTCAGAGAGATAGCAGCGGAAAACCTTCGAGAAGCTGTGAGTCGTATTTTCTGTAGATTTCAAGACATTTGAAGGCGTAGAAGTTGTCCCTCTAGTGCCCAAACCCCTTTCTAGTGTCGAAAAAATTCTCAAACTGAAATATGTGATTCCTGTCAAGTAGTTAATCACAAAATCAAAGACATTTCAGGTATATATGTCCCGGATGTGATTTTATGGCATGTATCATATATGATACATCGGGCATTAAGTTTTCATGTATCATATATGATACATTTACTGTATGCTGCTTTACTTAACTAAATTGAGTTAGGGGTTAAATATGGTTGGTACAATTTAATTCAAACATTAATTTAAACAATTTTAACACGGTAATATGTAACAGGGGAACAACAAAAATATTAAAATGCTGAAAACTGAGCATGGAATTTCATAAATTGTGCTGGTCCAAATTATTTCCTGCAAAAGTCCATAAGCATCCAGCAGAGACTCAAATCAGCCAAGGCATTCTCAACCTTGTTTACAATTGTACCAAGTACAATCAATATATCTCGAAGGGTATTTGAGTTATTGCCATAGCAAGATTATATTGTCAGGGGAACTCAAAAACCAGGGCAACAAGAGTTGTGGCTCTTGTGCATGTTACGCCTGCTTAACTTCATGTGTACAATTGTACTGAATACCATCAATATGCCTCAAAGGGTATTTAGTTATATGGTGATAACAAGGTAGTCATACTTTTATATTGTATGGGGAGATAACTCAGATACCATGGCATCGAGAGTTCTGGCCCTTGCGCATGTCACAACTTCTCAACCTTGTGTACAATATATATTGGAGATATGGCCATCACAATGTCGTCACACAATGCTAATGGAAGGGAATATAACTCGAATACCATGGCACCCAGAATTGTGGTTCTTGCGCATCACACACCTTCTCAAACTTGTGCACAATTCTGCCAATAAAATCATATCTCAAAGGGTATTGAAGTAAAGGCCACAACAAGATTTTGTCTACGGACGGACAGACAGACATACGGAAGGACATACGGATGGATGGGTGCCAGGCTGATTGCTATATCCCTGAACCCAATTGGTCGGGGGATAAAAATGAAGTATACGCCGGTAAAACCCAGTTTTACTACATGAAAGTGGGGTTTAAGGGGGTCAAGATTATTTAGGTGTGTTTTCATGATAATGTATCATATGATACACAAAACAAACGGCAGCATGTGCATGTTTAACTGCAAGTATTGAAATATAATGTATGAGGTGTCTTAATTTCATATCAATAATAATTGTTAAAATAAAATATGTTGATATATGTAGTATAAATAAGACACAGTTAACTTGTAAAATTTAATTCTCATATATCATATATGATACATATATGATACAGTACATTTAATGCCCGATGTATCATATATGATACATGGAAATTTACAAGCACAGAGTACACTGGCCAAGTTATTTGCAGTGGTTAAAGACATCTATTTATATTTTTCAAGCTTGAATTCTTAATACTAGATGTAATTTGCATATTATACACACACGCTCATACAGATTCCACCCGGATGTTATGACCTCTATAACAGGAACCTACTGACACATGGAAGCCGCCATATTGGAAAGAAAATTAATGTCACATGACGTAAAGCTAGGCTAAGAATATGAACCTTTTATAAATATTACTAAACTAAATTAATAAAAACAAAGGAAAGTAAGTCAAAATGCATCATATATGATACACCGGGCATTAGAGGGTTAAGAAGTAAAAATTACCATTTCTTAGATTTTTCCAAAAAATACACTTCTCCCTCTCTTGCCGTGGTGCAGCTGGCACTGATTATACAGCAACTATTTATTGACTTTATGATGACGTATTCGACATGAACCGGATTTCGTGCGACAACGTGCGAAACGAAAGTTACATGGAAGTTTTGTATTTACAATGTAAAGTGTATGACCAAAATCGGGCTATAGTAGCCAAATTAAGCTAGAATAGCCAGATTGGTGGTTTTCTTGGACCTGTTAAAGCCATTTATTAATTGGTCGAAGCCGGAACTTTTATGTATGTTGCTTGGTCAAACAGTGTTCAACTGTTGGTTTTCTTTGCTCCAGTGTTCCTGTGCTGTGGCGTTGTGCTCATCACCGGATGTCTTAACGCGTTTTACTATCGGGTTCTCATCCTTGTGTCACCTTGGCTTTAATTGTGATTTCTTCGTTCACCGATTTTATTCACTGATGAGTAATAAAACCGTCAGGCAGACCGAACAAATACATATTTGAACCAGCGTAAAAGTGAGGTTGATGGTTGAGATTCCGTAAAATATATACTTAAACCCACCAGTAATCTTACTGACCGTTTCAAGTCGGTGCTTTGCTGCGTTTTATTCTGTATTGCGTTGGTAGTTCTGATTCGTTGCCTTATTGTGTATGTTTTTATGTTGATGATTCTGATTCATAAAGTAGAAGTAAAACAAAGATCAGGAATTGATACAATTAACTTACTCCATCCATAAAATACACCGAAGGGGAAAGAAATACAAACATTAAGCGACCAGACCATAATGGAAACCTAAACAAAGGAAGGCCATATGGACAGTTACTTTCCCACAAAATGGCCATATGGCCATCCAAAATTAAAAGACACAAGTGATACACACAGTAAGTAACAAACAACAACATAAATAAATCGCCACAGAAGAGCCGCCTTGGAACGGTCAGTGGAAGATTTCCACTGGGGGGCTTAAATCGATTTTACGTGGCCACAATCCTCACCCTTACTTCAGTCGCGATTTAGACAAATAATTAGTTCAGTCCGCATGAAGGCCTCCTAACTCATCAGTGCAACATCTCCGTGAACACAGAAATCAAAGAACCACAGAGGTGAGACAACGGTGAGGACTCGACAGCAAGAAACCACTGAAATGCTGGAGCAAAAGAAAACCAACAGTTAGACTCCGATGAGCCCGACCAGAGACAGAGCATCAGGCACCAACCAACATTATCTCTTTAATTTTCAATAAGCCTTTACGTTGGAGCCGTCATAGAATCTGAGGCCTGACCCACCGGCGTGCAATTAAAGAGGGAAGCAAAGTTGCCAACCGTGATTGGGTTAACTACCATGCATGCAGTCTGTCGTATAATATCCATGTTGTACCCAATCTTTTTATATCGAAGAATGATTTTACGAAATTGGGTGCTGAAGTCATTGCGGTTATATATTTTTCTGAATTTATATACTAAGTTACCATAAAATTCGGGTTCCGATAGACCTTGTTGCAGAAGAGATTTAAGTCCAATATTGAATTTTGAAATTAAATCAGAATGGCGTCTATAAAATTTTGAAAAGGCTTTGCGTAGTTTATGGTACCAATAACCCTGATTAAGGAGTTTAGCCGTTAATAATTTATTACGAGTGTTGAAGTCAGTTACATGACTACACACTCTAGCAAATCGAATTAATTGCGAAATATAAACGCCATAGGATGGCGCACGAGGAACATCACCATCCAAAAAAGGAAAATTTACAATCTCAAAATCAAAGTCATCGCGTTTATCATAAATTTTGCACGAAACAAATCCATCTACAATAGATAGATGTAAATCCAAAAACGGGGCCTCGGTATCAGAAAAATTTGCTTTATTTAACTGAAGTTCTAGGGGGTAAATCTGACTGATCAAACCATCAAAATAGGTATTATCAATATTTAATAAATCATCTAAATATCTAGAAGTAGAGCTAAAAGCTTCAATAATTTCAGATTGGTTATCAATGGAAAGCGACAAAATGAAGTCTCTTTCATAACAATACAAGAACAGATCAGCCACAAGAGGTGCGCAATTAGTACCCATCGGAATACCCACAATTTGTCTAAATAACTTAGTACCGAATCTAATATAAATATTGTCAAGTAGAAAGGTGAGGGCATCACACACTTTCTGACATGACCAAAGTGTATAATTCTTATGCTCTTTAGAACCCCTTTTTAATAGTTCATTTTAGGTACGTCTGTCCTTCCAGTTTAGTGTTTGTCATGTTGCTGAATGACTGAATCTGATTCTTTCCCCAACCATGTTTGTTGCTCCTCTTTAGTTACGTTTGCGTTTTCTGGGTCACCACCTTTTTGGGAAAGAGCTGACAACTCCGTTTAACAGCCGTATGTTCTGTTTACTGTCGTCGCTACAAGTTTGGAATTCTTTCCATAGTGATATTTTGGGAGGATTCGGGATTTGATTGTTTCAGTTCCTGCTCACTTCTCTTTTCAATTTTCAGTAAGGGTGGAAGTTAAAAAGAGAAACAAACGATATTCCTAGGTTTGAACCTCCGTGATCTAATTGGTGGTTTTCTTCTGCTCTGACGTCTGATTCTGGTTGAGTCCTTAACCCAGTTTCCTGAAAGTATTACATGACACTTTTATTATGACTCACCGTTCAGCTAGAAATCAATTTGTTATTGTTATTATGCTTGATACTGTACTGGAACTGAGGGCGAGGGTTGAAATTTCATCAACTCCGGAGCTGAAGTCCCCCAGTAGATTTACTAATGACCGTCCCAAGGCGGTCGTTCTTTTACAGTGTTTAATTTGTTATTGGCTTTGTGACTTTGTCTCATGTTTCGTCTTATATTTGTGTTAGGGCCACAATGTCGCTTTCTTACGGTAACCTGAGATGTCTGCGTTCTTAGACCGTGCGTGGCCTTTCTTGAGTGACCTTTTCTTACTAGTACAGAGCAGTATTCATTTCAGTCAGCTAAAATATTAACGTTTAACTTCTGGATTAAACCAATAAACGAAGGAATATTTGTTGTTGTAGTAATGAGTGATTTTCGCAAGGCGATTGATCTTGTTGACCATGATAGTTTGGTGAAAAAATTTCAAAACTCATACATGTGATGAAAACAGTTAAACTTGGTTTCAATCTTGCTTATCAGGTAGGTAGAACTTGATAAGTGTCAGTACGAAATCAATTTTCTTGCACACCAGACAAGGAAATCCATGATTTTACCCTGGGATAGAAATTTATGTTCTGACCCTGGTGTTCCGACCCCAAAAATAATATAATCGCGTGTTTGATAAATGCACTGGTTGATTACAACTTCATGTGCGGCGTCGTCATGCGTGACGTCACTAAACATTCCTGATGTGTCATCACAAAATGGCGGACGTCGGTAACCGAAGTGACAGCATCATTAAAATTGCGCAATAGAAATGGAAGGTATGCAAGAAAAAGAATCCTATATGGGTGTGAGGGGTGGATGGAAAAATCCGTCCCTCGGGATCACTGTCCGGCATCACTCGGCAAGCCTCGTGATGCCGGACAGTGACCCTTGGGATGGATTTTACTATCCACCCCTCACACCTATAAAAGATTCTTATAATCTAGGGCCGATTGCATAAAGCAGGCGTAGTTTGCGCTGGCGTCAGCTACGTTAGCAGGCGTAACTAATTCCAGAGTATAACTGCCTTACAATTGGAGTGCATAAAGCGGGGCTATGAAGAACTTAGTTGCCTACGTTAGCAGGCGTAACTAATTCCAGAGTATAACTGCCTTACAATTGGAGTGCGTAAAGCGGGACTAGGAAGAACTTAGTTGCCTACGTTAGCAGGCGTAACTAATTCCAGAGTATAACTGCCTTACAATTGGAGTGCGTAAAGCGGGACTAGGAAGAACTTAGTTGCCTACGTTAGCAGGCGTAACTAATTCCAGAGTATAACTGCCTTACAATTGGAGTGCATAAACGGGGCTAGGAAGAACTTAGTTGCGACTGGAGTAAGACTCGCGTATAGCCACAAAAGTACGATGCATCACGTATATCATGTGCGAAATGATTTGATTTTTGCTTTATATTAACATATAAATGCTTCGGATGTTACACGAAAGAAATTGATGTACAACACATCTGCTGAGCATGTCCTGAGAAAATGTCTGCACGAAAACCGAATTTTGAAGAAAATGAAATGTGGAGACTGTTAGCCATTTATAATAAAAATGTTTCAATATTAAACTCAAATTTCAGTAATGTTCTCATCTTGAAATATAGCGAGGAATAAGTCAATTTGATATTTGAGAGCCACACAAAACAGCCCTTCTGATAATCTTGCATGCAGCTGATCTATTGAAATTAGCTAAGTCACCAAATGCCCTCTGGAAACAGCCGCTCGCCAAATATCTCAACCCAACATGGGTTAGAATTTCGGCTGAAATCGCCATCTTTACAATTCCATCCATTTCGCACCAAATACATGTAATGCAAAATAACCACGATACACTATAGGTAAGCTTGCTACCTAGTAGACATGAGTTTATGAATGACTTTACGACTATGCTTGCGCCACGCCTCGTTTATGAACACTTCGTAAATTTCTGCGACAATTTTACGACGGGTGTACGCCTGACGTTCACTTATGTCTGCATAATGCACTCGGCCCCTGGAACTAGAATGGTTAAATCTAGTGTTCCTCAAGGTTCTAACCTTGGCGCAATTTTTTTTTTTGTTTATGACTTGCCTTTATCAGTATTCCATCCAATTATTTTTTTTCCTTTACATATAACTAAGGCGCTTGATAGCTCAGTGGTACGTGCACTTGCCTCTGATGATAGGAGCCCCGGTTCAGTTCCCGGCAGCGGTGATAAATTTTGGTGATCGAGGACGCTACATTGGCATTATTTGCAGATATATTCGGATCGGGGGTTAAATGGCTGACCCCTGTTCAGGAGATCCTACGATCCCTACGGCAATTACATGAATACTGTGTAGGCTTTCATTCTACAAATCTTCATTACATATGATTTACACAGTATGTGTCTCCTCTTGGGGTCAAGGCGACATTTGAGAAAAAGAAAAGACGTTTGTAAAAAAAAAAAATCACTTTGTGTAATGAATCTCTCTGACTTTACTTTACTTGAGTCATATGTTTAATCCCATAAATTGTGGCGCCCCGCGCCTGCCCGGGGGGTAGAAATATGGCGGCTGCCTTCGGGAGTGTGGCAGAGTGGTAAGACCCCACCGAAAACAGTCCCATTGCCGAGACCACCCGGTGCCTCGAAATAGGTGGCTGCCTTCAGGTTCTGTGGCAGTTGGGTAACAGCCTCCAACATACAGAACAATCGTCCGTTCGACCGGTATTATTTTGTAATTTAATTTATTCAAATGCATCTTACCAATTTTTTTTCAATTCACTACGCGAGATCTATACTTTTAATTTATTCAAATGCATCTTACCAATTTTTTTTCAATTCACTACGCGAGATCTATACT
Organism: Lucinisca nassula; assembly: GCA_963580285.1. NCBI lineage: Eukaryota > Metazoa > Mollusca > Bivalvia > Lucinida > Lucinidae > Lucinisca > Lucinisca nassula. Next base: position 119,643,203 of record OY757016.1, on the reverse strand, counting down.
TTTAAACCTTTCCTATCTCATGTTACTACCACGCTGCATTTGTATGTGTATCATCATTGCTGGTGGGTCGCGCACCACAAAGAAGAAACCTCATCTGTATATGTTTGTACTGTGTATGTGTCACTTTTTCATGCTCCTTCACTCTGCACATCAATGAAAGATGCATTTTGTATACGTTATTAGATAAGTAACTTGTCATTTCATGTTACCCCAAAGTTATTTTATGTTACATCAATGTTAACAGAATTGGATACTTATCACGAAGTCCTGAAGTGTTCGTCATCATCTAACACAGCTTTATTCTTTATTAGTTTATAAAATCCTTTGTTCTCTCTGAAACTTATCACCTCAATAATTTCTTACCATAATCGTGGATCTCATATTTAGCAAAGGATCTCCTGTTTTCAGAGCCAAGCTTTTATTTAAGCAAACGTTTTCGGCCTCCCTTGTCTGTAGGGAATAAAATATACAGGCCACTTTCCTTCTGTAGTGAATGGGGATGAAATTCCTTGTTGAAACAGGAGCCACTTGTTTGCCGTGAGTGGCGTCTCGTATGCTGGAAGAAGGGATCCTGATGATTGAGAAAAGCCCAGGGATCTCCAGCTTTTCAACACATCATTTTGGCCCATATTTCAGATAGAAGAGGGGTTTGGGCTAGATCCGGCCTGAATCAATCGGCTCAGTCGTGCCAAGCTCTAGAATCGCACAGCTTGTCCTTATCTTCCTTCTTTCTTTTTTACGTATCTTTATGGTACAAACCGGGTGTAATTTCGTCTTATTCCTCTATCTTTGAGTGTTATTTGATGGGCGGCGGCTGATGGATCAATCGGTGGGCTTGTACTGGGGAAATTCAGCAGAAGCTTCTGTGAGGGAGAGAATATGGGTGGGGATGGGTCCCAACTGTTCCTCATTTTTCTTTGAAATCTGGGTGCATAGTTGGGAATCATAAAACAGAAGTGGAGCGGAAGGACTCTGGTCCTGTCATCGAGTATAATAGCAATGTAGCCTTGGCGTTGGAAATAGGAGATCCATTTCCATTAAACGTCCCCTTGTAGGGCTCCAAGGAGGGTGGGGCGCATAGCTATCGAATCATAATTTTTCACCATGGGATCCAACACTAGGAAAAGAGCATTTTTAGATTTATCCGATGACGACCCGGAACCGACTTTCAATTTCAAAGCAAATGACAATTTCGCTCGATTTTTAGTGATTTCGAGCAAGGAAGATAAAGCCGTTACAACTCTTTCTCCATTCGTAATTGAAAAGCAAATAGAAGCATTATTTGGAACTCCGAAAAGCGTCAAAAAACTAAAAAATGGGACACTTTTGATAGAAACTAACCGAAAAACACAAACTGAAAACCTCCTAAAAGTAAACAAATTCTTTAATATGAACGTCTCTGTCACGGAACATAAAACACTCAACTCTTGTAAAGGAATTATCCGTGACAGAATGCTAAAACACGAATCAGAAGCCAGCATAATCGATTATTTAAAAGAACAAGGTGTAACGGCATGCAAAAGATTTAAAGTAAAAAAAGACGGAAATCTCATTGATACCAATACACTTCTACTCACTTTCAACTCCACTTCCTTGCCGAAATCGCTGAAGATCTTCTACAGGATAATACCGGTCGAAATCTACGTGCCCAATCCTCTGCGTTGTTTCAATTGTCAGAGGTTTGGGCACCATGAAAATGATTGTACTGTCCCTGACGGATCTGTTTGTGAGAAGTGTGGTGGTACCGACCACCACACTACCAACTGCAAGAACTCTCCAAAATGTGTGAACTGCGGAAAAGATCATTTGTCTAAATCCAATGTCTGTGAAGTTTGGAAAACGGAAAAAGAAATCATGAAAATTAAAGTTACACAAAACGTCACCTATTTGGAAGCAAAGAAAATACAACAAAACAAACCAGAAAACACATTCGCAAAAGTTGTCCAATCCCTTGCCAGCAAACCTGAAACAAAAGAAACCTCCACTCAATTTAACGAAAAAGATTTTGAAATAAAACCCCATTCTAAAGTAATTACCTCTACTGTTAAACCAAAACCCACATCACAACCTACATCGTCACAACCTACATCTACTCATCATTCTAGATCAGAATCTAGACAAACTTCACAGACCAGTTCACAACCTAACGGCAAACATCTAGCAGATCACACTCCCGATCCACGTCGGGGACAGCAGATCAAAAAGAAAAAAACGGCAAAGAAAAGCATAAAGGATCAAACCCAAACAGTAAAGGGGCGTCTGCTGATCCAGTAAAACTGGCTAATCAGTACGGCGCCCTTGAGGACATGGAGTTGGATCATGATCCCTCCACGTTCTTAAAGGCTAATAATAAAAGATAAAGGATTAAATTCCTTGTTTTAATCTTCTCTCCATTCAACCATGGATAAGTCAATAATTCAATGGAATTGTCGAGGACTGAAAGCCAATTTTAACGAACTTTTAATTTTAACTACACTTTTTTCTCCTAATGTCATTTGTCTCCAAGAAACTTTTTTGAAAACTACAGATAATATTAATTTCAAAGGTTACAGTATGTACAATCATATCACAACGGATAATCAGAAGGCATCAGGAAGTACATCAATCCTGGTAAAATCTGACGTTCCTCATAGGAAAATAGATGTAAACACTAATTTACAAGCTGTTGCTGTAAACGTCACTTTATCCAAATCCATAACTATTTGTTCTGTTTACCTTCCACCACACTATAATTTTTCTAAACAAGAATTAGAAAATTTAACAAATCAATTACCTAGTCCTTATATATTATTAGGAGATTTTAATAGTCACAGCAAATTATGGGGTTGCTCGGATACAAATGACAAAGGAGAAATCATAGAAAATTTTATTGCTGAAAATGATTTATGTTTATTTAACGATAAACAACCAACATATCTTCATTCTCCCACAAGAAATTATTTTGCTTTAGATCTTTCAATTTGCTCTCCAAATATTTATCTAGATTTTGATTGGTCTGTTGTGGACGATCTCCATGGGAGCGATCATTTTCCGATAGTAATTGAAGAAATTGCATCGACCCATGAGGATCGTCACCCTAGATGGAATTTGAGTAAAGCAAATTGGGAAAATTTTAATCAATTATGTAATGAAAAACTCGACCCTGAACTTTTTAAAACTGCAAGTGATATACAAGATTTTACTGATGAATTGATTGATATTGCTGAAAATGTATTCCTAAATCCTCGACTTTTTCAAAAAGAAACAGACCTTGGTTTAATGACGAAGTTAAAACTTCAATCAATAAAAGAAAATCTGCATTACGAAAATTCAATAAACAACCAACAAAAGAAAATCTTATCCATGCCAAATACATGCGAGCTAAAGCTCGCAAAACAATAAAATCGGCCAAAAAAGCATCTTGGCAGCAATACGTCTCAAAACTGAATACCAGAACACCAACTAAGAAAATATGGGACATGATTCGAAAAATTAGTGGCAAAAACAAATCAAATAAACATGTCCATATCAAATCGAACGGAAATGTGTGTTCAACGGCCAAAGACATTTCCAATGCCTTGGGGGAAAATTTTCAGAAAAACTACTCTAGCTCAAATTATTCAGAATTTCCAAAATATTAAACAAGAACAAGAGAAAAAGAAGTTAAATTTTTCCTCATTAAATCATGAAAAATATAATTTACCTTTCACTACTAAAGAATTATTAGATGCTCTCCATAAATCTCATGATACTGCTGTTGGTCCTGACGACATACACTATCAAATTTTAAAACATTTACCCAACAAGGCATTGGAAACATTATTAAATATCCTGAATGATATTTGGATCACTGGAAAATTCCCTGAAAACAGGAGAAAAGCTACCATTATTCCTATTCCGAAACCTAATAAAGATCATACTGAAGCCACTAATTACAGACCTATTGCTTTGACAAGTTGCTTATGTAAAACAATGGAGAGAATGATTAATGATAGGCTGGTTTGGTTCTTAGAATCAAACCAGCTTATCACTAAATTTCAAGCTGGTTTTAGAAAAAACAGCTCTACTAACGATCACTTGATTCGCTTAGAATCATTTATACGTGATGCCTTTATAAAAAAAGAACATGTCGTAGCTGTATTCTTTGACCTAGAAAAGGCCTATGATACGACTTGGAAATATGGCATCATGAAAGATTTACACAACTTGGGCCTTAAAGGCCGATTGCCACTTTTTGTTCAAAATTTCTTGTCCGATCGAACATTTAATGTTCGCATAGGAAATACATTATCGGACACATTTGATCAAGAACAAGGTGTACCACAAGGTAGTATTTTATCACCAACCTTGTTCAGCATAAAAATTAATAATATAGTTAAATGTGTAAAAGATCCAGATTGTTCGCTTTTTGTTGACGATTTTGGAATCTTTTATCGATCCAAAAATATGGAAACCATTGAATTTAAACTCCAAAGGTGTTTAAATAATATAGAAACTTGGGCAACAGAAAATGGTTTTAAATTTTCTAAAACAAAAACTCAGTGTGTTCATTTCTGCCAAATACGAAAGTTGCATTTAGATCCTGTACTGACTATATACGGCAGTCCAATTCCAGTCGTCACTGAGGCGAAGTTTCTGGGTCTTACATTCGATAACAAATTGTCTTTTATTCCTCATATCAAAGCTTTGAAAGCTAAATGTTTAAAAGCTCTTGATATTTTAAAAGTCCTGTCCAGCTCCGACTGGGGAGGAGATCGTACTGTTCTTTTAAATCTGTATAGATCGTTAATTCGTTCCAAATTGGACTATGGCTCCATAGTCTATGGATCTGCTAGGAAATCTTATTTAAAATCTTTGGATACTATACATCATCAAGGTTTACGTTTAGCACTAGGTGCCTTTCGCACTTCACCCGTTGATAGTCTCTATGCTGAATCTAATGAACCATCACTTTATGTTAGAAGAGAAAAATTGTCTCTTCAATATGCTTCCAAATTAGCTGCAAATCCACGCAATTCAGCATATGAATGTGTTTTTAACCCTAATTATGAAAGATTTTACGAAAATAAACCCTCCGCAATTAAACCTCTTGGCCTAAGAATACGACCTTTATTTAAAGAAGCCAATATTAATGTCCAAAATATTCAATCCTTTTCATTTCCATCAAAAGAACCATGGACATTAACTAATCCAAAGATAGTTTTAGATTTACATAAAAATAAGAAATCTGAAGTTGATTCACATATTTTTAAAAATGAATTTTTAGAAATTAAATCACGTTTTAAAAATCACATTTCCATTTACACTGACGGTTCGAAACAGGATGAGAAAGTTGCTTGTTCTGTCATTAGTCCGAATTTCACTGATAGCATTAGACTACCCGATAATAGCTCTATTTTTACCGCTGAAGCAAAAGCAATTGATATCGCACTCTATCACATTCGAGATCAACCTGAAAGACATCTCATCATTTATTCCGATTCTCTTTCTGTACTAAAAGCTCTGAAAGATCAACAGCACAGAAACCCCTTGATTCAACAAATTTTAAGAAAATACCACTATCTTTCCGCCTCAAAGGAGATCATATTCTGCTGGCTTCCCAGTCATGTAAATATCCGTGGTAATGAGTTAGCTGATTTGGAAGCCAAATCAGCATTATCGTTAACTATTACCAATTTAAAAATTCCTTCTTCAGATTTAAAATCGAACATAAACCTATATATAAAAAATAAATGCCAATCAATTTGGGAAAAAGAAAATAATAATAAATTAAATAAAATTCAACCAAATTTTCATACCAAATGTACTTTTTTGAATTATAATAGGAAAGACCAGACTAAACTCACAAGATGCCGTATTGGACACACACGACTCACTCATTCCTACATATTAAAAAACGAACAAGCACCTTTCTGTATATCTTGTAACGAACCGTTTACAGTTGAACACTTTCTCATTTCATGTGTAGAATTTCATCATATACGCTCAAAATATTTTAATGTTACAACAATGAAAGACCTTTTTAATGACATACCATCTTATCAATTAATCAATTTTCTTAAAGAAATCGGACTTTTTAACAAACTGTAATCATTAATATTTTAACTTTTAAACTTCAATAACAATTTTATATCTAATATCTAATTATTTTTAGACGCTATATGCCCTATTAGGGTTGAGCGTCTATAAACAAAATATCCATCCATCCATCCATCCATAAATTGTGGTTTCAACTGTATTGCTAGACCAAAGCAGTACCACTTGGAAAGGCCTTAAATAGGCTATGCCCTATGTCCAATAAAATAAATAAATAAATAACAACTAGAGGAAAATTAAAACAAAACTTTAACTTTGTGCAGAGGGAATGGTTTATTTCTAAATACTGATAAATCTAAAATAATGCTTTTGATTTTGAGATTGTAAATTTTCTTTCTTGGATGGTGATGTTCCATGTGTGGCATCCTATGGCGTGAATATTTCGCAATTTAATTCGATTTGCCAGAGGGTCTAGTCATGTAAATGATTTCAACACCCATAATAAACAATTTACTGCTAAACTTCTTATTCAGGGTATCGGTATCATAAACTACGCAAAGCCTTTTCAAAAGTTAATAGACGTCATTTAGATTTGGTTTCAAAATTCAATGTTGAACTTAAATCTTTTCTGCAACAAGGTCTATCGGAACCCGAATAGTATATGGTGACTAAGAATATAATTTCAGAAAAATATATAATTGCAATTACTTCAGCGCTCAATTTCGTAAAATCTTTCTTCGATATAAAAGATCGGGTACAACATAAATGTTATAGGAGAGACTGCATGCATGGTAGTTAACCATAGCCGAAAGGTGAAAGCGCGTATATATATGTAAATAAAACAACTTCAAATATTTTGGAACGTAAAGACCAAAGTGATTAGAAATTTAGACGTATTGTTGCAGGCCCTGTCTGTGAAACAGACTAAGTAACCTTATTGATAGGTACCACAAAGCTATTCGATCTCAAAGTCAAACTATCTCTGCACAGTACACTTAATTCATGTAAAAGTTTCATCCGCAGCCCAGAGCTACGACCTTGTAGCGATGTAAAGATAATTGCCAACTAGAGTCTAACTGTTGGTTTTCTTTTGCTCCAGCAATTCTGTTGTTGTATGCTGTCGAGTCCTCAACCTTGTTTCATCTCTGTAGTTTTTTTATTTGTATGTTCTCGGAGATGAAACACTGATGAGTTAGGAAGCCTTCATGCGGGCTTAACACAATTAGTGTATACCGCGACAGAGGTAAGGGCGAGGATTATGGCCATGTAAAATCGATTTAAGCCCCCCCCCCCCCCCCAGTGGAATTCTTTCCACTGACCGTTTCAAGGCGGTTCTTCTGTGGCGGTTTATTTATGTTGTTTGTTACTTACTGTGTGTATCACTTGTGTCTTTTTATTTCGGATGGCCATTTGGCCATTTTATGGGAAAGTAACTGTCCTTATGGCCTTCCTTTGTTAAGGTTTCCATTATGGTCTGGTCGCTTCATGTTTATGTTTCTTTCCCTTTTGTGTCTTTGATGGGTGGAGTAAGTTAATTGTATCAATTCCTGATCTGTGTTTTACTTCTACTTTGAGAGATGAAAGCGTCATTGGTGCATGTAACATCCAAGTTTGTAGAAGTGGTTATTAAAGCCAACGAGTACCTACGTGTTGATAATCAATACACCAGTTCTGCCCAAGAAAATCAAAGTAGCATACATTTCTGTTAACGTAGATTTTTATATATCAAACCTTCTTAGATGTTATCATTGTCAGGTTTTTTTTCCACCACGAAAGCAGGTGCTAGAAGAAATAACTGTGTCCAAACTGTGGTGAAGAGAAACATATCACTTTGAACTAAAACTGCCAGAATGAGATCAAATGCATCAAATGTGTTGGCAAACATGCTGTTTTCTCTCGTGATTGTCCGGCATGGAAACAAAAGAAAAAGAAATACTTACTGCCAAAATACCAAAGGTCGATAAGTTTTCAGGAAGCGCGGAACTTTGTTGATGGGCGATATACAAAATCAACCACCAGCTACGCCAGCATCACAAAGGGTGCTGGTGTAAAAGTCACACACAACGGTACGAGACTGCTGAATCGTTCATTGTTGAACTGAACAAATCTGGTGCAAAACTGGTGTAAATCTACTCCAGCACCACAAAGTTCAACCAGTTTTGTCAAAGGGCACAATCCAGGTCAACAGCGACCGAAGCCGGCGTCTCATGTAAAAGAGAAATCCGACTCAGGTCGAACCCGTAAGAGATCGGAAGATCCGATCAATCCGATCAATTTACATTGGTCGCAAATACCTCTTGACGAGGACGATCAAGAATTAATGGATGAGCTGGATGCTTCAACCAGTCCTCGCAAGGGTAGCACAATTACAAAGATACCTACTTCAAAGTAGGTGATTTCGTCGATTATGACGCATTAGTTTCTAGTCTTGTAAATATCGCACGATAAAATGGATCCAAAACACAAAATAAAGAATGGAATTGTTGAGGTCTTAAATAAAATTATAGTGAAGTCTTATTACTTCTTTCTTTATTAAACCCATGTTTTTTTGTTTTTTTTTTTTTTTTTTGTTTTGTTTTTTTTTTGTTTTTTTTTTTTTTTTGTTTTGGGCCAGAAACATTTTTTTAAAAACTGATGACAACATCGATTTCAAGGTTTTCAATACATATAACTATATCTATTCTGATTATAACAGACCATCTAGATGCAGTTAAATTTTTGTTAAATCTTGTTTATTACAAAAAGAGATCAAATTAAAAACAGAAATACAAGCTGTAGCAGTGTCGGTTTCTCTGGATAAAGAAACTACAATTTACTCTCTATATATACTACCTTCATTTTCTTTAGAGCCCGATCATATTGAATCACTACTGGGTCAACTTCCATCGCGATATCTTTTAGTTGGTGACTTCAATGGTCACAACATTCTCTGTGGTTGTAAACAATAAACAACAGAGAAGCACTTATTGAAGATTTTATCGCAAAGAACGGTCTTTGCCTAATGCATGATAAATCCTGTACTTACCTTCACCCTGCAACTGGTTATTTGTTTTCTATAGATCTCTCTTTGTGTCGTCCGTCTCTCTCCTAAGACTATGACTTGTCTGTCTATGATGATGAGTGCGGAAGTGATCACTTCCATATTATAATTGTGAGCGTTAACGAACCAGATGCGGACTGTAATCAGAAATGGAAAATGAATAAAGCCGGCTGGGAATTATTCCATAAATTATGTGAAGAAGAGTTGTTGGTTGATCACTTAAGTGAATCTTCTGATATTGTTTGTGAATTCACAGACTCTCTTATTAAAATATCAGAACTATGTTTTCCAAAGACCTCTACAGATCCTAAAAAGCAATTATTGGTCTAATAATGACTGTAAAGAAGCTATCGAAAAACATAAACAGGCTTTTTGGTGTCTCTGGTGGGAGCTGTGGGTTAATTGTATCGATTCCTGAACATTGCCTTCGCTTCTTTATTTTAAATAAGTTCTGCAAAAGTCCTACTACAGAAAAAACTAAACGACGTAAAAGTTTTTTAGAGCCAAAAGGTCAGCGAACAAATCCAGCTTCAAAACGAAAGTCATGGAGGGAATATGTTTCAAACTTGAACTTTATAACACCCATTAAAAATGTTTGGGATATGTTACGCAAAAATCAAGAACTAAAGTCCCCTAGTTACATACACTCAAATACTGTTTTTGACATAAAAGTTTCAACTAAGAAAGATATTTCGGATACTCTTGGTAGCACACTCTTGAGAACTTTATCATCGCGAAATTATTATGACTCTTTTAGGAAATTTGAAAAGGACCAAGAGAAAAGAAATCTAAACTTTAAATCCCTGAATAACAAAGAATGCAACAAACCTTTTAATTTATCCAAACTAGTTGAAGCTATTGAAAAATCACATGATACCGCAACCGGCCCCGATGAAATTCACTATCCGATACTTTAGCATCTGCCAAAAAGTTCTCTTTGAGAACTGTTAGATATCTTCAATAATATTTGGGAAACAGTGGTCTGCCCTGAGGGCTGGCGTCTAGCTACAGTTGTACCAATTCCATTACCAGGGAACGATCATGCAGAACACACGGAGTATCGACCTATAGCTTTGACAAGTTGTTTGTTTTAAACAATGAAGAGAATGATAAACAAGAGATTAGTTTGGTACTTAGAGTCCAACAACCTCATTTCAGAATATCAGTCAGGTTTTCGTTCAGAGCGTAGTACCAACGACGATTTAATAAGACTGGAAAGGAAACATTTATACGTAATGCTGTTATGAACAGGGTGCACGCAGTAGCTACAGAAAGCAATTAATACCACATGGCGTTATGGGATATTGAAAGATCTCCATAATATTGGCTTAAGAGGAAAACTACCCAGTTATATTGACCGCTTCTTAGGGGAGCGCATGTTTCAGGTGCGTGTGGGATCTACCCTGTCAGATCTCTATGAACAAGAGCAGGGTGTTCCACAAGGTAGTATTCTTTCAACTACGCTATTTAACATCAAAATAAACGATATTGTACAACGTGTGGACGACAAAAGATAGTGTTCATTGTATTTTGATGATTTTGTATAATATCTTACCGTTCAAAAATATGAAAACAACTGAACGAAAGTTACCACAAAAGTTAAAAAGAATAGAAGATACGGCTGACAAAAAATGGTTTCAAATTCTCCAAGTCGAAAACGTAGGGTGTTCATTTTTGTAAGCTACGGAAGAAACACGACCATCCTTCCTTGTTTTTATACGGATCACAAATTCCTGTCGTTGAAGAAGCCAAATTTCTTGGGGTCATATTTGATCAAAAGTTATCTTTATTCCCCATATTAAATATCTTAAAGCAAAATGCTTAAAAGCTTTGACTATTTTGAAAGTTTTAGCTCATACAAGTTGGGGAGCAGATCGGTATACTTTATTACAACTTTACCGGTCTTTAATAAGATCTAAATTAGATTCTGGGTCTGTTGTTTATGGTTCTGCCAAAAAGTCCAATTTAAAATCCTTGGATACCATCCATCACCAAGGCCATGGGGGCCTTCCGTACTTCTCCCGTATTAAGCCTTTATGTAGAAGCAGGTGAACCATCTTTAACCTCGCGCAGAGAGAAACTTTCTCTTCAGTATGCTATCAGACTTAATGCATAATATGTAAGCTCTGGGCCTAGTGGTTTCGGAGAAGAGATTTTTTAAGCTTTTTTCCATTATAAATCTATGGGGGATAAGGGGCCCCGGGGCATGGCCAGTTTAGACCCCAGGGGCATGATTGGCACAATTTATGAAGGCGACCACTTGGCACTGCTACATGCTTAATATGTAAGCTCTGTGCCTAGCGGTTTCAGAGAAGACGTTTTTTTAAGCTTTTTCTTCCATTTTAAGTCTAAGGAGGCTAAAGGGCCCTAGGGCCTAGCCAGTTTAGATCCCATGGGCATGATTGGCACAATTTATGTAGGGGACTACTTGACATTGCTACATGCTTAAAAGTTAAGCTCTGGGCCTAGTGGTTTCAGAGAAGAAAATTTTTTAAGTTTTTTTTTTCCATTATAAGTCTATTGGGGCTAAGAGGCCCCGGTGCGTGGCCAGTTTAGACCCCAGGGGCATGATTGACACTATTTATATAGAGGACCACTTGACATTGCTACATGCTTAATATGCAAGCTCTGTGCCAAGCGGTTTCAGAGAAGATTTTTTAAAGCTTTTATTTTCATTATAAGTCTGTGGAGGTTAAGGGACCCCGGGGCGTGGCCAGTTTAGACCCCAGGGACATGATTGGCACAATTTTTGTAGTGGACCACTTGACATTGCTACAATCTTCATATGTAAGCTTTGGGCCTAGTGGTTTCAGAGAAGATTGTTTTAGCTTTTTTTCCATTATAAGTCTATGGTGGCTAAGGGGCCTCGGGGCGTGGCCAGTTTAGACCCCAGGGGCATGATTGGCACACTTTATATAGAGGACCACTTGACATTGCTACATGCTTAATATGTAAGCTCTGTGCCTAGCGGTTTCAGAGAATTTTTTTTTAAGCTTTTATTTCTATGGGGGTCAAGGGACCCCGGGGCGTGGCCAGTTTAGACCCCAGGGGCATGATTGGCAGAATTTATGTAAGGGACCACTTGACATTGCTACATGCTTCATATGTAAGCTCTGGGCCTATGGTTTCAGAGAATAAATTTTTTTTAGTTTTTCCCATTGTAAGTCTTTGGTATCTTTATGTTGCCATGGCAACATGGGTTCCATCTGATCTGCCCTAAAACATATTTGCATCTTTTCCCCCAACCTGATAATGCTTCTCATGAAATTTAATCATGATTGGCCAACTGGCTTTAAAGATATACTTAGTAGAAAATGTGAACGGACGACGGACGCCGGATCATTGGCAGACTAATACCTCACATGAGCCTTCGGCTCAGGTGAGGTAATAAGTGGGAGGGAATATTGCATTTGTTCTGTATTTACATACATACATACATACATACATACATGCATACATGCATACATGCATACATGCATACATGCATTCATACATGCATTCATACATGCATTCATACATGCATTCATACATACATACATGCATACATGCATACATACATGCATACATGCATACATGCATGCATACATGCATACATACATGCATACATGCATACATGCATACATGCATACATGCATACATGCATACATGCATGCATACATACATACATGCATACATACATACATACATGCATACATGCATACATGCATACATGCATGCATACATGCATACATGCATACATGCATGCATACATGCATACATGCATACATGCATGCATACATGCTGCGTGCATAAATGCACACACCCATGCATGCATGCACACACATGCGCATCAAACATCCATGCATGCAAGCACACACACATGCAATGACAAATACACGCATGTACACATGTTATCACATGCATGCATGCATGCACACATGCATGGTCACGCATGCATGCACATTCACAATTTCACACAGGCATGCATGCACATACCCATGCATGCATGCATGCACATTCACAATTTCACACAGGCATGCATGCACATACCCATGCATGCATGCATGCACATTCACAATTTCACACAGGCATGCATGCACATACCCATGCATGCATGCATGCACATTCACAATTTCACACAGGCATGCATGCACATACCCATGCATGCATGCATGCACATTCACAATTTCACACAGGCATGCATGCACATACCCATGCATGCATGCATGCACATTCACAATTTCACACAGGCATGCATGCACATACCCATGCATGCATGCATGCACATTCACAATTTCACACAGGCATGCATGCACATACCCATGCATGCATGCATGCACATACATACATGAATACACAAGCATGCTCACACACAATAATGCATGCATGGATGCACTTTCAACACACTCACTAGTGCACGCATACATGCATGTAGACATTCATGTACATACACGTGCATGCACATTTGCATCACTCGTGCATGCATGCAAGCACACACACACACACACACACACACACACACACACACACACACACACACACACACACATATGCATGCCCACATACATGCACACTATGTGTGAATGCACATACGCATTCACACATGCAAACATACATGCATGCATGCAATCACACGTACATACATGCATACACAAATGCACATTCATGCATGCACTTACAGTTTCTTACAGGCATGCATGCACATACCCAAGCATGCACACATCCATGCATGCATACACACATCCATACATCAACACACTCATTCTTGCATGCATGCACACACATTCATACACGCACACACTCATGCATGCATACGCACATACATGCATTTTCGAACGCATGCATGCACACACACATAATGCGTGCATACATGCACACACTCGTGTATGCATGCGGGTGCACGTGCATGCATTCACACAGACATGCATGCACACGCATATTGCATGCATGCACACACATACGCTAATGCATGCATCCATACTCATGCAGGCATGCAAGGATGAACATGTGCATGCATGCACACTCTCATGCATGTATGCACACATGCATTCATGTACACACTCATGCAAGCATTCATGCACACACATATGAAGTATGTACACACAAACACACACAGACACAGAGGCATGCATGCACACGTGGATGCATGCACACTTGTACGCCCACGCACAAATTCACAAATGCATGTATGCACACTCAAAAGCACTCATGCATGCGTTCAAACAAAACTTGTTCAACTTAGACCCCTACAGACGAATACTCCTGCGTTCTTGCAACTCTTGTTGAAGAGTTTTACTCTACTTACCCTACCAATAAGCAGGGTTAAATAAACTTTAACGGATCCCCAGGTTATTGTTGTGTTGCAATTAAAATATTGCACCAGTGCTATTTTAAGAATATAAGCACATGCCCCACCCCCATCCATGCACAACCCCTTGTCATCCTGATTCATTGATAGACTGACACAACCTCTTATCCCCCCCTAGGAGAACCCATTGTCACAGCCTCGTCCCCCCCCCCCACCGCATAACCCCTTTCCACCATGATTCATTGATAATTATATACTGAGCCTGTTAAACACACAACCTGTTGTCCCCCACCCCCTCAGAACCACTTGTCAGCATGAGTCATTGATAGTTAGACTGATCTTGTTTATCTTCTGGTGCACTAGGACCTGACCCACGATGTCAAAGGGGTCACCCCCAACCTACCTTTATCGTTGTGCAATAACGATCGGTTGAACGATCCAGGGACATGATGACCCTCTTGTTAAGATCCCTCTTAATAACTGTAAACCATTTATCAACAGCTGCATCTTGTCGGAATGGCAAGGCGAATGGGAGCGTGCAATAGATAACAAACTCCATGGCATTAAACCTGGCGTCGGAACAAAATGCTCTCCTCCACAGTTTTCCAGGAAAGAGGATGTTGTATTAACGCAATTGCGCATTGGCCATACTAGAGTTACTAATTCTTATATTTTAAATGGGGATGATCGGCCTACTTTTATAGGCTGCGGTCAGTCTTTCACTGTTCAACATCTTAATTGACTTTGTTGACTTTTCACCGTCACGCAACTTATACTTCAAATCTGACACTTTGCAAAAATTGTTGCAAGATGTACCTATTGATAATATTATCTTATTCTAAAAAGAAATCGGACTTTTTCATACGATTTTTTTTCCTCAAACTTTTATTCATTATCATTCGGACTTTTTGCTTTAATATCCTCATAATTCTCGGCCCTCACCCATCGGGGCTTGAAGAAATAGATGGGCTGCATGATGCTTCCACGCGGAGCTGAAACGGACCCGCACACGAGTACTGGTAAAGCTGTGCGTGTCGGTCCGTCCATGCTTATGAACCCTATTCCTTTCATTGGGCGACAGGGCTTGAAATGCCATTTCATCTAACTGTCGGGTAAAAGTCCAATAATATTGGAAGCAGCGTCTCCAAACTGACCTTTACAGTGTTGACGGGGACGTTAAACCTCAAATCAAACAAACAAATCCCCATATTTCTTCATACGGTCTGACCATTAACCGCTTGACGCTTATGACCAACAAAGAGGGTTGACGCGTCGTTAAACACGAAATCATCATCATCATCATCATCATCATCAATTAATTATTTTCGTTGGCAAAAACAAAAAAAAAATGCGCTTCTCATGTTTAGTCATTCGAAGCGGTTTGTTGGAAGTGAATGATTTGTTGTCAGCCTTTGTCTACACCAGCTACACTTATTGGCCCCGTCATGGGGTGACCATAGTAAATGCTTGTCTTCCATGAAGCAAATTTTGTGTTTGTTAATAACTGATTTTGTATTTTCATGGTCTTTATATGTATTTATGTATTTCAATGTTGTAAATACTTACCTCGGAAGAAGCCAAAAGGCGAAAGCGCGCTCAGGTACAGGTTAGTCTTTTTTAGACAGACAGACAGACAGACAGACAGACAGACAGACAGACAGACAGACAGACAGACAGACAGACAGACAGACAGACAGACAGACAGACAGACAGACAGACAGACAGACAGACAGACAGACAGACAGACAGACAGACAGACAGACAGACAGACAGACAGACAGACAGACAGACAGACAGACAGACAGACAGACAGACAGACAGACAGACAGACAGACAGACAGACAGACAGACAGACAGACAGACAGACAGACAGACAGACAGACAGACAGACAGACAGACAGACAGACAGACAGACAGACAGACAGACAGACAGACAGACAGACAGACAGACAGACAGACAGACAGACAGACAGACAGACAGACAGACAGACAGACAGACAGACAGACAGACAGACAGACAGACAGACAGACAGACAGACAGACAGACAGACAGACAGACAGACAGACAGACAGACAGACAGACAGACAGACAGACAGACAGACAGACAGACAGACAGACAGACAGACAGACAGACAGACAGACAGACAGACAGACAGACAGACAGACAGACAGACAGACAGACAGACAGACAGACAGACAGACAGACAGACAGACAGACAGACAGACAGACAGACAGACAGACAGACAGACAGACAGACAGACAGACAGACAGACAGACAGACAGACAGACAGACAGACAGACAGACAGACAGACAGACAGACAGACAGACAGACAGACAGACAGACAGACAGACAGACAGACAGACAGACAGACAGACAGACAGACAGACAGACAGACAGACAGACAGACAGACAGACAGACAGACAGACAGACAGACAGACAGACAGACAGACAGACAGACAGACAGACAGACAGACAGACAGACAGACAGACAGACAGACAGACAGACAGACAGACAGACAGACAGACAGACAGACAGACAGACAGACAGACAGACAGACAGACAGACAGACAGACAGACAGACAGACAGACAGACAGACAGACAGACAGACAGACAGACAGACAGACAGACAGACAGACAGACAGACAGACAGACAGACAGACAGACAGACAGACAGACAGACAGACAGACAGACAGACAGACAGACAGACAGACAGACAGACAGACAGACAGACAGACAGACAGACAGACAGACAGACAGACAGACAGACAGACAGACAGACAGACAGACAGACAGACAGACAGACAGACAGACAGACAGACAGACAGACAGACAGACAGACAGACAGACAGACAGACAGACAGACAGACAGACAGACAGACAGACAGACAGACAGACAGACAGACAGACAGACAGACAGACAGACAGACAGACAGACAGACAGACAGACAGACAGACAGACAGACAGACAGACAGACAGACAGACAGACAGACAGACAGACAGACAGACAGACAGACAGACAGACAGACAGACAGACAGACAGACAGACAGACAGACAGACAGACAGACAGACAGACAGACAGACAGACAGACAGACAGACAGACAGACAGACAGACAGACAGACAGACAGACAGACAGACAGACAGACAGACAGACAGACAGACAGACAGACAGACAGACAGACAGACAGACAGACAGACAGACAGACAGACAGACAGACAGACAGACAGACAGACAGACAGACAGACAGACAGACAGACAGACAGACAGACAGACAGACAGACAGACAGACAGACAGACAGACAGACAGACAGACAGACAGACAGACAGACAGACAGACAGACAGACAGACAGACAGACAGACAGACAGACAGACAGACAGACAGACAGACAGACAGACAGACAGACAGACAGACAGACAGACAGACAGACAGACAGACAGACAGACAGACAGACAGACAGACAGACAGACAGACAGACAGACAGACAGACAGACAGACAGACAGACAGACAGACAGACAGACAGACAGACAGACAGACAGACAGACAGACAGACAGACAGACAGACAGACAGACAGACAGACAGACAGACAGACAGACAGACAGACAGACAGACAGACAGACAGACAGACAGACAGACAGACAGACAGACAGACAGACAGACAGACAGACAGACAGACAGACAGACAGACAGACAGACAGACAGACAGACAGACAGACAGACAGACAGACAGACAGACAGACAGACAGACAGACAGACAGACAGACAGACAGACAGACAGACAGACAGACAGACAGACAGACAGACAGACAGACAGACAGACAGACAGACAGACAGACAGACAGACAGACAGACAGACAGACAGACAGACAGACAGACAGACAGACAGACAGACAGACAGACAGACAGACAGACAGACAGACAGACAGACAGACAGACAGACAGACAGACAGACAGACAGACAGACAGACAGACAGACAGACAGACAGACAGACAGACAGACAGACAGACAGACAGACAGACAGACAGACAGACAGACAGACAGACAGACAGACAGACAGACAGACAGACAGACAGACAGACAGACAGACAGACAGACAGACAGACAGACAGACAGACAGACAGACAGACAGACAGACAGACAGACAGACAGACAGACAGACAGACAGACAGACAGACAGACAGACAGACAGACAGACAGACAGACAGACAGACAGACAGACAGACAGACAGACAGACAGACAGACAGACAGACAGACAGACAGACAGACAGACAGACAGACAGACAGACAGACAGACAGACAGACAGACAGACAGACAGACAGACAGACAGACAGACAGACAGACAGACAGACAGACAGACAGACAGACAGACAGACAGACAGACAGACAGACAGACAGACAGACAGACAGACAGACAGACAGACAGACAGACAGACAGACAGACAGACAGACAGACAGACAGACAGACAGACAGACAGACAGACAGACAGACAGACAGACAGACAGACAGACAGACAGACAGACAGACAGACAGACAGACAGACAGACAGACAGACAGACAGACAGACAGACAGACAGACAGACAGACAGACAGACAGACAGACAGACAGACAGACAGACAGACAGACAGACAGACAGACAGACAGACAGACAGACAGACAGACAGACAGACAGACAGACAGACAGACAGACAGACAGACAGACAGACAGACAGACAGACAGACAGACAGACAGACAGACAGACAGACAGACAGACAGACAGACAGACAGACAGACAGACAGACAGACAGACAGACAGACAGACAGACAGACAGACAGACAGACAGACAGACAGACAGACAGACAGACAGACAGACAGACAGACAGACAGACAGACAGACAGACAGACAGACAGACAGACAGACAGACAGACAGACAGACAGACAGACAGACAGACAGACAGACAGACAGACAGACAGACAGACAGACAGACAGACAGACAGACAGACAGACAGACAGACAGACAGACAGACAGACAGACAGACAGACAGACAGACAGACAGACAGACAGACAGACAGACAGACAGACAGACAGACAGACAGACAGACAGACAGACAGACAGACAGACAGACAGACAGACAGACAGACAGACAGACAGACAGACAGACAGACAGACAGACAGACAGACAGACAGACAGACAGACAGACAGACAGACAGACAGACAGACAGACAGACAGACAGACAGACAGACAGACAGACAGACAGACAGACAGACAGACAGACAGACAGACAGACAGACAGACAGACAGACAGACAGACAGACAGACAGACAGACAGACAGACAGACAGACAGACAGACAGACAGACAGACAGACAGACAGACAGACAGACAGACAGACAGACAGACAGACAGACAGACAGACAGACAGACAGACAGACAGACAGACAGACAGACAGACAGACAGACAGACAGACAGACAGACAGACAGACAGACAGACAGACAGACAGACAGACAGACAGACAGACAGACAGACAGACAGACAGACAGACAGACAGACAGACAGACAGACAGACAGACAGACAGACAGACAGACAGACAGACAGACAGACAGACAGACAGACAGACAGACAGACAGACAGACAGACAGACAGACAGACAGACAGACAGACAGACAGACAGACAGACAGACAGACAGACAGACAGACAGACAGACAGACAGACAGACAGACAGACAGACAGACAGACAGACAGACAGACAGACAGACAGACAGACAGACAGACAGAGTTTCGTATCCATTATCCTTTGTCTGCCTAAATGCAAAAGTCACAGTAATTCTAAGAAATACCAATGTCCTAGTTGTTTTGAATGTGATACAAACCCCGGCTCAATGAACACACAGGTGTTCGCATTTATTCTGGACTTTGCGGAGGCTTTTGACACCACTCCCTCATGAGCACCTGAAATCAAAATTATTTGGCTACGGCATTAGGGGGAAGACTTCTCAAATAGATACATTCCTTTTTTTGCTATAGAAAACAGCGCGTTGTTGCTAATGGTGAATTTTCGGAGTAGGCCCCAGTTCAAAATAGAGTTACTAGATAAGCAATTACTGCTTCGAAACTGGGAGTATGACTGTTATACTAGGAAGATTAAGATGGGATTCTCTCAAGAAAAGTAGAAGAGACAGTAGGCGCATACTGTTATACAAAGGTCTAAAGGGTACTGCCAGCATTTCAACAGGTGACCTTGTCCCCACCCCCACCTAGCTGGGCGCAGTAGAAATCAAAATTTACTGACGTTTCAGAACTGATATCTACAAAGAATATTTCATACCTCAGACCATTAGAGATTGGAATTCCCTTCCCCATTCAATCATTTCCACAGCTGAAGGTTCTGAGAATAGTGTTGCTAAGTTTATCTCTTTGGCGAGAGATTGGGATGAACTTCCAATATCAAACGACAATAACTTGTGAAAGGGGCATAATGCAGATAAGAAAAAAATATGTGTCAGCTAATTTCCCATAGCGAATCCATATATGAAATTTCAAAACCCTAGCTTACACGGTTCTTAAGTTAATCGGATGAAAAAAAAAAAAAACGTGTCAGTTATTTTCCATCAGGAACGCATATATGAAATTTCAAAACCATAGCATACACGGTTCTAAAGTTATGGAATGCATCACTTTTAGCATACAGTACAATAGACACAAATTACCAAAATGACAAAGGGCCATAACTCAAATTTTTTCAAAGTTAATGAGGTCATCTACTCATCACCACCAATCTTTTCATCAACTTTCAAGACTCTAGCTATAATAGTTTTTGAGATATCTTGCTGACAAGATTTTATTAAAAAAATTTCAAAGGGCAATAACTCTTGAAAGAGGCATAATCCGGGTGAGAAAAAAATACGTGTCAGCTTATATTCCATCAGGAATGCATATATGAAATTTCTAAACAATAGCATATACGGTTCTAAAGTTATGCTATGCATCAATTTTAGCATACATTATAATGGGCACAAATTACCAAAATGACAAAGGGCCATAACTCACAAAGTATTTTTCGGAATTTTGTCAAAAGTTAAGCAGGTCATCTACTCATCAATACCAATCTATGTGTATTCACCAACATTCAAGGCTCTAGCTATAATAGTTTTTGAGATATTTTGCTGACAAGATTTTATTCAAAAAACTTCAAAGGGCAATAACTCTTGAAAGGGGCATAATCTGGATGAGAAAAAAATGTGTGTCAGCTAATTTGCCATCAGGAATGCATATATGGAATTTCAAAACCATAGCATACACGGTTCTAAAGTTATGCTATGCATCACTTTTAGCATATATTACAATGGGCACAAATTACCAAAATGACAAAGGGCCATTACTCACAAAGTGTTTTTCTGAATTTTGTCAAAAGTTAATCAGTCCATCTTCTCATCACCACCAATATGTTTACCAACTTTCAAGGCTCTAGCTCCAATAGTTTTTGAGATATCTTGCTGACAAGATTTTATTAAAAAAATTTCAAAGGGCAATAACTCTTGAAAGGGGCATAATCCGGACGAGAAAAAAATACGCGTCAGCTGATTTTCCATGAGGAATCCATATATGAAATTTCAAAACCCTAGCATACACGGTTCTAAAGTAATGCTAGGCATCACTTTTAGCATACATTACAATGGGCGCAAATGACCAAAATGACAAAGGGCCATAACTCACAAAGTATTTTTCAGAATTTTGTCAAAAGTTAACCAGTCCATCTACTCATCACCACCAATATGTTTACCAACTTTCAAGGCTCTAGCTCCAAAAGTTTTTGAGATCTTGCTGACAAGATTTTATTAAAATAATTTCAAAGGGCAATAACTCTTGAAAGGGGCATAATCCTGACGAGAAAAAAAAATACGCGTCAGCTTATTTTCCATCAGGAATGCATATATGAAATTTCAAAACTATAGCATACACGGTTCTAAAGTTATGCTATGCATCACTTTTAGCATACATTACAATGGGCACAAATTACCAAAATGACAAAGGGCCATAACTCACAAAGTATTTTTCGGAATTTTGTCATAAGTTAAACAGTTCATCTACTCATCACCACCAATCTATTCACCAACTTTAAAGGCTCTAGCTCCAATACTTTTTGAGATATCTTGCTGACAAGATTTTATTGAAAAAATTTCAAAGGGCAATAACTCTTGAAAGGGGCATAATCCGGACGAGAAAAAAATACGCATCAGCTAATTTTTCCATGAGGAATCCATATGTGAAATTCCAAAACCCTAGCATACACGGTTCTAAAGTTATGCTATGCATCAATTTTAGCATACATTACAATGGGCACAAAATACCAAAATGACAAAGGGCCATAACTCACAAAGTATTATTCGGAATTTTGTCAAAAGTTAACCAGTCCATTTACTCATCACCACCAATATGTTCACCAACTTTTAAGGCTTTAGCTCCAATAGTTTTTGAGATATCTTGCTGACAAGATTTTATTAAAAAAATTTCAAAGGGCAATAACTCTTTAAGGGGGCATAATCCGGACGAGAAAAAAAATATGTGTCAGCTAATTTTCCATGCGGAATCCATATATGAAATTTCAAAACCATACACGGTTCTTTAGTTATGCTATGCATCTAAAGCATAATGGATGGACGAACGAACCAGAACCAATATGCCCCTCCAACTTTTTCAAAGTTGGGGGCATAATGACCATAGAAAAGATTTCATACATGACTAATCTTTATGAAAGAATGTTGCCAGACCCAGCAACCTCCTGATCACCAGTTGGATGCACATCCAACTTAGAGACTGTGGCCAGCCAACACGTAATAAAACTTGGCTAAAAATGACATTAAGATTTCATTTACTTGAAATATTCTTTATTTTATCTATAAATGAAGAAATAGACTCAGAATTTGAATAATATATTCATCAACATTTTATATAAATACATGAGCCATATTATGATAAATACATTATGTTTACATGTCTGTGCAATAATCTATATAACATGCATAACAGAGAAATACCATGATTTCTATCAGACATAAACTTGTTATTTCCTTTTTGCTAAGAAGACATATTTTCTCATAGCCGGGGAAATAAATCTTTGTAGCTGTAACTATTTTTGGCACTAGATACAAGCTTTTGCAATGAAATTGCTAAATTCAAATGCGGGAAAGTTTCAGACATATAGACATTATTCACGACGTCATCTCAATGGCGTCTGAGAGGATATCAACAAACCTTCAGAATGCTTAACATTAGAGTCGGATACAATGTTGTAATAATGATTATCTGGACATAACTACTGAATGAGGGGTACATTTGGTTACCGTTCTCTCGCATTTTTAATTGTTTTATCACTATAATAACTTTATTTCTTCTGTTTTCATTCATTGCACAAGGAAGCGCTTTCAAGATGGTATCTATTCAGTCAACTTATGTGTCACTGCACCCACTACCTTTTGCATGGACTTTATATTAACCCTTGTCCTGTTGAACCCGGATATGCCTTATCTTTGAAACAATGTAGATCCAGATCAAATGGCTTCTGACGAAGCCATCTGATCTGGATCTACATTGTTTGCCATTCAGATTGTGAATTTGTTGCAATAATTTGCATCAAGTAATCTGATTGGTTGATAATCGGTAGTGGGTGTGGCATATATGAATATTCAGCAGGACAAGGGTTAAGAGGTAACTGCACATAGAATATCCATCCACTCTATCAAATGCATGTAATTTATCATGTGACGTCGTGTCTGAGAGTGTAATAACGTCATGTATTATTTTCGATAATCCACTAGCGGATTAAATATGCAAATTAGCTAGATACGTCCCGTAATGTTACATGTATGACGTCCTTAACAACGTCGCGTTTACTAACGGCGGAATATTGACATTTTTGTAAACAATCGTGAATAAAATGAGTTTAAAATGTCATATGATAAATAGAATCTTGCATTCGTGCTCATGTATTATTGAATTTATTAAACGAGTTGAGGAAAAGGGATAAAATGCTCGGTAAAGCCTTGCATTTTATCCCTTTACCTCAACTCGTTTAATAAATTCAATAATACATGAGCACTCATGTAAGATCCTCTATATACAGTTTATTGACTCAGCATATACTCTATGTCTTCAGTGTTTGCATGATTGACATTTCAGATGAAAAATTACACACCAACCTCTTTATAACACCATTGTTGGGGTCCAAAGCCACATTAAGAAACACGCCTATACAAATACTTTGTAAACTTTACCGCCGAAAAAAAGAAAATTTTAATTGGAAAAATTGTGAAAATTTTCTTATTTCTACTCAAAATATAGATTGTGGGCACTCGTTAGAACCGCCTCATCAAGGTGGTTCTAACGAGTACCCACAATTTATATTTTACAGCAGTAATAAGAAAAATAAGATTAACCCTTTTAAAGCCCAGTTTTACTATATAAAAGTGGGGTTCAAGGGGGTCAAAATGATATAGGCATGTTTTCGTGATGTCTACTCAAAATATACTGGTAGGTTGTGGGTACTCGTTAGAACCGCCTCATCAAGACGGTTCTAGTTCTAACAAGTATGCACAATCTTAATTTTAGAGCAGAAATAAGAACAAGAGGGCCCAGAGGGCCCTGAATCGCTCACCTGAGAATCAGTGTCTCTAGTACATTCTTGGCTCAAGGGCTATACTAGGTGAAGCTTCATACCAAATATCAAAGACCTGAGTCTTGTGGTTTCAGAGAAGAAGATTTTTAAATATTTTCCCTATATAAGCCTATGAAAAACCAAAGGGCCCCAGGGATGGGGCATTTTTGGCCCAAGGGCTATAATTTGAACAATCTTGGTAGAGGTCCACTAGATGAAGCGTCACACCAAATACATGTATCAAAGATCTGAGCCTTGCGGTTTCAGAGAAGAAGATTTTTAAAGATTTTCCCTGTATAAGCCTGTGTAAAACCAAAGGCCCCCAAGGTAGGGGCATTTTTGGCCCTGGGGCTATAATTTGAACAATCTTGGTAGAGGTTCACTAGGTGAAACTTCACACCAAATATCAAAGACCTGGGCCTTGTGGTTTCAGAGAAGAAGATTTTTAAAGATTTTCCCTATACAAGCCTATGTAAACCCAAAGGCCCCCGGGGTGGGGGCATTTCTGCCCCAAGGGCCACAATTTGAACAATCTTGGTAGAGGTCCACCAGATGAAGCTTCATACCAAATATTGAAGACCTGGGCCTTTCGGTTTGAGAGAAGAATATTTTAAAGATTTTCCCTATATAAGCCTATGTAAAACCAAAGGCCCCTGGGGCAGGGGCATTTTTAGCCCCAGGGCTATAATTTGAACAATCTAAGTAAAGGTCCACTAGATGAAGCTTCACACTAAATATCAAAGATCTGAGCCTTGCAGTTTCAGAGAAGAAGATTTTTAAAGATTTTCCCTGTAAAGCCTATGTAAAACCAAAGGCCCCCGGGGCGGGGGCAGTTTTGGCCCTAGGGCTATAATTTGAACAATCTTGGTAGAGGTCCACTAGGTGAAGCTTCACACCAAATATCAAAGACCTGGGCCTTGTGGTTTCAGAGAAGAAGATTTTTAAAGATTTTCCCTATATAAGCCTATGTAAACCCAAAGGACACCGGGGCGGGGGCATTTCTGGCCCAAGGGCCATAATTTGAACAATCTTGGTAGAGGTCCACTAGATGAAGCTTCATACCAAATATCGAAGTCCTGGGCCTTTCGGTTTCAGAGAAGAAGATTTTTAAAGTTTTCATTTTAAAAATCTATTTTTAGCTCCTGTGACCTAGATGTGCAATGGAACGGAACCATTTGAACAACTTTGAAAGGGGACCACCTAAGGATCATTCCTGTGAAATTTGGTTAAAATCCGATCAGTGGTTTAGGAGGAGATGTCATTTGTAGAAAAAGTTTACGCACGCACACACGCACTGACGCACATACACACACACGCACGACGGACGCCGGACAAAAAGTGATCCCAAAAGCTCACCTCGTCACTACGTGACAGGTGAGCTAAAAATAAGGTTTACCCCTGTAACCCCGAGTTTTACTATATCATCACTAAAACACGCCTATATAATTTTGACCCCCTAGAACCCCACTTTTATATTGTAAAACTGGGGTTTAAGGGGGTATACATTATTTTTCTTATTTCTGATCAAAAACATAGATTGTGGGTACTCGATAGAACCGCCTCATCGAGGCAGTTCTATAGAGTCCCTACAATCTAAGTTTTGAGCAGAAATAAGAAAAATATCACAATTTTTCATCTTAAAATTTTCATTTATTTTTGGCTCTAAAGGTGGCAATGTATTTGTATAGGCGTGTTTGCGTAATGTAAAGTTGGGTTCAAAATTACACAGGCATTTTTTTGTGATAAGAAATACATGTTTGTTAAACAACTTTGTTATTTTACAAATGAAAATGAATAGATTATATACTCGTAGAACAAGAATTCCGCTGAAGGCAATGTCGCGCCTGTGGGGGCACAAAGTCACCAAACCATGAAATCTAGACCAAGGTCAAACACTGATGCTTGCATAAAAGTTGCCATTCCTAAATGCAAGCTTGTGCCAAGTATCATTAATTAAGCTCTAGTAGTTCTTGAGAAATAAACAAAACATCATTACGCAAACACGCCTATACAAATACATTGCCACCTTTATCACCGAAAAAATGAAAATTTAATGATGAAAAATTGTGATCTTTTTATTATTTCTGCTCCAAATATAGATTGTGGGCACTCGTTAGAACCGCCTCATAGAGGCGGTTCTAAAGAGTACCCATACTCTATATTTTAGAGCAGAAATAAGAAAAATAAGGTATACCCCCGGAAACCCCAGTTTTACTATATAAAAATGGGGTTCAAGGGAGTCTAAATTATATAGGCATGTTTTCGTGATGTAGGTTGAACACTAAGGTTGATGCAATAGTTCAAAAGTCAGTGAACCATGAAATTTAGGTCAAGGTCAAATATGGATGCATGTATTTAGTTGTCATCTCTAGATACAAGTATGTACTTAGTATCATTAACAAAGCTCTTATAGCTCTTTTGAAATGAATTTGACCATTAGGGTGAATGCTAGGATGGTCACAATATTTCATGAAGTCAGTGAACCATAAAATGTAGGTCAAGATCAAATATGGATGCTTACATTAAAATTGCCATCCCTAGATACAAGTTTATACCTTGTATCATTAATCAAATAAGGGTGCTTGTACCAAGCATCATTAATGAAGCTCTTATTGTTATTGAGAAACTAACTTGACCATTAGGATGAATGCTAGGGTGGTAAGTTAGTGAACCATGAAATGTAGGTCAAGGCCAAATATGGATGCTTGCATTTAAGTTGCCATCCCCAGATAAAAGTTTGCACCAAGCATTATTAATTGATTATCCTACATTACACAAGGTCAACCAATATTCAAAAATCATAAATCATGTTTTTAATTGCGTCAATTAATAAAATTGTCATTAATCAAGTAATTTCGTATTGGCCTAGTTACAGGTCCTCGGTCAGCTGTATTGGCCTCGGCCTTCGGCCTCGTGCCAATACAGCAGACCTCGGACCTGTACCTGGGCCAATACGAAATTACTTGATTAATAACATTATATTATTAATGAAGCTCATAGTTCTTGAGAATTGAACTTGACCATTAGAGTGAACGCTAGGGTGGTCACAATATTTTACGAAGTCAGTGAACCATGAAATGTAGGTCAAGGTCAAATATGGATGCTTTCATTTAAGTTGCCATCCCCAGATTCAAGTTTGTGCCAAGTATCATTAATGAAGCTCTTATAGTTCTTGATAAATTAACTTGACCATTAAGGTGCACACTAGGGTGGTCGCAAATCTTGATGCCTTGACAAACAGATGGACAAACGGACAGAAACCAGGATGCCTATATCACAACATACTAGTAGCAAGAACAACAAAAAATGACCATTTTTCTATAGAATCCATACATTTTTGGGATCCTTCATTTAACTGTTAAATCCCAAACCATTTTATAATGAATAGTTTTATAAAGAGGTGACAGTGTAGTATATTTTTCTTTTGCTCCAAATGCAGGTTAAAGGTGCTCATTAGAACCGCCTCATTGAGGCAGTTCTAACGAGTACCCACTATCATTAGTATAGATTGAAATTGACTAAAAAATAAAGAACCCTGATAAACCTGTTTTCCCTATATAAAGTAGGGTTTACAAAGGTTTTCATTACACTAACTTGTTTATGGGGCCCTTTTAACCCTTATCTTGCTGAATATTCATTTAAGCCACACCCATTTCTGTCTATCAACCAATCAAATTACTTGATGCAATTTATTACTACAAATTCATAAACTGAATGCCAAACAGTGAAGATCCTGATCAGATGGCTTCTTCAGAAGCCATCTGATCTGGATCTACACTGTTTGCAAATATAGGGGTTGTCGTGAACAGCAAGATAAGGGTTAATGTGATGTGAAGGCATATTAACATGGACACTCATATGGATACCAATCTGCGCTCACTGTTGTGGGGCTGACCACAAGAAACGATTTTTCATGATATGGCTCAAAAAGAACAGAACCTTAACCCTGAAGGTACCAAGTAAAAGTGGAGCAGATTACATTTTAAACTTTTTAAAAATATTTCTATTGAGAAAATCTGGCGCAACATCACCTGTACATCTTTAAATGATTGAACTTTCTGCCAACAGTGAAGGCCCTGATTAGATGTCACATTCTGCAGCATCTGATCTGTGCCTGCATTGTGTCCCTCTGTTTTGTTGTGAGATTTCCTGTATAAAATGAGTTAAGGATTTAGACACATAGAATTTCTATTAAAAAAAATAATAAAAAACAAACACAGTAAAAGTAACAAATTTGGACGGAATGTATTGGTAAATAATATAATCAACAAGAGCTCTAATGAAAAATTCATGAACTGAACAAGAGGCCCATGGGCCACTATGCTATGCTCACCAGAGCTCAGGTGGGCACTGTGGCATCCTTGAATTTTAACATGATATGATTTTAATCTACCAATTATAAAGTCTTCCCAACCAACCACCCTTCCCAAAATGAGCATCCATGTGGACTCTGTATCTGAAGTATTAGGCATTTTATGAAGTGGAGGAGGTAGAGCATGGATCCAACAGAGCCCTGGTTGCTATCTTTAAATGCATCATATCATAAGGAACAAGAATATATATGGTTTAGTGGTTCCTGAGATATAAGGCCTTTAAAGCAGTGGAGAGGCTGGGGCATGGCCACAGCAGATCCCAGGAACGCCCAAGATTGCTGTCACTGAATGTGTCTTATAATAAGGACCAAGAATATACATGTGTATATGGTTTAGGGCTGGGGATGTGAACTGTGTCTCCGAGATGTATGGCTTTAATGAAGTGGAGAGGTGGGGCATGACTTAGGCAGACTCCTAGGTTGGTATCACTGAATATGTCTTAGTATAAGGAACAAGAATATATATGCTTTAGGAGTGGGGATCTGTAAAGTTTCTGAGATATTGGGCCTTTTATGAAGTGGAGGGGGTGGGGAATTGCCCCAGCATATCCCAGGGGACCCCCGGGTTGGTGTCACTGAATGTGTCTTATCATAAGGAACAAGAATATATATGGTTTAGGGGTGAGAATCG
This sequence comes from Lucinisca nassula, assembly GCA_963580285.1. Lineage (NCBI taxonomy): Eukaryota > Metazoa > Mollusca > Bivalvia > Lucinida > Lucinidae > Lucinisca > Lucinisca nassula. Next base: position 119,613,204 of record OY757016.1, on the reverse strand, counting down.
GAATGGTTTCTGAGATATATGGCCTTTTGTGAAGTGGAAGGGGTAGGGCATGGCCCGGGAATACCCTGGGGGAACCTCAAGTTGGCATAAAAGCATATGGCTGAGAGAGTTTTACTCAAGAAACATTTCTATAAAAGTTTTGTCAAAATATCTGTAATGGCTTGGCAGTAAATGCCATTTTTCAATTTTCCCCATTATAAGTATATAGAAATACTAAGTTGCCATGTAAGTATAAGTTGGCCTAGCAACCAAAACACAAATTTTTAATCTCCCAGCCCAGGGTTGCTACAGTGGCTTCAGAGGAGATGTCGTTTAAAAGTGTTGACACCAGACATATGACATAAGACAGATGACGGGCAACTGCCTATCTTATAATCTCCCCCAGAGCCTTTGCCTCTGGTGAGCTAGAACTAAATTAACAAATAACAAAGAGGGTATGTAAAAATATACGTTTTATACAAAATCACAGAAAATGCTTTTAAATCAAAGTAAAACTTATCAAAATAGCTTCATTTATCATTAACAAATGAGCCAGTGCATGACAAAATCTATAATAGGACATGTGCACCCAACGAAGACTCAGATCAGCCTGTGCATCTGCGCAGTCTGATCAGTCTTTGTTGTGCTCTCTAAAGATAGCTATGGACCCAATGCTCTTTCATGCAGCAAGAGAAGTCTCTAGTTAGACTAAATGAATGTGCAGGCTGATCTGATTCTTTGCTGGGCACACGTCTTATTGTAGGTTTTATCGTGCGCTGGCTCAAATTTGATAAATAGCTCCACCCATATGTTGTTTTTATTTTAGCTGGTTGGCTTGTTGTATGGCCCATTAAAAATATTTCACTCATCCAAGTTGGACAAAAACTGGGTTCCATTGGGGCTTGAAGAAATAAATGGGCTGCATGATGCTTCCACGCAGAACTGAAACTGACCTCACCCGAGTACTGGTAAAATGCTTAGAGGATTTAAGCCTGCCTAGGAACTGGTGCCTGTTGGACCGTCCATGCATATAAACCCTATTGGTTTCATTGGGCGGCAGGGCATGAGATGTCGTTTCATCTCATTGTCGGGTAAAGGTCCCACAAAGTTGGAAGCAACGTCTCTAAAATGACCTACACAGTGTTGATGGGGACGTTAAACCTCAAATCAACCAATCAACCAAAAACTGGGTTACCGAGAAAAGATCATGACCCTATTTAAACAAGTAAGACCTTTTGCAGAAGTAACTAATGTGATCAAACTAGAGGAGCAGTGTGATCAGGGTCTACACTGTCTGCCCATATGCAAAAGTAGGTTTGAAAAGTTTGCTACAATATGCAACATACAACATAAAAAGACAACATTTTCAAATGCAGAGTTACTTGGCCTCAAAAGGGTTATAAGACAGGGGCCAGTTGTTCAAAACTAATGACATCGTTAGTTAACGAACCGTTAGAACTTTGATCATTAAATACGGCAAATATGCAAGTATGTTTGCTGAAAAAAATGTGAGCAGCTTTTGCAATGCAATGCAAAAGCTGCTCACATTGTTTTCAGCAAAAATACCAAAATTTTAGATATTGTACTTGCTAGAACAGTTATCAATATGACCCCTAACGAGCTCTTTAAGCTAACGATGCTTTGAACAACTGGCCCCTGATCTCTTAACCACCTTGTAAAAGAGGCCCTTTCTGGGGGGAAAAGTTACGGCACTTAGGTAATAGTTAAACTAACTAAGCTGACAATTCAGCAGACAATTTGACAAATGAGCCATCATAGGGGGAAAAAGGCCTTCAGCAGCCTCCAATTTACTGTAATGATTCTTAGTACTGGGACAGACAGGCCTAAGCAAACAGTGTCGACAAAGATCGCAGTCTGATCAGGGTCTACACGGTTTGCCATTCTGTTGGCATTTTTGAACTCCTTGCTGGATCATGAAACAAATTTTCTAAAATTTTAGCAGAACTAGAGCTGTCAGTGAAACTGACTAGGGCCCCGGCAGCGCTATCAGAGGAGTAGAAAAATGTTGATGTTAAAAAAGACGTTTTTTTTTTCCTTTCACCTCTAAGTATGACCTTGACCTTTGAGGTACGGACCTGGGTCTTGCGCGTGACACACTGTCACATTATGGTTAATATTTCTGCTAAGTAATATTTAAATCCATCCAGGTATAAGAAAGTTATAGATTGGACACAATAAAAAAGACGCTTTTTTGACCTTTTATCTCTAAGTATGACCTTGACCTTTGAGGTACGGCTGTGGGTCTTGCGTGTGACACTTCGTCACATTATGGTTAACATTTCTGCCAAGTAATATTTAAATCCATCCAGGAATAATAACAAAGTTATTAATTGGACACAGGAAAGATCCAGGTATAAGAAAGTTATAGATTGGACACAATAAAAAAGACGCTTTTTTGACCTTTAACCTCTAAGTATGACCTTGACCTTTGAGGTACGGACCTGGGTCTTGCGCGTGACACACTGTCACATTATGGTTAATATTTCTGCTAAGTAATATTTAAATCCATCCAGGTATAAGAAAGTTATAGATTGGACACAATAAAAAGACGCTTTTTTGACCTTTTATCTCTAAGTATGACCTTGACCTTTGAGGTACGGCTGTGGGTCTTGCGTGTGACACTTCGTCACATTATGGTTAACATTTCTGCCAAGTAATATTTAAATCCATCCAGGAATAATAACAAAGTTATTAATTGGACACAGGAAAGATCCAGGTATAAGAAAGTTATAGATTGGACACAATAAAAAAGACGCTTTTTTGACCTTTAACCTCTAAGTATGACCTTGACCTTTGAGGTACGGACCTGAGTCTTGCGCGCAACACTCCATCACATTATGGTTAACATTTCTGCCAAGTAATATTTAAATCCATCCAGGAATAAGAAAGTTATGGAGGATAAAAAAATTTGTGGACGGACAGACGGACAGACAGACAGACAGACAGACGGACGGACAGAATGATGCCAAGTAATATTTAAATCCATCCAGGAATAATAAAAAGTTATGGAGGATAAAAAAATTTGTGGACGGACAGACGGACAGACGGACGGACAAACAGACAGACGGACGGACAGAGTGATTACTATAGGGCACCCACACTTTCAGTGCGGGGCCCTAATTACAGCAGATCCTCAAAATTTCCAAATTTTTAGCATTTTTACGGTATGTTTTTCAAATTACGGATATGCAGTCATCTAATATCATGACTTCTCGCAAGACTTTCTGCATCAAGACTTTCTGCATAAAGCTACCTGAAGTCTGTAAGCAGCAAAGGCTCTGGCAAGACAGTCTGGTTCAGGCACAGTCTGGTATGAGCCTTTGCTGGTCACCTACACTTTCCTCATGAGCTATCAGCATGCCAAGTATGCTCTCATTCATCTCCTATACTAAAGAAATAGATCACAGTTTGGAGGTCAGTTGTAAATTAGATCAAATCAGGTGCGTGTAGCGCGCGTGATTTGTCTACTTACAACTCACAGACAAACTGTGATTTATTACTCAACAAATCACAGACAAGAGCTGATCTATTTCGATTCTAACATTCTGAAAATCGGCAATAATGTTGCTGTTTCCTTCAAAATCTCACAACCTTTCGCCATTGTTACTTTGAAGAAATTCCCCTAAAATTATTGATTGAAACACATGCATTTATATCCTTTTCTAACATTTTCGATGCCAGAAAATGATGTTACACCACCTAACGTCAAGGAAATCGACTAGTGACATCATAAATTGCCAGCTTTTAAAGACGTCACTCCTCACGCTCTTCTGAGCTGTGATTTGTTGCAGAGTAAAACACAGTTATTTTCTATTGCCTCTATAGACGGATCCAATGTTTTGACACGTGACCTTGTTTACCTGTCACTGCGCATGCGCAAAACTACTTTTCCTTTTGAAAATGATCTTTCGTGGTTGGCAAAAAGCCACTGGTTCCATATAAACATTGTAAATAGGTTTAATATGACGGGCATTTTTTAGTTGACTGTTACAGAAAATCGATCGAATTACACTTTAAATGAGTAGATAAATATACTCTAGACTTCATTCCTGCATCTTCCGCATTTTTAGTCATTCATTTTGCGCATTTTTATTACAAATAATTAAGACCATTCCGCCTCGTTACCTGCCTATGTTTAACAGGTAATTATCATCAAAACATCCTCAAATATTCTAGAAACCAATAATTACTAGCTAAGCCATGTCTATTTTAAAAGTTTAAAGGTCAATTTTGTCGTTTCGATTCCCAACAAAATACAAGTTTACAGAAAATAAAAGTCTGGAGAATCCTAAATTGATCTCATGATGATGATGGTATCTACTGATATACATGTATATATACTAAAAATAATGCATGCAGAATGATAATCAGCAGTGTGTGCTTGTAAATTACATAATGTACTGTGACATTTCGCTATTTAGACCAGGTAAAGTTAAGCCTTATTCTACTTAAAAATCATATTTCAAAAGTTTTTACACACAGTGTCCTATACACACAGTGTCCTCTAGAAACAGACCACCTTTGGGGCTGTTCAAAAGTGGTCTTAAGACCACTTCTGAACAGTCCAAAATGTGGTCTTAAAATAGGAATTTTACTGTATATGTAGTCAGCAGCAGAGAACTTGTAATACTGGACTGTTTCCAATAGTCAAACACAGGAATTGTCTACGTTTTCTCTAGTATAGGTATATTTGACCACATTTTTGTACGTCCAAGATTGAAGTCTCCCTCTCCGATTGCGTTCACATGTTTCTTGTACTCCACCAGTGCATGCATCGTCAGTGGCTGCCAGTTACGTGTGTAGCTTCGTAATAATTCCTCACGAGTTGGTATTGGTGCCGAATAGCAGGATCCTGGAATTCAGACATACAGAAATAAGACAAATAGGCCTAAGCAAACAGTGCAAACCCAGATCAGACTGCTAAAGTTTTTGGAGAATTGCGGCAAGTCCTCAAGGGGTCTGAATTTTTATTCTTGCACACCAGACAAGGAAATCCGTGATTTTACCCTGGGATAGAAATTTATGTTCTGACCCTGGTGTTCCGACCCCAAATCGAATATAATCGCGTGTTTGATAAATGCACTGGTTGATTACAACCTCATACGCGGCGGCGTCATATGTGACATCATTAAACATTCCTGTTGTGTCATCACAAAATGGCGGACGTCGGTAACCGAAGTGACAGCAGCTTTAAAAATTTGCAATAGAAATGGAAGGTATGCAAGAAAAAGAATCCAATATGGGTGTGAGGGGTGGATAGAAAAATCCGTCCCTCGGGATCACAGTCCGGCATCACTCGGCAAGCCTCGTGATGCCGGACAGTGTCCCTCGGGACGGATTTTTCAATCCACCCCTCACACCCATATAAGATTCTTATAGGATTTTTACGGAATAGCTCAAGGTAAGAGGGAGGAATGAGGATAATAAACCCTTTTTGTACCAAATGGAATCTCCCTCATTATATATAGCAGGAGTCAATTTTAAAATTTTTGGGTGACAGGTAGTGTTTTCTTCAAAATTTATTAGGAAAATGGCTGAACGTTTTGCAAACAGTGTAGGCCCTGATCAGACGCCGCGTTCTAGAGTCTGATCTGGGCCTGCACTGTTTGCCAAATACCGTTTTGGGATTTCTGGTACTAAATGGGTTTTGTTTGTTTGTTTGAGGTTCAACCTCCCCATCAACACTGTAAAGGTCATTTTGGAGAAGTTGCTTCAAATTTTGTGGGACTTTTACCCGACGTTGAGATGAAATGACATCTCAAGCCCTGTCGCCCAATGAAACCAATAGGGTTTATTAGCATGGACTGTCCGCCTCGTACCGCGGTTCCTGGACAGGCTTAGATCCTCTAAACGGTTTACCAGTACTAGTGTGCGGGCTAGAATCAGCTCTGTGTGGAAGCATCATGCAGCCCATATATTTCTTCAAGCCCTTATGGGCGGGGGCTTAAAATGGCTGAATGTTTTGGAAACAGTGTAGGCCCTGATCAGACACCGCGTTCTGCGGAGTCTGATCTGGGCCTGCACTGTTTGCCAAATACCGTTTTGGGGTTTCTGGTACTAAATGGGTTAAGGGATAGTTCATAATAATGCTTAAGCGGTTTCAAAAGCCTATGTTGTCAGTACTTATTAGACTTGCCTCACCTAGTACCTACAACAGAGGTTTATAATGGGTCATTGTGTTTAACACTTTTTGTACCTTTTGGAATCTTCCACCTTACATATGTATATAGCACAAGTCCATTTCAAAATTTAGGGGTGTCAGGTTGTTTTCTTCAAAATTAATATGGAAAATAGCTGACTTTTTTTTTAGCCAACAGTGTAGGCCCTGATCAGACGCCGCAGTCTGCGGCATCTGATCTGGGACTGCACTGTTTTTCAAGTACCCGTTTTGGGGTTTCCGGTACAAAATGGGTTAAGTGTAGGCTGGCAAAAATGGTCCTGAACAGGGGCTTAGACTTTTGTTTCACCCGTCAATTCGTGATTTTTCATTACGAAAACACGCCTATACAAATACATTCCCACCTTTTTCGCCGAAAAAATGAAAATTTTAAGATGAAAAATTGTGATATTTTTCTTATTTCTGCTCAAAATATAGATTGTGGGCACTCGTTAGAACCGCCTCATCGAGGCGGTTCTAACGAGTACCCACAATCTATATTTTAAAGCAGAAATAAGAAAAATAAGGTATACCCCCGGAAACCCCAGTTTTACTATATAAAAGTGGGGTCCAAGGGGGTCAAAATTATATAGGCGTGTTTTCGTGATGTTTAGCAAAGAGAGTAGATCCCAATCAGATGCCATGCCCTGCCATTTCTGATTCTTGGTCTACACTGTTTGAAAGTCTCTCAGCCTGAAAGCAGAGTGCATTTTCTGATTTCACAGAAACAAGAACAGTATGGCTATAAATAGATGTTACCTGGATTTGGTAATTTTGTAATGGCCAGAGATAGTCACATGGACTGTAACAAGTGGTAAGCTTCAGTATAGTAACTTTGGGTTATTGGATTAAAAATCCACCCTCAAAATAAGTTGCCAATAGAAACATCACGTGAATGAGTCCGTGAAATGAACACCCCCATAAACCCCACTTTATATAGAGACTAGAAATGTGTCCATAGGACACGGATGCCCCGCCGGAAAATATGTCTATGTTCCTATTAATCCATAGAATGTTATTGACGGTGTTTAAGTTTTGGACCTTTTTTTTTCACATTTGACCTCTAAGTATTACCTTGACCTTGGAGGTAAGGACCTTGGTTTTGTGTGAGGCAGATTGTCTCATGATGGCCAACATTTCTGCCAAGTAATTTCAAAATCCATCCAGAAATAAGAAAGCTATTGTCTGCGTTTAAGTTTCGGACCCTTTTTTTGACCTTTGACCTCTAAGTATGACCTTGACCTTGGAGGTACGGACCTGGCTTTTGCACGTGACACATTGTATCATGATGGTTAATATTTCCACAAAGTAATTTCAGAATCCATCCAGAAATAAGGAAGTTATTGACTGTATTTAAGTTTCGGACCCTTTTTTTCACATTTGACCTCTAACTTTGACCTTGACCTTGGAGGTACGGACCTGGGTTTTGCACGGGACACATCGTCTCATCATGGTTAACATTTCTACAAAGTAATTTCAAAATCCATCCAGAAATAAGAAAGTTATTGACTGCGTTTAAGTTTCGGACGGACGAAAGGATGGATGGACGAACAGACCCACAGACGGACAGGGGCAATGCTATATGCCCTTCCACCATTCTTCGTATGGAGGGGGCATAAAAACTTGGGTTTACAGGGGTAAACATTATTTTTCTTATTTCTGCTCCAAGACATAGGTTGTGGGTACTCGTTAGAACCGCCTCAAAGAGGCAGTTGTAACGAGCACGTTAAGGCAGTTCCATTGAGCACAAACAACCTATGTTTGCAGTATAAATAAGTAAAATATCAACAATTTTCATCAGAAAAGTAGCCATTTTTGGAAATATGGAAAATGCACCATGTCCCACGGGTGGGTAATCGTAACAAATCTGAAAAATCATACATAAAGTAGAACTTCAATGGCTCGAATAACGATGGCTCATTTCTATGGCTGAGTCGAACCCATTCTAGAAAATTCCTCTACATAAAATGTAGTGTGGGATAATTAACCCGATTTGAACTAGATGGAATCTTCCTCCTTACATATAGCACCAGTCCATTTCAAAATTTAGGGGTGTCAGGTTGTGATTTCTTCAAATTTTATTCAGAAAATAGCTGATATTTTTGCAAACAGTGCAGGCCCTGATCAGACCCCGCATTCTGCGGCGTCTGATCTGGGCCTGCACTGTTTGCCAGGGTACCCATTTTGGGGTTTCTGGTACAAACTGGGTTGAGGAGATTTTTAATTTTTTTCGTGCAAATGCATGTTGTGTGTACTCATTAGAAGCACCTCCATGAGTGGATTCTAATGAGTACACACAGCAAACATTTTATTATAGAACACCGTAAATATGTTACAAAATTAATTCTGTTATGCCTCCTGGCAGCAACCCTCAGTGGCTCAAACTACCCCTGTCTCTAACAGATTTTTGTTGTCCATGAAGGTGTTTGAGTCATTGAGGTTCATCTATATATAGTTATGAAAGATGACATTGGAATACATGACTGTTACATTAAACCCTCTTTATACCGATATTCGTTATAACGGCAAAACTCGTTATGGCAATTTGAATGGAATGACTACTTTGCTAAAGGCTTAGCCTTGGTTCCGACCCGCGTGGGCTTCCCTCGGGTTGGAAATGCACAAAATCGAGTCCAAAGTCATGAAAGGGTCTTATAATCTAACACTCCAAGAAACAGATGTTATAGAAATTTGTCAGAATCGCCTCACCGAGGCGATTCTGACAAATGTCTATAACATTTGTTTCTTGGAGTAATAATGGGGAAAAGGCCTTTTATTACCTATTCTAACACAGCGCGCCTATATAGGCAAGTGAAAACAACTGTGTTTTATTCTACAACAAATCACAGCAAGGGAGAGCGTGACGAGTGACATCATTAAAAACTTCAAATTTATGACGTCACTAGTCGATTTCCTTGACGTTAGACGGTGTAACGTCATTTTCTCGCATCGAAAACGTTAGAATAGGATATTAATACATGTGTTTCAGTCTATAATTTAAGCGGGATTTCTTCTAACAATGGCGAAAAGTTGTGAGATTTTGAAGGAAACAACAACATTATTGCCGATTTTCAGCCTGTTAGAATCGAAATAGATCAGCTCTAGTTTATGATTTGTTGAGTAATAAATCACAGTTTGTCGGTCAGTTGTAAGTAGACAAATCACGCGCGCTACGCGCTTGTGATTTGTCTACTTTACAACTGACCTCCAAACTGTGATTTATTACTCAACAAATCACAGTTAGAGCTGATCTATTTCTTAATCATACTCCTAACTGGGATTCTTCATAACGGTAAATTCTTTATAACAGCACAATAATAGGGAACAAATACTGTCGTTATAATGAGGGTCCTCTATATATCATAATGCTTACCTGATCTTCTGTCTGGAGTAGCTGAAATCATGCCCATACCCATGGCTGAGTAAGCCTTTGGCCTGTCACCCTGGTACGGCTTTGGTAGACCTTTGTTCTCTTTCTCATCCTTGTACTTCAAAGAAAATTCGCCCTTCACAGTGGCATCTTTTTCTGTCAAGAAATGATACTTGGGTCTATCAGTGTTGCGTTTCTTTCGAGATAGAATCAGAATAAGGTCATCATCGAATGACTGTGTTATTTGTGGTTGCCGTGGTGACTCTCCACCTTCCTCCTGTATTGTGTTTTCTGGGGCTTGTAGTCCTGGTCCAATCCATTTCATATATTCTGGTTGTGTGCTTACCTAAAAGATGAGGAAACACATCACGTTAACAAGTCCAGGAAATGAATAACCCTGTAAACCCCACTTTATACACCACAATCTCTTTATAACACTATTAATGGGGTCCAAAGCAGAAACCATGTTAGTTAAACAACCGTGTTATAGCCAAACAAAAATGTATAGATTATATAGAACAAGTATTCCCCCAAAGGCTATGTCGCGCCTGTGGGGGCGCAATGTCACCGAACCATGATATGTAGGTCAAGGTCAAACATAGATGCTTGCATAAAAGTTTCCATTCTTAAATGCAGCTTGTACTAAGTATCATTAATGAAGCTCTTATAGTTCTTGTGAAATAAACTTGACTATTAGGGTGAACGGTAGGGTGGTCACAATATTTTACAAAGTCAGTGAATCATGAAATGTAGGTCAAGGTCAAATATGGGTGCTTGCATTTAAGTTGCCATCCACAGATACAAGTTTGTATCAAGTATCATTAATGAAGCTCTTATAGTTCTTGAGAAATAAACTTGAACCTTTGGGTGAATGCTAGGGTGGTCACAAATGTTGACGCCTTGACAAACGGACGAACGGATGGAAAACCTGGTGCCTATATTGTGCCATGCTAATAGCAGGCGCGACAAAAATGGTCATTTATGGTCATTTTATATATAATCTATACATTTTTGGGATCCAACCTGGGACTGTGTTATATCCATAACCATGTTATAACGAACCATGTTACAATGAGGTTGCTGTGTATAGAGAAAAGAGGGGGTTGACAGTGGTATATTATAAGAATCTTACATGGGTGTGAGGGGTGTATGGAAAAATCCGTCCCGAGGGTCACCTTAAGCCTTGTGATGCCGGACAATGATCCCGTGGGATGGATTTTTCTATCCACTCCTCACATCCATGAAGGGTTCTTTTTCTTGCATTACCTTCAATTTCTGAACATGGGTTTTGAATACTGCAGTCACATTGCTTTCCGACGTCTGCCATTATGGTGATGACACTTCAGTGACGTTTAGTGACGTCAGGTAACGTGCTGTGACGTCAACCTTAACGATGGCGTATATGAGGTTGTATTCAACCAGCGCATTTATCAAACAGGATAGAACAAGAACACCAGGGTTTAAGAACAGAATTCTATCCCAAACTAAAACTATGGATTTCCTTATCTGGTGTGCAAGAATACAAGAATCTTACATGGGTGTGAGGGGTGGCTGGAAAAATCCATCCCCAGGGTCACTGTCCGGCATCAGGAGGCTTGCCAAGTGATGTCAGACAGTGATCCCGAGGGGCGGATTTTTCTATCTACTCCTCACATCCATTCGTTACAATCCTTATCAGGATGGAAACATTTTCAGTTCATTTGGACCAACACTGTTCACTGAGATTTCAACAATAATGATCCTAAGTATTGGGACAGATAATCTTAAGCAAACAGTGCAGACCCAGATCAGACTGCTCCTGAAGGAGCAGTCTGATCAGGGTCTAAACTGTTCGCCATTCCGTTTGCACCTTTTGCACACATTGCTGTGTCGTGAAACAAATTTGTTAAAACCTGAGAATAATTACAGCAAGTCGTCAAGGTGTCAGAATTTTTAGGATTTTTACGGTAAACTAGTATACAGGGTTGAAAGGGTTAATGGTAGAAACTTTAAATGTTTTAGGCAGAACAGTATTTAACACTTTTTGTACCAAATGGACTCTTCCACCTTATAAATAGCAGGAGTTCATTTAAAAAATTTAGGGGTGTCGGGTTGTGTTTTCTTCAAAATCTATTTGGAAACTGGCAGAACGTTTTGCAAACAGTGTAAGACCTGATCAGACACCGCATTCTGCGGTGGCTGATCAGGGCCTACACTGTTTGCCAGGGTACCTGTTTTGGGGTTTTAGGTACAAATTGGGTTAATTATCACACTGCTATTTCTGTTGAAAAATAAGATGTCATATTGAATGACATATTTTAATATCGTGTGTTAAGCTAACTAACACCTTCTTTAGCATTGAGTAAGTTAATCTAGGGCCCAGTTGTTCAAAGCATCATTGGCTTAACAAGCTTGTAAGTGGTCAAAACATTAACTGTTCTAGCAAGTACAATTATTATATCTAATCATGCAGTGGTATTTTTTGCCTGGGACATTGTCAATATTGGAAAAACAGGTAACCAGACCCCCCTGACCTTTTAAGGTCAGGGGGGTCTGGTTACCTGTTTTTCCAACACTGATAACCTTCAGACTAGGAACCAGCAGATAATGCAAATACGAGGGTAGGCTGAAATGTTCTGAGCCTGACCAAGATCCAATGGTTTGTCCATGCTGAAAGTGCCTTATTTTTCAAGATAGTCTCACTTCCTGTCCACACACTTCCTCCAGCGATGCTGGAGTCCTAGGATCCAGTGGTATAGAAGGTCTCATCATGGTCCCTGAAAAACTCCTCCACAGCAACTATCACCTCCTCGTCTGACCGATAATGCTGCCCAGCCAAGTGCTTTTTCGTGTTTGGAAACAGGAAATAATCTGATGGAGCTAGATCAGGTGAATACGGAGGGTGATCGACAAGTGTGAAGCCACAGTCATGCACAGCAGCCATTGCGACAACTGATTTATGAGCAGGCGCATTGTCCTGATGGAACTAGACCCATTTGTCAATTTTCCGGGTCGTTTAGCCTTAATTGCTTTTCGCAATTGTTTTAGCAGATCTGCATAATACTCCGCATAAATTGTTCTCATACATGTGATAACTTTGCAATGACCATGCTGGAGATTGGGTTTTCATTTCCTAGAGATTGGGTTCTCCTTCCTGGAGACAATTCGACGACATGTTTGGCACATCAATTTGATGCTTTTTTTAGGTAAAATTGAAAAAAAGTAAAAATAATCAAAGAAAAAAAGTACAGCTCATTTCAGTTTTGTCTATTTTACTCTTAAATAGAACAAAATTTAAACAAAAGTATATATAGTAAAACTCTTATATTAAGACCTCCTTTGGGACTTTCAGGTCCTGACTTGTCCACCGGGCAAGTAAAATATTTTTGCAGTTGCCCAGCTCAAAATCCTACTTGCCCAGGATTTTGGAATTCAAAGTGGGGTGGATGCGGGGGGATAATGGTGACGACGATGACGACCAACATTTATAAATATAATCCAAGGTTTCTATTAAGTTTCAAGCACATCAACTTTCCATTAGGGTCTAGTTATTTCATGTTTGTGTTTCCCTTTGGTGTCTCTGATGGGAGCTGTGGGTTAATTGTATCGATTCCTGACCATTCCCATCACTTCTATTTATTTCCCTATGTGCGGTAATACGGTAGAAAATACTGTAGTTGTCAAGGACAATAACGGTAATTTTTAAGTTAATTGCTGACATGTCATAACACCTTAATCGATTAGCAATTTAAGATACGATTATATAAACTCATTTAGCTTGACACGCATAATTATCACGAGTTGCAGCCGATATACATATTAGTGTCAGGGCAGCGAGATAAGAGATTAAAAAATGTAGTTTAGTTTACAATTTTATTAGCCACCCAAACGACGAGGACACCCTCCATCCAAAACGAGCCCAAACTTTCACACCCGCCCTACAAGCAAAGTAGAAGTAAGTTCAATGCTAACATCAAAGTTTTCCGTCAACCAAATCGCCGTCCACAAACCACCGCTACCATTTTTTCGACCCGCGATCGGTAAATGACGTCATCCGACCCCAGCAACCCCACACGTGTTTAATGTCATTGTTTTATTTTAATGGGACGTTTCTCTTTCATAGAAATCGTTTGGAACCAGTCAAACATATTTTTCCGAAAGCTAGAGATGGATAGAAAACAGCGGTTTGCACATCCCCGGTTTCCGTGTCATTAACCAACATCAACTTACAGATGCGTTTACACAAATTAAAGCGTTTGACTTTTCCTACCAAGCGTCTGCTATTTGGCGCCAAACATAACCATTCACGAGATAGTCGAATAGTCAGTTTTTATTATGCATACATTTTCCGTTTGATGTAGCTAATCGTCTTAGGAGTGATTAAATCATTTTCACATTGATTTTGGATTAAATTTTATGATTGGGGGATAAACGCAAATTGGAGACATAACTTGACCATATTTTCACACCTTGTCATGCGGGACATTGTAGCGCCGGAGGTACACACTACACCAGAAATGAAAGACACGCGCCGCAGATTAGCAGTTATATGACAGGGATTAAAAATAGTGTCATAATTGAACCGTTATAAGTACAAAGATTGTTTGTCTCTTAATTGCCGACACAGCAGGACAGTGCCGCAATTATTGTGATTTACTTACTGGTCTAGTTTTACCGTATTTAAGTACTCAAAAGGCTGACAGTTGTAGACACGATTCGATTCCCGACCGGGCGTCGTTAGGTCAAAGCGCACCTGCCCGGCGCAGTTTCGGACTTGTCCCGGGCGACCGCGCACTGGATTTGTCAGCCCCTGGACTGTGTCATATTAATCACCAAATACCCTAAAAAAGATACCTATTCCAGGTATAATGATCGCTGTAATAGGTACCTTTATTAATGCGTGAATCACTTTCACACCTCAGTGCATCTTGTCAGTGAATGTACCGTTATTTCCAGCAGACTGACAGCGCCGATAATTGCACCCTGCTGTGAAGTTACCCATTTACCGGAGTGATGACAATAGCTCGAAAGTTTTTTTTCAAAAAACAGACGAGCTAAAAATGGACGGTTCAGAAAAAAAAAACTGATAGGAAAATTCAGTTTCCGGGAGTTTTTTAGTTCTGTCCGGGAGCCCGGGAGATCGTGTCCATTTCCGGGAGCCTTCCGGATGATCCGGGAGATATCACATGTATGCTGTTCTGCCCTTTTGAAGGTAATCTATGAATATTATGCCCTTGGCATCCCAGAACACTGATGCCATCACCTTCCCTGTAGAGGAGGCTACCTTTGCCTTCTTTGGAGGGGGTGAGCCAGGGTGCTTCCATTGCATGGATTGTCTTTTAGTCTCTGGCTCAAAGTGATGAACCCAACACTCATCCTGAGTGACAATGCGGTCAAGAAAACCATCTTGGTCTGCTTCAAAAATAGCCAAGTTGGCTTGTGACAGGTTCAGTCTGGTCAACTTTTGGTCAGGCGTCAAAAGCCGTGGCGCCCATCTGTGTAGAATGCTCTCTACTTGTTCACGGGAGATGCCAACAGTGTTAGCTAACTGATTCACAGTTGAACGCCTGCCATCCATCACGGCACTTGGCTGATGGTTTCCTTAGTTGTTGCCGTTGTGGGTCGTCCACACTGGTCATCATCTTCAAGGCTGTCCTTGCCCATCTTAAAATTTGCTGCCCACCTTTTTACGGTTGCATACGAAGGAGCATTATCCCCTAATGTAGCAACCATATCGGCATGAATGTCCTTAGGAGCTAACCCCATTTTATGGAGGTACTTGATGACACCATAATGCCAGATTCTGTCCATTTTCTCAAAAACGTGCTAGTATCAATTTTCAAAGTCTAGAATTTGTACGTTATTGCAGGTAAACTTGAACTCATTTGAGTCAAATCAAGTAATAAAGGTTTGGATTTAATGACTACAAAATTTGATGGCTCTTCGATACCTGCTTCTTGGTCAGGCTCAGAACTTTTCAGCCTACCCTCGTAAGGTGAATGCTAACTAACAACATGTTTAGTTTGCAACAACTGGACCAAGCAGCTAGAGATGGATCAAATGTTTTGCTACATGACTGTTTACATGTGCCAGTTACTTCCCCTGTAGAGTACCTCTTTTATCTCGTTGGCAAAACATAACTGTTGACTTACATGTATAGTGCCAAAGAGAATTTTGAATATTTATCGTGTAATTAAACTCTTTTCTTGCCCACAAAATTAAGTGACCCTTGTCATTTTGTGTTTTTTGAAGTATTAAATGATATAGAACCAGTCTCTTCTGACATTTTATCGCACATTTTGTTGCCTAAAAATTGTTATAAAACTACCACCATTATACCAAAACGTAGTCGATTTGCTTTATTTAACAAACAGAAATAAGATTAATGCATGTATATTTTCCATCCAAATTTATACTAAAAAGAAGCAGTTTAATGTCCAAAATGGTTTGTTGCAAACAGTTTTGATAGAACGACGATTTAACAATAGTAATTACAGAAAACAATTCATGCTACATCAACGGTAGAGTATGGAACGGGAGGTTTTTTTGCCCACCAGATAAAACGAAGCTAATGTCCTTTGACCTAAGTGTGTGATGTAGACGTTGGATGTGTCTATAGGTTTATTACTAACTGATTCATCATCCAACCAGGATGGCAGGTATCTGTTAATTGACTCTGGCTTGGGGTCATGGAACTCTGGGAGAGGGTTGTTGAACGTTATTACTTCTGTCCGATCCTGATTGGATACTGATGCTCTGTACATGAGGTCTGACTTGTGACGCATCTTGCGAATTTTCTGTAGCTGCCGATTGTCAAGGAGTTTGTCCATCTCTGGAAGCTGTTATGAATTAAAATTTTATGGATCAGTTGAATAAGTCATCACAAAATCCCACTTTTATGTAGTAAAACTGGGGTTTACAGGGATAATCCTTATTTTTCTTATTTCTGCTCTAAAATATAGATTGTGGGTACTCATTAGAACCGATGAGGCAGTTCTAACAAGTACCCACAATCTATATTTTCAGTATGCTGTGGTGATCTTTTAGCATTGATTTAACCTCAACACACGTCTGACCGGGGCATAAAAATGTGAGTAGCTTTTGCGTTGCATCTGTTTTTCTGTTGTTTTTTTTTGCAAAAACTGATTCCTTTCAGGCACACCAAACCATCAAATGTAATTTTGAACTGGAAATGGTAGTTCATTACTATCAAAGTCTGATATTTCATAACAAAAACATGGATTTCAAGTGTCATTTTACACCCAGACATCAGTTTCATGTTTATGCTGCAGACAACATGCAAATTACGAGTCTGCCACTGTCCTTGATTGCTGCATTTTGCCTTTCATAGCTGATTACTCTAAGGAAAGTCTTCATTAGCCCCTATATTAAGCCCTGTCATGAAAAAGCCTGTCTTTGCATTAATAAAACACACCTTGCAATTTTTTTAGATCTCCAAAATGGCTACTTATCTGATGAAAATCCCTATATTTATCTTATTTATACTACAAACATAGGCTGTTGGTGCTCGTTAGAACTGCCTCAAGGAGGCAGTTCTAACGAGTACCCACAACCTATGTCTTGGAGCAGAAACAAGAAAAACAAGTAAGATGTGTTTGTGAAACATGAACATGTCTTTTGGCATGGCAATTTCTTTTTCAAAGTTGGTAACAGGTCAAGGTCAAGGTCACAGGTCAAAATTCTTTGCATGAATGTGAAGCTCTTGTCAAAAGGAACCTACATGCCAAATATGAATGCTCTATCTCAAACGGTTCAAAAGTTATGACCAACGTTAAAGTTGTCCAAGTCCAACGTTAAAGTTGTCCAAACAAACAAACAGACAGGGCAAAAACAATATGTCCCCGCTATCACTACCGGGAACATGAAAATGTATGCCCCCATAACCTCAGTTTTCTCTATATAAAGTGGGGATTAGGGGCTAGTTCATTTCAAGGACTTGTTCAGGTGATGGGGGTTGCTACAAAGTAACACATAAACCAGAGTTATGGTTCATGCGCTCTGCACATCGTCTCATAGTGTTTTACACCTGTGTGAAGTTTCATGAAAATTCCTCAAAGGGTTTTTGAGTTATCATGAATAACGGAATTACGGTTGCCATTTTTCAATGTTCAAAGGGCAATAACTCCAAAAGTAGGCAATCCAGAGTTATGGTTCATATGCTCTGCACATCATCTCATAGTGCTTTACATTTGTTTGAAGTTTCATGAAAATACGTCAAACGGTTTTTGATTTATCATGAATAACAGAACTATGGAATCACAGAAGGACAAGGCAAATCCAATATAGCCCCCACTTTTTCAAAGCGGGGCTATAAATAGCCTGCTCAGCTACAAAGTCTAGCCAGAATCTTGAAATTTTAGACAAAGAAACTATAGCTATACAGTCAACCCTCTTTATACCCACATTTGTTATAATGGCAAAACTCGTTATAACGGTTATTTGAATGGAATGACTACTTAGCTAAAGGTTTAGTCTCGGTTCAGAGCGGCATGAGCTTCCCTCGGGTTGGAAATTTTAATGCACAAATTGAGTCCATAGTCATAAAAGAGTATTGTAATCTAATGCTCCTAGAAACAAAATTTTATAGATATTTGTTAGAATCGCCTCATTGAGGCGATTCTAACAAATATCTATAAGATTTGTTTCTTGGAGTAATGATGGAGAAAAGGTCTTTTATTACTTATCATACTCCCAACTGGGATTCTTTATAACGGCAAATTCTTTATAACGGCACAAATATAGGGAACAAATACTGTTGTTATAACGAGGTTCCTCTGAAGAACAATCCAAACAGCAAGTGCGATTTCACTGTTTGCCAACGGCAAATGCATGTTTTATCACGACAAGTCCCATAAAAAGATAGCAGCTTTAGAGAGCCCATTGTAATTTCAGGAGTGCCTAATTTGTTTTGTCTGTTTTAAGTTTCATAAAACTTTGTTCTTTTTTTTTTTCTTTTTTTTTATTGGTTTCTTTTTTGGGAAAAGTACAGGGCATGTTGCTTATTTATGGGTGAGGGTATGTGTGTGTTGGGGATGGGCATTGGTTTAACTGCCCTACCAAGATAAGCAAAGTACAGCTATAGAGTATATTTTTGTGGGTGGCGGGGGTGGTGGTGGTGGTGGTGGTGGGGGATGGGGGTACTGTCCTTTCTGGATTATTTCACTTATTTTGAACTGATTGTTTATCAGAGATGGGCAAATAACTGAAGTACCCAGAGAAAAAAAACACACCAGACCTTCTGTGGGTGGCGGTGGTGGTGGTTGGGGGGGGGGGGGGGGTACTGTCCTTTCTGGATTATTTCATGATAATTTGAGCCGATTGTTTATCAGAGTTGGGCAAAAAACTGGAGTACCCAGAGAAAAATACACCAGGAGCCAGTTGTTTAAAACTAACGATGCCATTAGTTAACGTATCGTTAAAACTTTGATCATTTATTATGGCAAATATGCTAATATTTTTGCTGAAAAATTGTGAGCAGCTTTTGCATTCGCAAAAGCTGCTAACATTTTTTCAGCAAAAATACCAAAAATTTAAATATTAAACTTGCTAGAACAGTTAACAATATGACCACTAACAAGCTCGTTAAGCTAACGATGCTTTGAACAACTGGCCCCAGACCTTCTGTTGCAGAGCAAAAATGGTAGATTCTGCAGCATCTGATTCAGGGCTACATGTTTGCCAATGTGCTTTTTGTATGGGCTGTGAGCCTGAAAAGGGTTGACTGATTTATAGAGGCATTTTTTTTTTTCAGTCCTAATTTTTAATATTGGTTATCAAAACATGGTTTAAAGATGGATCCCCACCCCCCAAAAGAAGATAATAGAGAAAAATGACCCTAAATGGTCATTGTTCTATATAATCTAGACATGTTTGGTTGCATATAACATGCTGGATAACTAAGTAACGGCTCTTAGTATCAGAAAGAGGTTGTATGAATGTCAAAGTCCCTGTTAACCCTTATCTTGCTGTTAATGACAACCCCTATCTTTGCAAACAGTGTAGATCCAGATCAGATGGCTTCTGAAGAAGCCATCTGATCAGGATCTACACTGTTTGACATACAGTTTATGAATTTGTAGGAATAAATTACATCAAGTAATCTGATTGGTTGATAGACAGAAATGGGTGTGGCTAAAATGAATATTCAGCAAGATAAGGGTTAAAGTACAACATTCTGAAAACAAGCAACAAGTACATTCAAGTAATAAACAACAAGCCCAGGGCAAACTTTTCCTATGTCAATTACTGGTGCTAGACTTTACCCAACTGCAAAAGAACATACATCAAGACGGTTGGCTGTAACATGAAAACCAGTGCACTGAGTGGTCATTTCATATGATATGTTCATAAGTGTGAATGTATGATTATCACAAAAACACTTTCTTTTAACACCAATCTCGAAAAGAAAACTGACAATATTTCTGTGAGTGATCTCCCATTGAACACTGCTCCTATAAGCAAATATCTTATTCAAAACGTTTATCTCTCACATAATGTTAACCCTTGTCCTGCTGAGCCCGGATATGCCTTATTTTCCAAATAATGAAGATCCTGATCAGATGACGAAACCATCTGTTCAGGATCTACATTGTTTGCCATTCAGATTGTGAATTTGTTGCAATAATTTGCAGCAAGTAATCTGACTAGTTGATAATCAGTAGTGGGTGTGGCATATATAAATATTCAGCAGGCCAAGGGTTAATATTTTTGGTACACAGTAACTATAGAAAAGATAGCAGTAACAATTAGTACATTCTAAGGACATAGCAGCTGAATCCTAACACTTAATATTTAGATTTCTGCTCACAATTTAACAGGGCCTGACAAATTCAAGTTTCAACCACTTGCCTGGCAGTCCACAGCATCTTGAAAATAGCTTGGACTTACAATATTTCTTATATATCCTTTACATTTTTCTGGGCAAATGAAATAAACAAGAATTCTGCCGAAGGCTATGTCGGGCCTATGATGGTGCAAAGTCAGCGAACCATGAAATCTAGGCCAAGGTCAAATATTAATGCTTCCATAAAAGTTGCCATTCCTAGATGCAAGCTTGTACCAAATATCATTAATGAAGCTCTAATAGTTCTTGAGAAATGAACTTAAACATTAGGTTGAACACTAGGTTTGATGCAATAGTTCACTAAGTCAGTGAACCATGAATTTTAGGTCAAAGTCAAATATGGATGCTTGCATTAAAATTGCCATCCTTAGATACAAGTTTGTACCCAGTATCATTAATAAAGCTCTTATAGTTCTTTAGAAACTAACTTGACCATTAGGGTGAACGCTAGGGTGGTCACAATATTTCACAAAGTCAGTGAACCATAAAATGTAGGTCAAGGTCAAATATGGATGCTTGCATTAAAATTGCCATTCTCAGATACAAGTTTGTACAAAATATTATTAATGAAGCTCTTATAGTTCTTTAGAAATTAACTTGACCATTAGGGTGAACGCTAGGGTGGTTGCAATATTTTACTAAGTCAGTGAACCATGAAATGTAGGTCAAGGTCAAATATGGATGCTTGCATTTAAGTAACCATCCCCAGATACAAGTTTGTACAAAGTATCTTTAATGAAGCCCTTATAGTTCTTGAGAAATTAACTTGACCATTAGAGTGAATGCTAGGTTGGTCGCACTATTTTCAAAGTCAGTGAACCAGGAAATATAGGTCAAGGTCAAATATGGTTCCAGATACAAGTTTGTATCAAATATCATTAATAAAGCTCTTATAGTTCTTGAGAAACAAACTTGACCATTAGGGTGAACACTAGGGTGGTCGCAATATTTTACAAAGTCAGTGAACCATGAAATGTAGGTTAAGGTCAAATATGGATGCTTGCATTTAAGTTGCCATCCACAGATACAACTTTGTACCAAGTATCATTAATGAAGCTCTTATAGTTCTTGAGAAATAAACTTGACCATTTGGGTGAACGTTAGGGTGGTCGCAAATGTTGACGCCTTGACAAACGGATTGAAAACTTGGCGCCTATATCGCGCCATGCAAATAGCAGGCGCACCATACTTATAGCAGGTGCGACAAAAATCAGTTGCCCAGCCAAAATTTGGACTTGTCCCGGGCAGCCGGCATTACGATAACACACCCGTGCCACAAAGTGCATTTTTTTCACTTTTCAAAAATGACTAAAATTCTGATGAATATCAGTGGTATTTTTCTTACTTATAATGTTAAGCATAGGTGGTTGATGCTCATTAGAACCTCCTCATTGAGCTGGTTGCCTCATTGAGGTGGTTATAACGAGTACTCACAACTTATGCAAGAAAAGTAAAGTTAACCCCAGTAAATCCTAGTTTTCTCTTTATAAAGTGGGGTTTAGAAGGGTGTTCATTTCACAGGCTTGTTTAACTTGATGGGGCAGTGGATTTGTCAGGCCCTGCATTTTAATTGTTAAATTGAATGAGTTGCCTTATAAATGCTGATAATTGAAACACGATACTAGCATTAATGATGACTAAAACTAAGAATCATTTTTTTTAAATAAATATATGTTGCTACTATCAACTTCGGGATTGATTGTCAATCTATCCAAACTAAGTGCAGTAGCTTTATGCTGCTAATGTCCACTTGACATTCACTAATTTGTATGTAGTCTAGGTAATGTTTATTTATAGTCAGGATATTCTTATTATTGTGAGGTCAGAGTGTTGTTTAACATTTACCACTCTCGGGGCTAATTCAGCAGACAACAAATTGTTGATATTTTACTTGTTTTTCCCCAGAAAACAGGGACTTTAAATCTGATGCATATTGTCTCCATAGGAGACAATTTGCATGAGATGTCAAATCCTGTTGACTGGGAAAATTACATTAGGAAAACATGTCCGTAAGAAATAATGGCGTCCAACATGGTGTCAGAAAATGATAAATATTAGGTAAAAACGATAACCTATTTATTATTTCTGCTTTCAACATAGATTGTGGATGCTCGTTAGAACCGCCTCAATGAGGCGGTTCTAACGAGTACCCACAATCTATGTTTTTGAGCAAAAATAAGGCAGATAATGTATACCCCCGTAAACCCCACTTTTCTCTATATAAAGTGGGGTTTAGGGGGGTCTTCATTTCACGGACTTGTTATCGTGATGGAAAAAAAAAATCAAAATGTTGTCTGCTGTGAAAAAAATACCCAGCATGCACAGCATTAAAGAGGGTTACCTGAAGAGTCCATCTGGACTGAACTGGACTCACATATGAACTGGACTTACATACTGCGTTTGGCAAACAGTGTAGACCAAGATCAGATGCTGCAACACAAGGTGTCTGATCAGGATCTACATTGTTTGCATAAAATACAAGAATTTAAGGATTAAAGAAAACAGTTGAGTTCCTGTTCAGAATATTTTCGCAGCCTACACTCCCAGACGATCAACCTACCAGCAAAGTAAGTGCTTTGATAATGAATAGCTGATAATGGAAACTGCTGTAACAGATTATGTGTGGAATAGTGGATATTGGGTACAGCCACCATAAGTGGGGATGGATATTGAGAATAATTTGGGGAATAGTGGGTACAGTGACCATTGTTCTAGATAAGGCGTGTACAGAATAATTTGGAGATAATTTTTCTTATTTCTACATAACATTATGCAGTGGGTACTTGTAGGAACTGCCTCAACCAGGTGATTCTAACAAGTGTCCATAACATAATTATGTTTCTAACAAGAAACTGACGAAAATCATGTAGCCTTATCACTCAATATTGAAGCTATGAGCAGATTAACCCTCACCAAGCTGATTTTGGATATATCCCTCTTTGAAAACAGTACAGATCCTGATCAGCTGGCTTTGAGAAGCCAGCTGATCAGGATCTATACTGTTTTCCATTGTGCTTCTGAATCCATTGTAAAAATTGAAATTATGCAACACAAATGACTCAAAAAAATTGGGGAGGAGTGTAATATACAGAAATAGTCAGCATATTGAGGTTCAGAATACTAATACTATTCCTGACAGTGTGTGATGGCTCTTAAATGTCTCCCCGTATTTCAACATAGGGTTGTTTTGTATTTTCTGATCCTTTGTGACTTAGGAGTTCAACACTTCCATTTATGAACAGGGCACGCCTGATAAGAACATATTGACTCACATACAATGTCAAATCTTACTTCTTTTGAAAAATAATGTAAAAACAAATTTTACCCATTTAGTACCGGAAACCCCAAAATGGGTACCAGGGCAAACAGTGCAGGCACCCATCAGACGCCGCAGAATGCGGCGTCTGATCAGGGCCTACACTGTCTGCGAAAAGTTAAGCCATTTTCCAAATAAATTTGGAAGAAAAAACAACCTGACATTCCTAAATTTTGAAATAGACTTGTTCCATATATAAAGAGGAAGATTCCATTTAGTACAAAAAGGGTTAAAACTGTCATATGTTTCAGTTGAGCTTGGTACTTCACAAGAGTCCAGCTTAATCCTTATCCTGCTGAATAAATAAACTTTAGCCACACCCATTTCTGACTATCTACCAATCAAATTACTTGACATGACATACTTATTCAATTCACAAACTGCCTGACAAACAGTGCATATCCTGATCAGGAAGCCATCTGATCAGGATCTATACTGTCTGAAAAGATTTGGACTGACGTGTGCAGCGGGATAAGGGTTATTATATACTAGCCAAAAGTTTTAACTTGCCACATATTTTTATCAATTTTCTTTGAAACAAAAAACAATCATGTAATTCTGTTTGCATCCCTACATAAAGGCAGATGTATCTGTCAACTACCATATTAAAAGGTTTGCATTAGGTCCAGGCTATCCCAATGAACACAGGTATCCCAATTTTCAAATTCAAATAATTGATGATTTTGTCACAATTTGTGAAATATCCAAGTTTCATGAGGCAAACCAGCTCATTATTGAAGGGTATGGCTAAAGAAATGGAAAATTACATACATTAACAATTCGGCTTCACTGTTATCGGAATAAGTCAAAATGTTGATTTGTTTGTTTGATTTGATGTTTAACGTCCCCATCAACACTATAAAGGTCATTTTGGAGACATTGCTTCCAATTTTGTAGGACTTTTACCCGACATTGAGATGAAATGACATCTCAAGCCCTGTCCCCAAATGAAACCAGTCCGACTCGCACCGCTTTGCAGCCCATTTATTTCTTCAAGCCCAAATGGGGCCGGTCAAAACGTTAAAACTTACTCCACCATGAAATGGAGATTCATGTTAATTTCGAAAATGGGGGTACCTGTATTCATTTAGTGCCACTTCCATCTAATATACTGAATTGTGCTAAACCTTTCCGTGGTATGGGTTCCTGACATATTTGCCTGTCTTGAGATGCAAACAGAATTGCGGTATTGCTTATGGTTGTCAGGAAAAGTGATCAAAACTGAGCGGCCAGTTAGAAGTTTTGGCTAGATCTAGTATATGTGTGACAGCCACAGCAGGCCCCCGCTCATCGGGGCTTGAAGAAAAAGATGGGCTGCATGATGCTTCCACGCAGAGCTGAAACCGACAGCACACAAGTACTGGTAAACCGCATAGAGGATCTAAGCCTTCCCAGGCAAAGTGGTGCGAATTGGACAGTCCATGCTTATAAACCCTATTGGTTTCAGTGGGCGTCAGGGCTTGAGATGTCATTTTATCTCAATGTCGGGTAAACGTCCCACAGAATTGGAAGCTACATCCCAAAAATGACCTTTACAGTGTTGATGGGGATGTTAAACCTCTATTCAAACAAACAAACAAGACAGCCACAGCACCCAAATCATGTGAACCCCAAACATATTTGTGCATAGCCTTGTTATCCCTAAGCAGCCATAATATCAAGCAACAGCATTAATTAAGCATGTTTTAGCTGTAGCAGCCTGCTTATTTACCATAATGATCCTAAGTATTGGGACAGACAGGCCAAAGCAAACAGTGCAGACCCATATCAGACTGCTCCTGAAGGAGCGGTCTGATCAGGGTCTACACTGTTTGCCATTCCATCTGCATCTTTTGTACTCCTTGCTGGATCATGAAATAAATTTGTTAAAATTTTAGGAGCATTACAGCAAGGCCTCAAGGTGTCCCAATTTTTTGGATTTTTACGGCAGCTTTTTACTAACATCTTCTTCAACGTAGTACATTCTCCGAACGGGTATCTCGTGTTTCTGCAAAACTTGGCGCGCAAACGCACCATATGCCTCCTGTAAGCACACAAAGCATTCTGGATAACTGAAGATTTAAGCATTTGTGTTTGTTTGTTTCTTTCTTTCCTTTTTTCTTTCTTTCTTTCCTTTTTTCTTTCTTTCTTTCCAGATTCTCATTTCACCAAATACTTGGTGGAAATGGCAAACAGTTTAGACCCTGATCAGACTGCTCCTTATGGAGCAGTCTGATTAGGCACTACACTGTTTCCCAATACCATTTTAATCACAAAAGCTGGTATGAAGTTTAAGAACAATTACTTGAAAAAAAACAAACAAAAAAACCCCTTTAAATCATACATCAGATTTCATACAAAAAATTAAGATGCTGCACAGCAGCTTTCTGATGAGATGATAAAAAAGATGTTCTTTTTATTATTTTGCTTTCTTCAAGGCTTTAAAGAACCAAAATTAAAAGTTGTTTTGAAATAAAATAATTTTTGTCAATCAACTAAAGATTTATGTCTTACATTGAAATGCTGATTAAAATCTATTGGACTGAACATTGTGAACAAAGAAGGCCCCTACACTACTGGCTCCTTATAACCTTGCTCATGACAGCATAGATCTGGAAACAGCATAGTTTAAACCTTGCACCCCTGAGTTTCTGATATGTACTCTTCCATTTTTGAACATGGTCTAGACAATTCTTTAAAATATTGGTTTTAATCAAAGTCATTAACCAGTCAACAAGATCAGAGATGGCTCAAAATCAAGTTTAGACCTCTTCACAAAAAGACAAGAACATAAAAGATAATAGGAGCTTTTTTCGTGACGTACTTCCGGTTCTAAAAATAGAACGGGAAAAGCCCTGGCCGTCATCTGTCGTATTGCTTCAAAGGCAGTGGGACAGATAAAGTGTTAATTTCAGCGTAAAATCGTGGAATTCTTTTAAACTTTTGGGGAATTCTGATGTAAGATAATGGGAGAAACACCGATATGCTGCCAAATGTGAAATTTCGCATTACGAAAATGATATATTGTACATACGACCAAACAGGGTCCTCTCTCTCTCTCTCTCTCTCTCTCTCTCTCTCTCTCTCTCTCTCTCTCTCTCTCTCTCTCTAAGCGCACCAACAATTAGCGAGCGCAGGCAAATGTAAATTACAGTTTGTCGTTAAATGACGCTACGTCAACCGACATGTAGCGTGTCAACAACGTCTTGTCTACATCAAACCAACTTCAAAGCGATGCATTGAATTTGACATTGCAACGTCGATGAAACGTCATGTACGTTTCGTTGGCGATAATACGGCGTTGTTTAATAAAATGCCATTTGCCCAGTGCTCTGACCCATCAAGACCCAGTGGGATTGGAATATTAAGGTCAAAACAAACGTAGAACACCCTTTCAGAGCATAAGAATGTTAAACACTCCTTTGCAAGTGCACAATTTTACAGTAAAATCTGGTAGATTTGTAGATTGGTTCAACCTGCCCAGCCCTTAGGTCTACATTAACCCAATAGGTACCGGAAACTCGAAAAGGGGTAAGTGACAAACAGTGTAGGCCCAGATCAGACGCCACAGAACGTGGCGTCTGATCAGGGCCTACACTGTTTGCAAAAAGTTCGGCCATTTTCCAAATAAATTTTGAAGAAAACACAACCTGACACCCCTAAATTTTGAAAATGACTCCTGCTATATATAAGGAGGAAGATTCTATTTGGTACAAAAAGGATTATGGGCTTCTTGGATACAGGGATCAGTCAAACCATCTCAGCGGTCACATGCCATTGAAGTGAGTTGGAGTGGTTGTCGACGGCACGACGTCGAGCCAACGTTGATTCGACGCCGGTGTGTAAGTCCACTCATTGTTGTTTTTTTCGACTCTAAGTCTGTTTATTTGTCTGTTTAACAGTAGATAGATAGATAGATAGATAGATAGATAGATAGATAGATAGATAGATAGATAGATAGATAGATAGATAAGATAGATAGATAGATAGATAGATAGATAGATAGATAGATAGATAGATAGATAGACAGACAGACAGACAGACAGACAGACAGACAGACAGACAGACAGACAGACAGACAGACAGACAGATAGATAGCGAATAAAACGAAAGTTACGTAAAAACTTATTTTGTGAAATAACGGTATCTCAAGGCATTGACATGGGTCATTCACGACAAGATTTTCGTCAATTAAAAACGCATATAGGATAAAAGAATTTCGGTAATGAAAGTAAAATATCATTCTTTCCTTCTCGAGGCATTATTTCATTGAAAACGGGTATATTTTCTCTTAAAATGTCTGAATATTGTTAGCATTTTAGGTTCCGCCAATACATTTGAATAGCGATGGCCGTTTCAATTGACGGCCAGTACTTTGCGCATGCGCAAGAATGACGTCATAAACGGAATTCCTAAAACCTCCTATAGTGTTAAAAGAAATGAGGAAAAATTGTTAAAAGAGAATATTTTAGTCAATTAATAGTAAAAAGAGTATTATCTCTGAGGAATTAAGGGATCAAACAAAAAGGATTGGTTCAAACAAAAGGTTTGGGACCAGTGGTTCAAAATTAGTGATGACATTTGTAAATGTACTATTAAAATCTCAAATAATAATAATAATAATAATAATAGACTTTATTTTACGAGGGTAACACAATTAGTACAATAACTAATCTCCCTTGTGGCCCTCAATATTTACAAATTATACAACAAATGGAGAAGTATTAGATGCGAAAATTTAAGACAATGATCGTTCTCTCTGCCATTCACAATGTTAACACTCACACACATATAACAATTGATTGAATAGACAAATTAATGGACAAAAAAAAAAAAGTTATAGCATGAAGATAGACATATCAAAAATGAATGAACAAATGAAATATGTACAAATATAAACAATTATAACAAAATGTTATGGTTGTAAAGTCAGGGTAAAATGGGTTAAAATTGCAGGGTTAGTCTTTCATCCATTTGATACATCTTGAATGAAAAGATTCAAGAGAAGGAGCACTTATAACATTGGGATCAAGGCAGCCCCAAATAACTGGACCCGAAAATTCCAAACTGCCTTTATATAATCCTGTCCGTGGCTTTGGCATCAAGCATTTGATACTGCAAATAAACCAATATTTTTGCTGAAAAATTTGAATAGCTTTTGCAAATGTAAAAGCTTACTTTTTTCAGCAAAAATATCGCTTTACTGGATACTCTGTTTACTAGAACATGATATTTTGACCACTAACAAGCTCATAAAGGTGTCAATGCTTTGAACACATTGGTCCTGGAATTTATTCTGGGTTTTCTCTCTTATTTCCAATACTACTGGTATATGTATTTCAAAGTGGCTCATGTTTTCATACCTTTAACTCTTTAGGAATATTTGCGTCTTCCTTCATAAGTCTTAGGTTGGAATCATGTCGTAATGTCTGCCATAGAACGTCAGCTCCTGCTTGTCCTGAAATATCCAAAATAATTAGAAACTACTGTCAGAAAAGCAAAAAAATCTGTTAAGGGAGGTAACTAAAATGCATTCTCTGGCAGATATAACGAAAATTCCTCAGTTTGCTAGCAATGACTAGTTACCTGTATTTCTGCTTTGTCAAAGGTCAGCACTGTTTGCTCAAACTACTAGACACAACCAGTGGTTTACACTGATGGCGTAGGGACCCAAGATCAACACTGTTTTGCTCAAAAATACTAGACACAAACAGTGTTGACCCTGGGTTTACACTGACAGTGTAGGGACCCAAGATCAACACTGTTTGCTCAAAAATACTAGACACAAACAGTGTTGACCCTGGGTCTAGACCCAGGGTCAACACTGTTTGCTCAAAATACTAGATGCAGTGACTGTTTGCTAGATGCAGTGACTGTCCCAGCACATGAGCCCAGTCAAGCTTTTACAGATCAACACTGTTTTGCTCAAAAATACTAGACACAAACAGTGTTGACCCTGGGTTTACACTGACAGTGTAGGGACCCAAGATCAACAATGTTTGCTCAAAAATACTTAGACACAACCAGTGTTGCCCTGGGTTTACACTGACAGTGTAGGGACCCAAGATCAACACTGTTTGCTCAAAAATACTAGACACAACCAGTGTTGACCCTCGGTTTACACTGACAGTGTAGGGACCCAAGATCAAGAATGTTTGCTCAAAAATACTAGACACAAACAGTGTTGACCCTGGGTCTAGACCCAGGGTCAACACTGTTTGCTCAAAATACTAGATGCAGTGACTGTTTGCTAGATGCAGTGACTGTCCCAGCACATGAGCCCAGTCAAGCTTTTACAGATAACCTTCTTTACATGGTGATTTGGCATCACTTTGAAAAGAATAGTGCAGCTATATACTTGAATGACCATTACCTTTTGTGCAAATGCATTGGGACTACAGTTTAACTTTAATGGTCATGTGGACAATTGCAGGGAAATTTCTACATCATTTAGTAACTACAAGTCTATTAAGGGGAATGGGAACACCTGGCTGATTTTTCCGCCTATTTTTCAAAGGGAGACAATTAACATTTCGGGACTTTCTGTTCACCTTTCTAAATGCCCTGTCCCACGGAAAAAGGGGTCTACTCTTAAAGGAAAGAATTTGCTCCTCAGGAGCAAATTCTTTCCTTTAAGAGTTGACCCCTATTGACATGGGAGACAAAATACTTTTGCAGGAGTTGCCTCCCATGAAGGTGTTTCCATTCCCCTTAATAAACACAACTGACTCTGAATAAGGCGCTTCTATTGACATAAATATATGTGGGGTGGTTGGGTGAGGGGATGGTGTCATGTATATTTCGGCATCGGGGTGTTTAACTGAGATTGGCTTACAGTCGGTCAAGGCCTGCCGTGCTCGCAGCAGATGTTGGAAGGGACTCGTCTTCTGTTACTTCACTTTCATTCACTTTTCCCTCATTCTAATCTGACTTCCACTCTACTTTTTCATCTTTCCCTTTTCTCCCTTTCTCTGGGATATGACACAAAATGACCCATAAGAGTTGATGTATCATTAACCCTCATTTACCCTCAGAAAATTTTAGAATTTTGGTGGTAAAATGTTCAATATACATGTATTTGAATGGGCATGATTTCGTATTCTTGCACACCAGACAAGAAAATCTGCTATTTTACCCTGGGATAGAAATTTATGTTCTGACCCTGGTGTTCCGACCCCAAATCGAATATAATTGCGTGTTTGATAAATGCACTGGTTGATTACAACCTCATGCGCGGCGGTGTCATGCGTGACATCACTTAACATTCCTGTTGTGTCATCACAAAATGGCGGACGTTGGTAACCGAAGTGACAGCAGCATTAAAAAGTCGCAATAGAAATGTAAGGTATGCAAGAAAAAGAATCCTATATGGGTGTGAGGGGTGGATAGAAAAATCTGTCCCTCGGGATCACTGTCCGGCATCACTCGGCAAGCCTCGTGATGCCGGACAGTGACCCTTGGGACGGATTTTTCCATCCACCCCTCACACCCATATAAGATTCTTATAATACCACTTATGGCCAGTACATCCTTGCCTGTCTGTATCCACACACTGCAGAGAAGACTGATCAGAGAGCAGAAAAGTGCAGGCTGATTCTAGATTTTACTGTGCATGGAAGTCTGCCAACACATTTCTGGTTGATGCAAAAACATCTTTTGTTTCTCAGACAATAAACATGTCTAAAACCTTTTTATTCACTAAAATAACACAGTGTCATGTCTATCAATTAGAGCAATATATTTGAAACTAGGCATCAAGACATACATCTGAATGAACTCTTAAGATATTTACCACTTTTGTACCGAAAACCCCAAAACGGGTAGTTGGCAAACAGTGCAGGCCCAGATCCGGTTTTTAGCCCTCCATGTGCTACCCAAAATTTCAAAGCAGATTGTAGCCCTTCATGTCGTACCCAAAATTTCAAAGCCCATTACAATCTATTTTTTCCTTAGTATTTTAATGAGAATAGAAGGGTTTACATTTCAAGTGAATCCTCTGCAAGGTATAAAAACTTCAATTAATGAAGGCTCTGCTCAGACACGTGTTCCGCAGCAGCTGATCTGAGCCTGCATAATTTGCCTCTGTCCTGCTATTGGGTTTCCTGTCTAAAACGGGTTAGGGTCATTATGGGTCAGTCAGATGAACATGCTATCGACCATATGGACCCCGTCAAGCGATTTTGGTACTTATCGCCTATGCGAGCAGCGAAGGTTCAGGCGAGCCTGCGCATCCGCGCAGTCTCGCCAGAACCTTCGCTGCTCGCTCATACAAGCTGTGAATCAAGAGGAACCTTCAGACAGAAAGCCATATCCCTGGCCCCTCTGAATGGCTGGGCATGCGCAGTTAAAATTTGTCATGACGGAATGCTCCAAGACACAAATTCGCTTGACGGGGCTCATATAGTTTACTGTCATAAAAATCCAAAAATACTGGACAACTTGGGGACTTGTTGTATTCTTCTAAAATTTCATGGTCTAGCTAGGAGTCCAAAAAGTCCAGATGGAATGACGGTCTCCACTGTTTTCTTAGCCCTGTCTGTCCCAATACTTAGGATCAATATGGTATCCCTTAAGCTGCCAAACACAAAAACTGTCATCTGCTTTGTCGTCTGCTGTATTTGTTTGTTTGATTTGAGGTTTAACGTCCCCATCCACACTGTTACTGTATAGGTCATTTTGGAGACGTTGCTTCCAATTTTTGGGGGACTTTTACCCGACATTGAGATGAAATGACATCTCAAGCCCTGCTGCCCAATGAAACCAATAGGGTCTATAAGCATGATTGGTCCGACACACACCCCTTTGCCTGGGAAGGCTTAGATCCTCTAAGAGGCTTACCAGTACTCGTGTGCGGTCGGTTTCAGCTCTGCGTGGAAGCATCATGCAGCCCATCTATTTCTTCAAGCCCCGATTGGCGGGGGTGGATCGTCTGCTGTATACTTTAACCCTTATCTTGCTGTTACAACAACCCCTATCTTTGCAAACTGTGTAGATCCAGATCAGATGGCTTCTGAAGAAGCCATCTGATCAGGATCTACACTGTTTGGCATTCAGTTTATGAATTTGTAGCAATAAATTACATCAAGTAATTTGATTGGTTGATAGACATAAATGGGTGTGGCTTAAATGAATATTCAGCAAGATAAGGGTTAAAAGTCATTGTACTAACCCTTAAATCACAACAATCATCATCTGCTTTGTCGTCTGCTGGTTCCTTTAAAAGTCATTATTACAAACAATGTGGACCCAGATCAGACTGCTCCTATAGGAGCAGTCTGATTAGGATCCACACTGTTTGCCTATAAATGTTCGGACCAAGATCAGATCTGATCAGCGTCCACACTGTATGTCTATATGCCAATTTTTTTTCAAGAAGTTTGCAAGAAGATTCAGTAGAAGAGACAAACAGACAACATTTCAGATGCACTTTTTTCTCAGCCTTATAAGGGTTTAACATCTTTATATGAAATCTACTCTGGGTCTGTACTCTATGATCAGGCATTTCTATCCAGCCAAATTAACAACTAAGGTAAAAGGGCAGAACATCCTGGCTCCCATCTGACTGTTAATTTAAACAGTATAAAATGCTTTAATTTTATTTATCCCTTGTTGTACCAAATGGAATCTTCCTCCTTATATATAGCAGAAGTCCATTTAAAAATTTAGGGGTGTCAGCTTGTGTTTTCTTCAAAATTTATTTGGAAAATGACAGAACTTTTAGCAAACAGTTGAGGCCCTGATCAGAAGCCACGTTCTGCGGCGTCTGATCTGGGCCTGCACTGTTTGCCATGGGGTTTCTGGTACAAAATCGGTTAAAACAATCATCACACTGATTTCTGCCAAGTAAGGGAGTTAATATGTGCAAAAAAATAGTCAAGGCGGAGTACACTATCTTCGCTAGAAGCCAGGGAGCCAGGCTTAACATCATGCAACATTGTTAAAATGTGAACAAGGTGGAAGTTCACGTGTGCTATGAAGGATCAACACTGCAGAAAGAACTATGGGAACAAGGTTTCATACAAAAAAACAACACATAATTGTAATATCCAATGTGCTACTTCCCTATTCATCACGAAAACACGCCAATATAATTTTGGCCCCTTAAACCCCACATTAAACTTCATAAAACTGAGTTTTACAGGGGTATACATTATTTTTTTCTTATTTCTGCTCAAAACATAGATAATGGGTACTCGTTAGAACTGCCTTGGCCCTCACGGAGGCGGTTCTAACGCGTTCCCACAAGATATATTTCAAGCAGACGTAAAAAAATATCAGATTTTTTACCTAAAAATTTTCATTTTTTGGAGGTAAAATTTTCAATATATTTGAGTAGGCACATCCAGGGCCACAATGAGCTAAGATTTTGTATTTTTCACCTCTTCAGGATCTTGTGTTTGATGTGTACTGCTTGAATTCAGATCCAAGAATGAAAGACTGCAGTGATCTACATGTATTTATAGCCATCTTAACTGGACTTCCAATTGGCTCATGAAACTTATACAAATGGCAACAAGCTTTCCAAAGCTTGTTTCACTGGCTCAAAGGCATGCAACCTGGGTGCTCTCCAGATTGGTGTTTGAGTTTTACATCCCACCAACAACTAAGGTCATATGAAGACCATGGGACCTCGGTTTAAAGACTCATTCGAAAGTCTGGAGAAGCCCGGAATCAATCCAAGAACCTCTGGTTTTAGAGGCAAGTGGCTTATCCACTACACTACAGGGACTTCTAGGGTGCTCTCCTGACAACCGATTCCATTGGATAATACAATCAATTTCAGTAAGTTATAGTCCTCTTGAACCTTTCAACCCTGTAGACAAATACCTATGCAAACAGAGTAGATGCAGATGAGATGGCTCATAAAGAGCATTCTTGCACACCAGACAAGGAAATCCGCCATTTTACCCTGGGATAGAAATTTATGTTCTGACCCTGGTATTCCGACCCCAAATCGAATATAATCGCGTGTTTTATAAATGCACTGGTTGATTACGATCTTGTGTGCGCCGTCGTTAAGGTTGACGTCATGCACGATCCATGACGTCACTTTACATTCCTGCAGTGTCAACACAATATGGCGGACGTTGGTAACTAAAGTGACTGCAGCATTGAAATTCCGCGCTAAGAAATGGAAGGTATGCAAGAAAAAGAATCCAATGTGGATGTGAGGGGTGGATAGAAAAATCCATCCCTCTGGATCACTGTCCGGCATCACTCGGCAGCCGAGTGATGCCGGACAGTGATTCAGAGGGACGGATTTATCTATCCACCCCTCACACCCATATAAGATTCTTATAATCTCATCTGGATCTACACAGTCGTTATGAGCCCTCTCATCCGGATCTACACTAATGGTTTCGACTAAAACTTGTTTTCACAACAATTGAAAAGTCGGAATTAAAACATATGGAAGCGTGCACTTACCCATCCAGCAAAGAATTTCGGGCAAATATTGGGCCGAAAGCGATACGACGTGGCAACGTCGCCGACATTGACAAACATTTGTGTGCTAGCTGGGTAAGAACTTAGGGATGTACGGGTTATCTCTTTTGAGCTCAAATAAAAAACAATTAGTAAGTAAGCTAAATCACAGACAAGTTACTGTTTTGAGGTATACCCAAGCCTAGATGATCATATGCGTTTATAAATAATGGTTGTGTTCAATCAGACATGCCAGTTTTTCAATGACAGAAAAGTTACCAGTTACTTTATAAAATTTTCATTACTATACTAGAGAAATTTGGATATCTGCACTTTCAGAAGTATGAAAGTTAGGGGTTAGCTTGATCAACATGGCTCAGTGTACTAAAGGAAATGTATCTTTGTGCAAGGGATCAAATGTCATACCCTCTTTAGAGGAGTTCCAGTAATTCTCAAACAGTTCGGCAGCTTTGAGAAACAGAGATAAACAAGGAAATCATACAAACACACATAAATACAGTATTTACGCTCAAGTATTTGAACACTTTAAATCCTTATCATACTTGTTCTAAAATTTGAACAAGAACAATTTACTACCCGATGTTGTGTCTAAAAATAACTCAGTGAGTGGAAAACAGTGTAGACCCTCCCTAATGAACACCAAATTCTGCAGTATCTCATCTGGGTCTACACTGTTGCTCAAGCCTATCTGTCCGATTACAAAATAGTTATACAAGTAAAAAGAAGCTACCTGAAAATTTATGAAGTAACTTATTGTTATCATCTGTGATGTTCTGATGTGTTATCATCTGTGATGTTCTGATGTGTCATCATCTGTGATGTTCTGATGTGTTATCATCTGTGATGTTCTGATGTGTTATCATCTGTGATGTTCTGATGTGTCATCATCTGTGATGTTCTGATGTGTTATCATCTGTGATGTTCTGATGTGTCATCATCTGTGATGTTCTGATGTGTTATCATCTGTGATGTTCTGATGTGTTATCATCTGTGATGATCTGATGTGTTATCATCTGTGATGTCCTGATGTGTCATCATATGTGATGTTCTGATGTGTCATCATCTGTGATGTTCTGATGTGTCATCATCTGTGATTTTCTGATGTGTCATCATCTGTGATGTTCTGATGTGTCATCATCTGTGATGTTCTGATTTGTCATCATCTGTGATTTTCTGATGTGTCATCATCTGTGATGTCCTGATGTGTCATCATCTGTGATGTTCTGATGTGTCATCATCTGTGATGTTCTGATGTGTCATCATCTGTGATGTTCTGATGTGTCATCATCTGTGATGTTCTAATGTGTTATCATCTGTGATATTCTAATGTGTTATCATCTTGATGTTCTGATGTGTCATCATCTGTGATGTTCTAATGTGTTATCATCTGTGATATTCTAATGTGTTATCATTTGTGATGTTCTGATGTGTTATCATCTTGATGTTCTGATGTGTCATCATCTGTGATGTTCTAATGTGTTATCATCTGTGATATTCTAATGTGTTATCATTTGTGATGTTCTGATGTGTTATCATCTTGATGTTTTGATGACACCAAGATTAACCCTTGTCATGCTGAGCTGATATGTCTTACCTTTCAAACACTGAAGATCCAGATCAGATGGCTTCTGAAGAAGCCATCTGATCAGGATCTTCATTTTTGTCATTCAGTTTATGAATTTGTTCCGATAATTTGCATCAAGTAATCTGATTGGTTGATAATCAACAGTGGGCGTGGTATATTTAAATATTCAGCAGCACAGGGATTAATGGGATAAATAGAATTCATATAAGCCATGTAATGAGAGAACCTGTCTTTATCTTTCAAGGGATACAAAAGATCATGTTCTATTATATGCTAGTATAATAATATAAGAATCTAATATGGGGTTCTGTTGCAGATGGGCGTTTCCTACCCTACACTGAGGTTCCGCTCAGCATGGTCATCCAGAGGGTTGGAAGCCCCTATATTCAACAGAACATCATATTAGATTCTTTTTCTGCACAACCTGGCCGAAAGTTATCATTTAATGTACATGTATTTAACCTTTTATTTTTTGGGCACAAGACTTAAATGTAGTTTGCCAGGGTAATATTACCAGGGTAAGAACATAATTTCTATACCAGGCTAATACCACAAATTTCCTTACCTGGTATGCAAGAATAATAGGTACACTACAACCTCTTTATAACACTGTTGTTTGGGTCAAGAGAAAAAATGGTTTTAGATGAACAACTGTGTTATATCCAAACAAAATTGTGTGATAAAGTAAGGAAAATGACCATTTTTTTCATTTTTCAATATAATCTATACATTTTTTTAAACCCCGCGTCACAAAAACACACTTATATAATTTTGACCCTCTTAAACCCCACTTTTATATAGTAAAACTAGGGTTTACAGGGGTATACAGTATTTTTCTTATTTCTGCTTGAAAACATAGACTGTGGGTACTCATTTGAACTGTCTCGCCGAGCCAGTTCTAACGAGTACCTACAATCTATGATTGTTTTGAGCAGAAATTTGAAATTATCAGAATTTTTATCTGAAAAATGTCATTTTTTGTCGGTAAATTTTACTAATATATTTGAACAGGCATGTTTTCGTAATGGTTTCCAAAATCATGTTACAGGAAACTGTGTAAAAAGGAGGTTCCGTTATCATAAAAGTAACTTTTAGCCTAACTAAAGTAACCAAAGTAACTAAAAACTTGTAATATCCAAGACCATTACCAATGGTGCAAGAATAAAACATAGAAA
Source organism: Lucinisca nassula (assembly GCA_963580285.1). NCBI lineage: Eukaryota > Metazoa > Mollusca > Bivalvia > Lucinida > Lucinidae > Lucinisca > Lucinisca nassula. Next base: position 119,575,334 of record OY757016.1, on the reverse strand, counting down.
TGTGCTGAATTCCATTCATTGGCCTCAAAGGACAACATAAAAGAGAATAAAAGATAAAAAGCATTGATCAGTAGCTATTAATTGTATCAAATTCTCATTAAATTGACTTGCACAAGAGAAAATCTATATTTAACTATTTTCAGGCTTTTGTGTAACCGAAATGGCTAAGGAAGTAACATCGACCAAGATGAAATCACTTCTAACAAATCACGGCAGACTTTTGTAACGACTGCCTCTACATTACGATAACACATCCGTGCGACAAAGTGCATTTTTTCACATATCCAAAATGGCTGCTTTTCTGAAGAAAATCTGTGATATTTTCTTACTTTTACTGCAAACATAGGTTGTGGGTGCTCATTAGAACCGCCTCAACGAGGCGGTTCTAACGAGTACCCACAACTAAGGCTGGCACGATTAATCGTATAATCGATTAATCGATCGATAAATTCAACAAAAATGATTATCATTTCTGATTTGCTTTTAATCGATTACTTGATAGGTACAATTTACTACCCAAAGTTATGCCTAAAATAGCTGGATGAGTGGCAAACAGTTCAGACCCTGATGAGACGCCGCATTCTGCGGCGTCTCATCTGGGTATACACTGTTTGCTCAGGCCTGTCTGTTCAAATATACATATGGTAAAGTGCAACATATGGTAAGAGTCATACTCAGAAGAAAGCTAGACAGGTAAAAGTATGCCAAAAACCTTAGCGATTACTAATCGATTATCGATCGCAATGACCAGACTGATAATCGATTATCTTTTCAGCTCCGATTAGCCAGCCCTACCCACAACCTATGTCTTGGCGCAGAAATAAGACAAATAATAATGTATACCCCTGTTAAACAAAGTTTTCTCTACATGAAGTGGGGTTTATGATGGATTTGTTTACTTGATGAAGTATGCAGTATCATCAGGTTAAGAAAACCCCTCTTAACCCCAGCTGATAAAGAGAAAAGTGGGGTTAAAGGGGGTATTCATTGTTTTCCTTATTTTTGCTCAAAATCATAGATTGTGGGTACTAGTCAGAACTTCTAATGAGCACCAACAATCTATATCTGGAGTAGAAATAAGGAAAATATTGAAGATTTTTGTCTGAAAAATGCTAGAGATGGTTCTAACAAGCACCAACAATCTATATCTGGACTGGAAATAAGGAAACTATTGAAGATTTTCATCTCAAAAATGATAGTTCTAGATATGAGAAAGATGACATTTCAGCGTACAGGTGTCGTTTCCTGATATCGACCCAGAAGGAGACTGCTCCTAACTGCTCTGAGCACAGATACGGAAGTAATGTGTCTTGCAGAAATTCAAAGATGCAAGGAAGATCTAAAGTCAATTAGAGCTGTACAGAAGCCTTCTAAGTTGATGTTCCTGTTGTGGTTAACCCATTTTGTACTGAAAACTCCAAAATGGGTAGTTGGCAAACAGTGCAGGCCCAGATCAGACGCCGCAAAATGTGGCGTCTGATCAGGGCCTACACTGTTTGAAAAACGTTCAGCCAGTTTTTTGTTTTTTTTTAAAGATTTTGAACATAACACAACCTGACACCCCTAAATTTCAAAATGGACTCCTGCCATATATGAGGAAGATTCCATTTGGTGCAAAACAGGTTAAACCCATTATGTTTAGAATGGAATAGTCTGCCTCATATAAAATGCAAGAAGGAGACCATCATGAAATTAACACTTATCCTGCTGAATAAACTAGAGCTGTCAGTGAAACTGACTAGGGCCCCGGCAGCGCTATCAGAAATTTGTGGACAGACAGACGGACAGACGGACGGACAGACAGACAGACAGACAGACAGACAGACAGACAGACAGACGGACAGACGGATGGACGGACGGATGGATGGACGGACGGACGGACGGACGGACAGAGTGATTACTATAGGGCACCCACACTTTCAGTGCGGGGCCCTAATTAATTTAGCCACACCCATTTCTGCCTATCAATCAATCAAATTAATTGATTTGTTTGTTTGATTTGATGTTTAATGTCCCATTCAACACTGTAAAGGTCATTTTGGAGACGTTGCTTCCAATTTTGTGGGACTTTTACCTGATATTGAGATGAAATAACATCTCAAGCCCTGTCGCCCAATGAAACCAATAGGGTTTATTAGCATGGACGGTCCGCCTTGCACTGCGGTTCCTGGACAGGCTTAGATCCTCTAAACGGTTTACCAGTACTAGTGTGCGGGCCGGATTCAGCTCTGCGTGGAAGCATCTTGCAGCCCATATATTTCTTCAAGCCCCTATGGGCGGGGGCGTTCAAATTAATTGATACAATGTATTGAATGACAGTGTAAATCCTGATCAAATGGCTTCCTCATTAAACCTCCTTGCTATGCTCTATCATTATGACAACACATCTGTGTGATATAGTGCATTTTCAAATCTCAATAAAAGGCTTTTTTTCTGATGAAAATTTGTGATATTTTTCTTATACTCCAAACATAGGTTTTGGGTGCTCGTTAGAACCGCCTCATTGAGGCGGTTCTAACGAGTACCCACAACCTATGACTTGGAGAAGAAATAAGCAAAACAATGTTTACCCGCATAAACCTCTGTTTATTCTCTATATAAAGTGGGGTTTAGGGTGTCTTTATTTCACGGACTTGTTCACGTGATTTCATTTGTTCTTGTATCTTGTTCTTTGTAGTTCACTAAGGCAAGCATCTTTTTTCCTGGCCAAACAGTTCCGAATAGAAATCGATAGCCTATAACTCTGCTACTGTAAGAGGATTACGTTATTTTTATGGAGTTAAATATGTTTCACTTTTTGTTTGTTATTCCGAAGATCATTGATTTATACATTTAATTATTAATATACTTAACTCCTTTAAGTCCTCTGATCATAGCTGGCTTATAGAGTAGCTCCGTCATAAGGGCTAGTTAAGTAAGAGTTTTCAGAAATAATTTGGCGATGTTTAGCTATTTTTTTACGTTTTTATACAGTAATGTTCCTAATTATTGGGACAGACAGGCCTATGGAAACAATGCAGACCCAGATCAGACTGAGACTCTGCACCTAAAGAAGCAGTCTGATCAGGGTCTTCACTGTTTGCTATTCCGTCGACACTTTTTGGACTCCTTGCTGGATTGTGAAATAAATTTGTTGAAATTTTAGGAGAATAAGGTGTCCGTTTTTTTTTTGTTTTTTTTTCTTCATAAATGTGTATGTTGTAAATACACCCACGCACTTTATGGCAGTACTACTGGGGCCGTTGAAAGCAGAAATTGTGATAGTTTAACAACAATGTTATATCCTAAAGAATATGTATTGATTATATAGAAAATTGTCATATGCATCAATTTTGCTTGGATCTTTAACCTTTAACCTTAACTACACCTTTGGCTAATTCAGCAGATGACAAATTGTTGGTATTTTTCTTATTTCAGAAAATAGAATTTGACATGTCATGCAAATTGTCTCCTTTGGAGATATCAAATCCTGATTTTTTTGAAAATCAAGATAAAATATTTCAAAATGTCGTCTGCTGATAAAAATAACCAAGATTGCAGAGCGTTAAGGTTTAATTCATCACCAATGTCTGAGATGGTCTTCTCATTAAAGGATAGATTGTATTGTTTACATCATGTAATGCCATTGTCTGACCAGGCATTACATTAACACTTAAAGCACTAAATACAAAAGAAGCAGACTAAATTTCTGATTTTTTATTTTTAATTATTATTTTGAAGAGAAAATAATGGTCAACATTTCATGTGAATCATCTGCTAGTGGATTCACATGCTAAGTTGATACTGATCTTCTCTGAGAAATAATAATAATAAAACAAAAAACAAAAAAAAACAACAACCAAAAAGCTAGGTGCTTAAGGGGAATGGGAACACCTGGCAGATTTTTCTGCCATTTTTCAAAGGGAGACAACTTTCGGGACTTCCTGTTTGCTTTTCTATAAGACCTGTCCCATTGACAAAGCGGTCTACTCTTAAAGGAAAGAATTTGCTCCTGAATTTGCTCCTCAGGAGCAAATTCTTCCCTTCAGAGTTGACCCCTACTGACATAGGAGACAAAAATACTTTTGCAAGAGTTGCCTCCCCTGAAGATGTTCCCATTCCCCTTAAGTGTTTCATGAATATATTCTGTTACATAAAAGCAATTTTCGACCGAATGATGCTGTGTTTAATAATAGGTCTTAAAGGTGCATTATTGTGAAAATGGTCGTTTTCATTCGTGTTTACCCTTCGCTCTGAACATGTGTTCGGAATTTCTGTTCTAAAAATAAATCTGTCACTTTACACATACATGGCGACAGTATCGTTACTTATGGCATGGCATTCAGCGTCATATTTTTTTCCTATTCAGGCATGGCCTAAGCAAACAAGGCCAAAAATGAACGTCCCATAATGTCATATTTGGGGATTCTATTTTTGTCACGAACTAAAAATAGATCTAACTAGTGTTCGAAACCTATTTAGGGAATCCCTCTCAAACTCGTTTACCTGTCATCATAATTGTTCACATTTTTGCATAAAAAAAGCATTCATTTGTATTGTTTTAAAGAAAAATGCCGGCTATATGTATTTTATTTTTGGAAGCATTTTTTCCAGATAGCTCAATAATGCACCTTTAATGAGCAGGCTTGTGTGTCCACATATAAAGTCCATACAAAATTAACATATATCAAAATTTATATACCGTAATGATCCTAATTATTGGGACTGATAGGCTTAAGCAACAATGCAGACCCAGATCAAACTGATCCTGCAGGAGCAGTCTGATCAGGGTCTACACTGTTTGCCATTCCATCTACACTTTTTGGTCTCCTCGCTGGATTCAAAATTCAAACAAACAAAACAGATCCAGATCAGAAGCCAGCTGATAAGGATCCATACTATTTTCTATTCCACTTCTGAATCCATGGCAAAAAATGGCTAAAAATTGGTGAAGAGCATAGCATGCCAAAATATTCATCATGGTAAGGTTTAATTGCTCGTTATATTGCTCTTAAGTGGAATGGGAACACCTGGCATATGTTTCTGCCATTTTTTAAAGGGAGACAACTATTGGGACTTCCTGTTTGCTTTTCTATAAACTTGTTCTGACTAAAAAAAGGGGTCTACTATTAAAGGAAAGAATTTGCTCCTCAGGAGCAAATTCTTTCCTTTAAGAGTTGACCCCTATTGACATGGGAGACAAAAATACTTTTTGCAGGAGTTGCCTCCCCTGAAGGTGTTCCCATTCCCCTTAAGTCAGAGGAAATGTTAATCACCTCCATGTCTGCGAAGTTTGGGATTTGTCTTCTTCACTTGTTCGTGAGTCTCCATCTTTGGGTGTAGAAAGTAGTCAGCATTTTTACCATATAGTTTGTATAGCTGTTGCTCATGCCAGAGAGCATCTGCAATTAGAAATGAGAATGAGCCTTTCTTCTTGGAGTCTCTTAAGTGGACTCTTCCACCTTTGCATTTGTATTTTGTTCATTCGTTTGTTTTGGAGTTTACACCCCTGTAAAGACTATTTAGCTCATATTGAGCCAGTCAATTAACATAACCACACTGCCTAGGTAGGCTTATCCACATAAACCATGACCAGTACACTGCGTTCTTTTGCCAGAAAGTGACAGTTGCCTTCTTCAATGGCCTTAGAAAAGACATTTGTGATCAATTTTCCATGAAAGAATGTTGCCGACCCTGGTGGTAGCGAAACTTATGGGACTGAGATATGGAGGCTGGCATTATATGGGTTCAGCTGAAAAAGCTTTGCATCACGAAAACACGCCTATTTAATTCTGACCCCCTTCAACCCTACTTTTATATAGTAAAACTGAATTTTACAGGGGTATACAAACCTTATTTTTCTTATTTCTGCTCCAAAATATAGATTGTGGGTACTCGTTAGAACCGCCTCACTGAGGTGGTTCTAACGTGAACTCTCAATTTATATTTTGAGCAGCAGTAAGAAAAACATCACATTTTTTCAGCTTAAAATTTTTGTTTTTTTTTGGCATTAAAGTGTGCAATATATTTGTAAAGGGGTGTGTGCGTAATGGAACAAGTGTGTCCAGGGCAGATTTGTTCAAAGCACTGTTAGCTTAACAAGCTTATTAGTGGTCGAAATGTTAACCTCAAAACAATGCAAGTACAATATCTACTACAGTGCAAAAGCTACTCACATTTTTCAGCAAAAAATATTAGTATAATTGCAATATTAGCAATTATATCAGAATGAGAAATGATACTGGTGACACATCATATGACATTCATACACCAGAACCTAGCTGTGATATGGGAAGTTAGTCCCTAGCTTACTTAGCTACACAATCCAAAGCATATTCATTTGTGGAAATAATCAAATCAGGAAGGGCATTCAAATCTTTAATGGTCTGAGGGAAGAAGGAATCTTTGTAAATGTCAGTTTTTGCAGTAGGGGTCTAAAACCCCAATGATACATGATTTCTATAGCACCTAGCTGGAGGAACAAGGTGATCTGTTGGAAGCTGATAGCTGCCTTTAGACCTTTGTATAAAAGTATGAGCCTACTGTGTCTCCTTTTCTTTAGAGACTTCCATCTTAATTTCCCAGTCATACTCCCAGTTTCAAAGAAGTACTTTCTTGTTACAAATCTAGCAGCTCTTTTCTGAAATTTTTCAATTTCTTCATTAAGGACCACTCCATTGGGACCTCAGATCCAGGGGCCCAGTTGTTCAAAGCAGTGTTAGCTTAACAAGCTCATTAGTGGTCAAACTGATAACTGTTATAGTAAGTTCAATATCTAAAATTTTTGGTATTTTTGCATCTGCAAAGGCTGCTCACATTTTTTAAGCAAAAATATTAGCATATATGCCATAATAAATGGTCAAAGTTTTAACGAAACATTAACTAATGAGGATATTAGTTTTGAACAATTGGCCCCTGCAGAGTTTTAACAATATGTTAACAACTGATGGCATGATGTTATATAGCCTTGCTACTTTATGATAAAGTGAGTTTGTAAATGATGTGGCCCATTTTATTAGTTACATAAACCTCGTTTATGACAGTAATTGATTTCTATCCTGGTATTTCATGTCATTAGCTTCTAAAAACAAACTTGTAAAATAAAACTTTGAAATCAAATACTGAATAATGTAGTTTTTCCTTAAAAGCTTTCTATTTCTGTACCACTCTGAGACAAAATATCTGGGCCCTGTTGTTCAAAGCTGACAGTCGTTTCTTAGCATCAACCATTCAGTGTGGCAAATAGAAAACTATCACATTACGATGACACACCCGTGAACATAGTGCATTTTTTGCATATCCAAAATGGCTACTTTTCTGATGAAAATCTTTGATATTTTTCTTATTAATGCTCAAAACATAGGCTGGGAGTGCTCGTTAGAACCGCCTCAGTGAGGCTGTTCAAATGAGTACCCACAACCTATGTCTTGGAGCAGAAATAAGAAAAATAATGTATATCCCCATAAACCCAAGTTTTCTCTATATAAAGTGGGGTTTATGGGGGGGGGGGTCTTGATTTCATGGACTTGTTCACGTGATGACAAAAACATGTCTATATAATTCTGACCCCTGGAGCCCCACTTTTATCTTGTAAAACTGTGGTTTACAGGGATATACATTATTTTTCTTATTTCGCCTCAAAACAGAGATCGGAAAAGCAGTTCTAATGAGTTCCCGCAATCTATGTTTAGAGCAGAAATATAAAAGATTGTGCAATTTTTAACAGGAAAATTTACATTTTTTGGTGGCAAAATTGTCAATACTTTGAATAGGCATGTTTTCGTAATGAAAAAGAAGAACTCATATAGTTGTATGGATGAGCATTCTGATGTGATGTTTTCTTGTCATTATGCCAACTGGCACCTCTTTGCATGCTCATACTCATGTCAAATTGAGTTTTGTTGTGTTCAGGTTTTACATTCCCATCAACACTATTTGGGTCTTTTTGTAGATGTTGCTTCCATTTTTGTAGGACTTCTACCTGACACTGAGATGAGATGACATCTCAAGCCCTACTGCCCAAAGAAACTGCTAGTTTGTTTGTTTGTTTTGAGGTTTAACATCCCCATCAACAATGTATAGGTCATTTTTGAGACGTTGCTTCCAATTTTGTGAGACTTTTACCCGACACTGAGATGAAATGACATCTCAAGCCCTGTTATCCAATGAAACCAATAGGGTTTATAAGCATGGATGGTCCGACTCGCATCGCTTTGCCTGAGCAGGCTTAGATTTTCTAAGTGGTTTACCAGTACTCTGTGTGCAGTCAGGTTAAGCTCTGTGTGAAAGCATCATGCAGTCTATGTATTTCTTCAAGCCCTGATGTGGGGGGGGGGGGGGCTCAATGCCATTGGTGCACACTGGTAGGAGCATGTGAAGTAAATAGGTTCAATACAGAAAATCAAAGAATTTCATACACTGTATGTACACAATACTGTATACTTAAAATCTTTATTGATATAATGTTGTTCTTATTAAGTGGTTGAAATTGTCATGTCATGAAACTTTATATTACATGTTTAACAGAGAAATAAAATAGCTTCTACCAGACATTAAGCTGGTATTCTCCTTTTTTCTGCAAAGAAATATTTCCTCTCAGCTGGGGATAGAAAAATCTTTAGCTGGAAGTACTTTTTTTGTATTTGATATGCAATTAAATCGCTATATTTCAACAAGTTTAAATCACTTTGTTGACATTCTTGACATCACTTAACCCTTATCTGGCTGTTCACACAACCCATACCTTTGCAAACAGTGTAGATCTTGATCAGATGGCTTCTTCAGCCATCTGATCAGGAACTACACTGTTTGACATTCAGTTCTAAATTTGTAGGAATAAATTTCATAAAGTAATCTGATTGGTTTAAAATCAGAAATGGGTGTTATTAAATCAATTACAGTTGAACTCCGATGGCTCGAACACCGATGCCTCGTTTACCATGGATGAGTCGAACCCTTTCTTTAGTCCCTAGCGAAATCCTCTACATAAGAAATAATGGGGGATAACTAAGGAGATTTTAGTCTTTTATCTTGCAAATGTATGCTGTGTGTACTCATGAGAATCGCCTCGATGAGGTGATTCTAATGAGTACACACAGCATGCATTTTCATTATAGAACACCGAAAAGATGTCTAAAAGAACCTCGTTATGCCTCCTGACAGTAACCTCAGTGGCTCGAACTACCCCTGTCTCGAACAGATTTTCGAGGTCCCAAAGGTGTTCGAGCCATTGAAGTTTGACTGTATTCAGCAGGATAAGGGTTAAATGGCGTCTGTGAAGATATCAACAAATGTTCAGAATGTGTACATCGTGAGCTGTCTCATCAGGCCTTACACTGATTGCTTTGCTTGTACTGAGGTTTTATATCCCCATCAACACTGTTTCAGTCACTTTGGAGACATTGTTTCCAATTTTGTGGGACTTTTACCCGATATTGAGATGGAATGACATCGCAACCGCCCATAGGGGCTTGAAGAAATATATGGGCTGCATGATGCTTCCACGCAGAGCTGAATCCAGCCTGCACACTAGTACTGGTAAACCGCTTAGAGGAGCTTAGCCTGTCCATGAACCGCGGTGCAAGGCGGACCATCCATGCTGATAAAACCTATTGGTTTCATTGGGTGACAGGGCTTGAGATGTCATTTCATCTCAATGTTGGGTAAAAGTCCCACAAAATTGGAAGCAACGTCTCCAAAATGACCTTTCCAGTGTTGACGGGGACATTGAACCTCAAATCAAACAAACAAATCTCAAACCCTACCCCCACCCAAAGAAACAAAAATAAGGTTTATTTGCAGGATTGTCCAACTCACACAACTTTCCCTTGGAAGGTTTAGACTTCCAAGCAGTTTACCAGTAGTTTCAGCTCTGTGTTGAAGCACCATGCAGCCCAATCTACTTCCTAATCCCTGATAACTTTCCCTAACTCTTATCCTGCTGTTTACAACAACCTCTACCTTTGCAAACAGTGTAGATCCACATCATATGGCTGCCATCTGATCAGGATCTACACTGTTAATAGTGTAGATCCAGATCATAAAGCCATCTGATCAGGATCTACACTGTTAATAGTGTAGATCCAGATCATAAAGCCATCTGATCAGGATCTAAACTGTTTGACATTCAGTTTGTGAGTTGAAAGAAAACATTATATCATGTAATCTGATTGGCTGATAATCAGAAAATGCTGTGTCTAATTAAAATATTCAGCAGGATAAGGTTGGCAAGAATGGATGTGTCAAAATTCAAAGACAGAAGAGGCCACTTCACAACCTTAATCCTTATCCTGCTGAATAAATTAATTTGCCACTTCGATTTCTGACTATCAACCAATCAAATAACTTGAAATAATGCATTCATTCAAATTCACAAACTGAATGACAACAGTGTAGAGCCTGATCAGATTCAGATGGCTTCTGTAGAGGCCATCTAATCAGGATCTACACTGTTTGCAAAGGTAGGGGTTGTCATGTTCATCAGGATCTTAGAGACAAATGAGCCGGAGAACAGCATTCCCTACAATTTACATGTGTGCCTAGCGAAGACTCAGATGAGCCTGCGCATTCTCGCAGTCTGATCAGTCTTTGTTGTGATCTTGAAGGATAGCTAAGGGCCCAATGTTCCTTCATGCAGCAAGAGAAGTCTGATCTGATTCTTCGCTGGGCACATATGTAAATTGCAGAAAATGCTGTGCCCCGGCTCAAATGGTAAACAGAATCTTATATACGCCTGGTCATTTCATAAAGTCCCATTTCAATAATGTCATATTTTTAATTAATTTTTTTTTTTTTTGGTTTTACAGCCCTTTCAAGATTTACTTACATCCAGCCGATTGTTAATCAGAGGTGAGCAAAAACCGGAGTACCCGGAGAAAAACCGCCTGATCTTCCATCGCAAAACTTGGCGTCTCACATGTGCCCCAAGCCAGGCTGGAACCACAGTGGCGAGATATCTTATGATTTTGAGTCAGCACTCTTATCCACTTAGGCCATTGAGGTCCGTCAATATTGTCATATGAAATGACCACAAATGTAAGATCCTCAACATAGGACAGTTGCCCTCGCCCATCAGGGCTTAAAGAAATAGATTGGGCTGCATGATGAGACGCAGAGCTGAAACCGACCTCACACTAGTACACATGTACTGGTAAACTGCCTAGCAGGTCTAAGCCTGTCCAGGCAGAGTGGTGTGAGTTGGTCCATCCATGCATATAAACATTTTTGGTGTCACTGAGATGTCATTTCATCTCAATGTCAGGCAAAAGTCCCACAAAATCAGAAGCAATGTTTCCAAAATGACCTAAATAGTGTTGATGGGGATGTTAAACCTTATATCAAAATCAACACAGGACATACCTTCTGGAACTTGCATAGACTTCCCATCATCATCATTATCATCATCATCATCATCATCAGGAACTATATCAGGAGTTGCTGACACAGCAGATAAGGCTGGTTGGAACCCTGTTCCCCTGCGCCCTTTCCCAGAATCTGATGATCTGGGTGGTGCCCCAAGTGTGGTACTGTCATCTTCCTTTTTCTGACTTGGCAGACTTTTGGTGGTGTTGACTGGGACAGACTTGTCTTTCTTCACTGTCTTTTTGTCCTCCTCTAAAAATAAAATGCCACAAGTTCTTATGACAAAAGCAAACAACGATCTCTCAAGGCAGCATAACGAGAAGACATCTGATCAGTCGACTTCAGACAAAACCTACAAAAAGACCTGCTCAACCAACGAAGATTCAGATCAGCCTATGAGGCTGATCTGAGTCTACGCTGGTTGCACAGGACTTATTGTAGCCTTTGATGTATAGTGACTCATTTTGTTATCAATAGCATGGAAACTTTTGAAAAACAAAACCTCTCTTGGAGATGGAAGGGCTTCATAATTATACAGAAAACAGCAACCCCAATGATGTCTGATATAAAGGTTACAATTCTCTTTCCTGCAAACATTTCTTCATTATTTTCGAGGCTCAGAAATAGGTAAAATCTGCGTTTTGCAAGACTCCAATGCATTTAACATAGACAGCTACGGGCTGTCCTGCATTCTTCATGAGAGCTTTCTCTTGCTGTATTTATTGTCTGTGTGCTAGATACTCCATGTTATGATCACATGGCTAAAGTAAAGCCCTCTTTAAGTTGGTTTTGCCAAGCTATCAATTAACCCTAACGTCTTGCTTTGCCACACCGATCTCTGACTTCCATCCAAAGAAATTACTTGATATAATGTATTCATTCCAATTCCCAAACTGAATGACTATATTATTACACTTACAGAATAGATCCCTACAAGATGGTTTCTACAATGTTTGCAAAGGTAGGGGTTCTTGTGATCAGCAGGACAAGGGTTAGCCCTTCTCTGACTGAACATGACAACCCCTGCCTTTGCAAACGCAGTGTAGATACAGATCAGATGGCTTCTGAAGAACCCACCTTATCAGGATCCACACTGTTTGTTATGCAGCTTGTGAATTGAACAAATACATTTTTATGACAATTGACCATGATAAACCATGGTCAACCAAAGTAGTATTTTTTACTCTCTTTCAAACCATTGACAACCATGCTTGACCATGATGACAACCATGGTGCCCATGGTTGACCAAGACAAAATGTGATACAGATATTCTTTTTTTTCATAGCATTTGACGACCATGATGACAACCATGGTGATCATGGTTGACCAAGACAAAATGTGATACAGATATTCTCTTTTTTTCATAGCATTTGACAGCTGACCATGAAAACACATGGTAGGCCACCAAAAACCATGATGACCATGGTGTCAACCATGGTGACCATGATTGACCAAGAAGAAAAGTGTGATACAGATATTCTTTTTTTATAGTATTTGATGGCCGACCATCAAAAACCATGATGACCATGGTCAACCATGGTAAATACTGCTTTGCCTGGGCCTGATCACCAGTCAGATGCGCATCCGAATGAGCTACCGAGGCCGGCAAAAAATTCTGTCTGCTTTGTCATCTGCTGGTTACTTTACAACTCATGAATACAAAAACTGTGGACCCAGATCAGACTGCTCCTCTAGGAGCAGTCTGATCTGGGTCCACACTGTTTGGTTGTATGCAAAAATATTTCTGAAAAGTTTGCAAAAAGATTCAGCAGATGACATAAGCAGACACCATTTTACAGACTGTTGTTTTCCTCTGCATCTTAAGGGTTAATTGAAATAAAAGCTTTCCATAAAATTTTACAAAGACGAGTTTTTCTTTTCAAGTGAACCCAAAAGGATTATTCACATCTTATGTTACAAATTACTTTGCTTCAAGAAATTTTACTGCAGCTCACAGAAGCATCTTGAGAAAAATTAGACATCATTAATGCCCATTTTAAACTGAATTTCAATGGAATCTCCCACCTTACATGTAGCTAGAACCTATTTCCAAATTTAGGAGTGTCAGGTTGAATTTGTGAAATACTTTTGTTTGTTTCTTTGATTTGAGGTTTTACGTCCCCGTCAACACTGTAAAGGTCATTTTGGTGATGTTGCTTCCAATTTTGTGGGGCTTTTACCCGACGTTGAGATGAAATGACATCTCAAGCCCTGTCGCCCAATGAAACCAATAGGGTTTATTAGCATGGACGGTCCGCCTCCCACCGCTTGTGAATGTTTGTCAGCCTCGATAGCGCAGTGGTTAGCGCGTTCGACTCATGATCGAGAGGTTGTGCGTTCGAATCCGCCACCGGTATCGAGGTGTGTCCTTGGGCAAGTCACGTAATGACACTGCCCCACTCCACCCAGGTGTAAATGGGTAGCAGTGGTGTAAAAGCCACTGCCTCTCTCTCTCGCGCGCGTGAAAACACCCGGAATGAGTGTTCGAGAGGATTCAATAAGCTTAAAGCTTTCATCGCAATCGAACTAAAATAAATTAGTATAAACTAATGTTTGTCAGAAGTCCTTAATCCAAAAAAAACAAATGTTGTGGATGTTTGTTAGAATCGCCTCGGCGAGGCGATTCTAACAAACATCCACAACTTTTTGTTTCTTGAAGTAATCAAGGGAAAGAGCCCTTTCTTACGTATTAACCTACTCCTTACTGGGATTCTTTATATAGGCAAATACACTGCAGCGGCAAGTTGATAGGGAAAAAATACTGGCGTTATGGCGAGGGTTCTCTGTATAACATTATTTTAACCCTTCTCTTGCTGAATATTCAGTTTAGCCACACCCATTTCTGACTTTGAACCAATCAGATTACTTGATGTAATTTATTCCTACAAATTCATAAACTGAATGTCAAACAGTGTAGATCCTGATCAGATGGCTTCTTCAGAAGCCATCTGATCTGGATCTACACTGTTTGCAAAGATAGGTGTTGTCGTGAACAGCAAGATAAGGGTAATACAAAATACAGTCTTCCCTGACCTTTCTAGTGTTTCAAGAAGAAAATCTAATCTTCATCTTTATAAAATGCTTGACATTTAATGTGAATCATCCCCAGCAGATGATTTACATGTAATGTCATTGCTTTTTTCTCTGCAAACCAGAATGAAACACTTTGAAAATGCTGTCAGGACTTGTAGTATGTGTTAAAGCAGGTTTCCCTGTGCACCTACCTATATTTAAAATTTACAAACAAGAGATCAAAAGACTAACAATATTCAATGTCAAACTGGAAACATTATCCTGTGCAAACTTGATTCTCCCCCTTCATTATATGACGAAGGAAAATGAATTGCTTCCCTTCCACAACAACCTTATGATCTGGCTCAGTTGTTGAAGTTTTTTTTTTTTGGTTTTGGTTTTACGGCCCTTTCAAGACTATTTCACTCATATCGAGCCGATCGTTAATCAGAGGTGGGCGAAAACCGGAGTACCTGGAGAAAAACCACCTGACCTTCCGTTGCAGAACTTGGCGTCTCACATGTGACCTGTTGAAGTTTTAATGTAATGTTAAATAACAGATGTGTTAGCTTTGAATGATAGTGTGACAGACTTCAAACTTGCTAACAGGCATCGCATATTTTACTTTTCACTTCAGACTATTCCATCAAGAAGGGTTGTCATGTAAACCTCCCTTCCAAAAGGGGCAGTTGTCATATTCTGGCCAAAGAAAGTCCATTGCACTGGTTAACAGCTTATGTCTAAAAGCCTGCCCAGGAAAAGGGTTGTCAGAGAAACTGACAGACTCAACATGACCAAAATAGTGTTTACTGGCCCCTTTAACTCCAAACCAATCAAACAAAAATTTATTCGTTATACCCCCTTTTCTGAAAAAAAAATCCTTCCTTCTTTCACGAATCCTGTGAATGCAACTACCTTTTTTATTTATTTGCCTATGGTGACCAAACTTGGTATAAACATTGCTTACGGACTGCAGATGTGCGTGAAGTTATCAAAATTTTGATATGTTCTCCTGGGGTCATGGGGGTGAGGTCAAAGGTCAAATTTAGCATGTGCATGAAGGTATCAAAATTTTGATCTCTCCCATGGGGTCATGAGGTGAGGTCAAAGGTCAAATTTAGAAAAAGCAGGTACAGTAAAATTCCTATATTAAGACCACCTTTGGTGCTGTTCAAAAGTGGTCTTTAAGACCACTTTTGAACAGTCCCAAAGGTGGTCTCTAACCAGAGGACATTGTAAGCAGAAAACACAAAGAAAGAATAACTGCAACCTACTAAACAAGCTTTTTAAAGCATTTATTTCCTTGGGGCCATGTTCCTCCCTGGGGCCATGTTGCGGTCAAGGTCACAAAAAAGTAGCCCACTGCCATCTACATACCATGTACTATCCACATGCAAAGTTTCAAAAGTGTAACTTAAGTATACGATAAAGTCCTACTTTTTGACCTTTGACCCTGGGGCCATGTAGGGGTCAAGGTCACAAAAAAGTAGCCCACTGCCATCTACATACCAAGCACTATCCACATGCAAAGTTTCAAAAGTGTAACTTCAGTGGTTGCAGAGGAGATCCATTTACAAGAAACGTGACGGACAGACAGACAGACAGACGGATGGACAGACAGACTGACGCCCACTCAGCTCTGGTACGAAAACAATATACCCGATTTTTCTTTGAAACGTGTTTGTGAGAGTCCCAAAGGTGGTCTCTAACCAGAGGACATTGTAAGCAGAAAACACAAAGAATAACTGCAACCTACTAAACAAGCTTTTTAAAGCAGAATTAGACTGAATTTTAGGTGGTCTTAATAGCCGAATTTTACTGTATTTGTGATGGTGCTCCATCTCTTGTTTAGTTTATTATACCCGCTTTTTCGAAGAAAAATCGGGTATATTGTTATCGTATCAGAGTTGAGTGGGCGTCAGTCCGTCTGTCCATCCGTCTGTCCATCTGTCTGTCTGTCCGTCACATTTCTTGTAAATGGATCTCCTCTGCAACCACTGAAGATACACTTTTGAAACTTTGCATGTGGATAGTACATGGTATGTAGATGGCAGTGGGTTACTTTTTTGTGATCTTGACCCCAACATGGCCCCAGGGTCAAAGGTCAAAAAGTAGGACTTTATCGTATACTGAAGTTACTCTTTTGAAACTTTGCGTGTGGATAGTACATGGTATGTAGATGGCAGTGGGCTACTTTTTGTGACCTTGACCCCAACATGGCCCCAGGTTCAAAGGTCAAAAAGTAGGACTTTATCATATCTTCTAAACTGTTGGGATTGCACTTCCGAAACTTGATTAGTGAATAGCCCTTGGAATGTAAAACATATTGGAATACTTTTCGTGTGACCTTGACCACAATATGGCCCCAGGGTCAAAGGTCAAGAAGTAGGACTTTATCATATCTTCTAAACTGTTGGGATTGCACTTCCGAAACTTAATTAGTGGATAGCCCTTGAAATGTAGAACATATTGGACTACTTTTTGTGTGACCTTGACCCAAACATGGCCCCAAGGTCAAAGGTCAGAATAGAAAAAAGCGGGTATTTGCGATGGTATACCATCAACTGCGCGATCTAGTTTTCATTCTATGCTTGCTAGACTAGATACAGCTTTTTGGGCTGATTATTTATCAAAAGACCACAGTAAGCTTTTCAATGCTTAAGTCCATGCGACATGTCGGAAAACCAAAACCAGGTAATGGTTATTTATAGAAAACAGCTGCACTTTTGTTATGGATGCATAAGAGAACAATCTATAGAATCTAGACTGGAATCATGGGTTGGGCTTGGCAAATGGTGTAGACCCAGATCAGATGCCGCAAAACGCGGCATCTGATCAGGGTCTGCACTGTTAGCTCACAGAAAATTAAGGGTTAAACGAAACAGTCTATATTAAAGTCCTCTTCTGGACAATAATTGTTCTTGTCTACACTCAAAGACAATTGACCCGCCAGTACTTTCAGTGCTTTGATTAATGTTATGTAAGTCCTGAAGTACCGAATCATTGTAACTACTTCCTCATCCTTTCTGTTGTGAGTGGTTTTTTATACATCTTGTTTCATCATTACGATAACATAGTGCATTTCATTCACATCACCAAAATGGCTACTTTTCAGATGAAAATACGTGATATTTTGCTTATTAATACTGTTAACGTAGGTTGTGGGTGCTCGATAGAACCGCCTCATTGAGGCGGTTCTAACGAGTACCCACTACCTATGTCTTGGAGCAGAAATAAGCAAAATAATGTAAACCCCGTAAACCCCAGTTTTCTCTAACCCCAGTTTTCTCTATATAAAGTGGGGTTTAGAGGGGTGTTCATTTCACAGACTTGTTCGCGTGTTGTGTGCTTTTCCTCTGGGTGCCACTGGGAGTCTGTATATTGGTAAAATTTTACCACCAATAAATGAAATTTTTGAGATAAAAATCCTGATATTTTTCATATTTCTGGTCAAAATATAGATTTTGGGTACTCGTAAAAATATTGTATACCAGCTCTGGTCATCTTCATTTTTCTTGTGGTCCAAATTACCATATAAAATCTTAAAAATTCAGACACGTTGAGGACTTGCTTTAATTTTTCAAATTTTTTTATCAAATTTGTTTCACGGTCCAGCAAGGAGTCCAAAAGGTGCAGATGGAATAGCAAATGGTGTAGATCCTGATCAGACTGCTCCAAATGTTGCCAGTATTCAGATGGTACTGCCCAAGTAGACTGCTCCGAAAGGATTAGGCCTATCTGACCCAATATTTAGGATCATTATGATAATATGAAATATAAATTTTTAGTCTCCTGGGCATATTCAAAATTTCATCCATATATGTCATGCCATCTTGTCTTGTCTTGTTAATAACTTCTGCCATTTTGAGGCACACCTCTACTTAAGGGGTACAGTAACCCTCCAAACCCATCACCAGATATGAAATTGCTGTTTATTAATTATTAATATAACGATGTAAAATGAGCTCAGGGTTCCAGAATTCAGCAGATTTTGCCACGAAATTTCACAATAAGTCCGGTAGGCCTATTGTCATTAAGTACAGAATAGGAATAAAATCCAACACTGCTTAGGTAAAAACTGTCACCAGAAATAATGCCAATCAGGTAGCATCATAAATGTCCCACCACCATTGTATCACATGGAGTGCACTTCATCTGCCACAGCTAGTAAAGGTTGTGCAACACATGTTCACATAAGTAGCACAAGGGTGTTTGTTTGTTTGATTTGAGGTTTAACGTCCCCATCAACACTGTATAGGTAATTTTGGAGACGTTGCTTCCAATTTTGTGGGACTGCTACCCGACATTGAGATGAAATGACATCTCAAGCCCTGTCGCCCAATGAAACCAATAGGGTTTGTACGCAAGGAAGGTCAGACTCGCACCGCTCTGCCTGGGCAGGTTTAGATCCTCTAAGAAGTTTACCAGTACTCGTGTGCGGTTGATTTCAGCTCTGCGTGGAAGCATCATGCCGCCAATCTATTTCTTCAAGCCCCGATGGGTGGGGGCTGGGCAACATTGTGAGCATAAAACTATATAGAAAAATTGAAGGAATAATATAATATACATACTAAGTGATTGCTTGCATATCTGTCGAAATTCCTCTTCTTTTGCTGCTTTCTTTGCCTTTTCAGCCTCTTTTTGCTGAAAAATACAATGTGCAAAATACAGTGAAATCCCGCTGTTAAGATCACCTAAAATTTGGACTAATTCTGCTTTAAAAAGCTTATTTTGAAGGGTGCATGTAATCTTTCTTTGTGTCTGCTGCCCACAGTGTCCACTGGTCAGGGACCACCTTTGAGGCTGTTCAAAAGTGGCCTTAAAGACCACTTTTGAACAGTCCAAAAGGTGGTCTTAATATAGGAATTTTACTGTATGTAATTTTTACATCTGCTCCTCTCTATAACACTGATCCTTATTGCACACTTTTGGTTAAGCCTTATACAGCTGATATATTAATCCACACCTATCTGTGGCTATCAACCAATCAAATTACAGTAAAATTCTGCTATTAAGACCACCTAAAATTAGGTCAAATTATGCTTTTAAAAGCATATTTAGATGGTTTCAGTTACATTTTCCTAATTTTTTCTACATTCAGTATTTTCTAGTAGAAGACCACCTGTGGGACTGCTCAAAAGTGGTCTTAAAGACCACTTTTGAACAGTCCCAAAGGTGGTCTTAATATAGGAATTTTACTGTACTTGATATAAACTGCATGACAAACAGTGCAGATGCTGATCAGATGGCTTCTGCTCTGGATATACACAGTTTGTGGGCATTCAGCTGGATAAAAGTTAAATCTAGCCTACCGTAATTGAGGCAATGGTAACGAGTATGTCTCGGAGCAGAAATAAGAAAAATAATATATACCCCCGTAATTAAGCCACATTTTTCTCTATATACAGTGGGGTTATGTGGGATGATCTTTTTACGGACTTGTTCACATGATGTGTGTTTTCAGTTTACTGAATGTGTTACTCATGTTACTGCATGTGTAAGTTATCACATAGTGGCATGTGTTATCACATGTACGTGTTATCACGTGTACGTGTTATCGCATGTGTGTCTTTATCATAATGCAGATGTGGGTCATATTGCAGATCTGCTGTGGCCATATGGCAAGACCGAAACTCATCAATATTGTATACTGTCAGATAGACAGAAAGCTAACTAGTGGTCATAAACCTAAATATCCAAAGGGAAAACTTCATAAATGAATAATATAAATATTCCATTATATGTATTGAATTCCAATATCTGGACAGGGCAATTGTGAACTAAAGACAAACATTTGCTAACCATTATATCTGCTTGCCAGACTGTTCCTGCATATAAATCCTAGCAGTTTCTTTGGGCGGTAGGGCTCGAGATGTCATTGCGCTGCGTACCAACGCAGCGCCATTTGTAATGAGTTTGAGACACGGACTATGTAATCATGAAACTTGACTTTTCAATGATGTAAGCGAATTGTCAGTTACCGAAGTTCGCGTTATTGATAAAATTAAAGCACATTTTTTAACAATTTTAATTTGCTACTACGTTCAATTATACATTTGAAATCTGAATTTTTGCCATTCACATTCTATTTTTGATACATTCTGGATTTTTAATAACGAACTATGTTTTTTGTTTAAATCATCGAAAGGGTATTCGGTTTTGATTATTATTTTATTTTCAGTCAGTACAGTCCTGAATATACTCCTGATATTTCATTGTTGAATTATCCCAAAATTAAAATTCATTGTTTGAACTGGATGACAGTATGACTACGTGTGTTTAAAATAGATGCCAGTGCTTCTACACAGAATAGTACAATCTACGGTTTAAACGTATCCCTTTCGATTCCAATGATTGTTTACTGCGCAATATTTAAGCCTGTTACCACAGCAAAGGTTAACCCTTTCAACCCTGAAGTCCGGCACAGATACTTATGCAAACATGTAGATCCTGATGAGATGGCGCACAATGAGCCACCTTATAGCGATATATAACTTGTTACCCTGATGACTCTTTTAAGCTAGATACTGTATAAAGTGAAATAGACGTGCCCAAAGTCAGTGATGGTAGAGTCCACGCCGATAACTCAGGGGTGGAAGGGTTGAAGGGTAAATATATCAAAGCACTGACAGCACTGATAGGTCGAGTATCTCTTAGTGTAGCTTGAAGAAAACTGGCCCTGAAGGGGAACTCGAACTGTTTCGTTTAACCCTTTACCGTAAGCAAACAGTGTAGACCCTGATCAGACACCGCGTTCTGATATGGGTCTACACTGTTTGCAAAACCCAACACATGATTGCAGTCGAGGGGCCAGTTGTTCAAAACTAACGATGTCGTTAGTTAACGTATCGTTAAAACTTTGATCTTTAAATATGGCAAATATGCTGAAATATTTGCTAAAAAATGTATGCAGATTTTGCGGACGCAAAAGCTGCTCACATTTTTTCAGCAAAAAAACCAAACTTTTTGATATTGTACTTGCTACAAGAGTTAACAATATGACCACTAACGAGCTCGTTAAGCTAACGATGCTTTGAACAACTGGTCCCAGATTCTACAGATAATTCTCGTAGATGTAAATAATGCGGGTTTTTTTTTTTTGTTGTTGTTGTTGTTTGATTTGAGGTTTAACGTCCCCGTCAAGACTGGAAAGGTCATTTTGTGGGATTTTGACCCGACACTGAGATGAAATGACATCTCAAGCCATGTCGACCAACGAAACCAATATGGTTTATATTTATAAGCATGGACTTGCACTGCTTTACATGAGCAGGCTTAGTTCCTCTAAGCGGTTTACAAGTCCTCGTGTAGGGTCGAATTTCAGCTCTGCGTGGTAGCATCATGCAGCCCATCTATTTCTTCAAGCCCCGATGGGCGGGGGCCGCCCGACATTGAGATGAAAAGACAACGCAAGCCCTGCCGCCCAGTGAAAGCAATAGGGTTTATAAGCATGGACGGGCCGACTCGCAACGCCTTGCCTGGCAGGCTTAGATCCTCTAAGCGGTTTACCAGTACTCGTGTGCGGGTCAGTTTCAGCTCTGCATGGAAGCATCAAGCAGCCCATCTATTTATTCAAGCCCCGATGGGCGGGGGCGTTTTTTTTTGTGTAAATGACCCCTACACAAAAAAATTGAGCGTTCAATATCCTTCGGAAGCTAGGAATATATTGTAGAACTGAAAAGCTCTAAGACATAGGCGGTTCAACGGGTACCAGCTGCTTATAAAATACGCTGTTCATGTCGTTCTGTGTAAAATATGAATTTGTGAAAGACTTATGTGATCCCATGAACTGGAATTTTCAGGATATATGGATTAGTGATTGGACTATCAGTTGGTGATATCTCATTCGTGAGTTTGAACTTATATCAGACTTGACTTCATATCTATATATTCTTCTTTCATAACATAGATATCTCCATTAAATGGCCATACTAACTTGCCCTGCGGCCATTAGTCAGTACTCTATTGTTAAAGTAATCTATTGTTAAAGAATCACTCAGGAGACGGGTCACGCTGGAATTGTATCGAAACAAGGGAAGCAACTCTGATACGACCAATATATCTATTGCAACAACTGCACCATGGGAACAAATACCGATCTTATTGAAATGGAAGATACCCTGAAACAAAAATACAAGAATATTATCACCCAATTGTCGCATCTTGAACTTAAGAATTTTAAGAAAGGGGACTACAAAAACCTCGCTTTAAACGACATTCAACAAGCGAATCCTGGGTATAAAAACCAAAGGCAACTAGAAGAGACAGCACAGTGCATTGCAAACGCCATCGACAGAGAAGCAAGTGCACAACTCAAGAAGAGAAGTCGTGAGTCGATACCAGGGAAAATGGCCACAGCTCTATTGTCCTCAACAGTCATCAACGACCTCGATAACACTCTTGATATGGACTCTTCTCAAACGCCCATCGATACTTGTCATACTGATGAAGATTATGATACCAGCGATCGGAACGACACGGCGGACGAAACCTACATCCTTGGTGATACCAAAACACAGGAATTAAATACTTCAGCATCTCAAAGTGACACTGAATCCAATCAGCCATTGGACGATAGTGTAACTGTACTTAAACAGGTGGCAGCACAGAATGATAATCGCAAACAAAGTGATGATACCAAAAACAGTTCAAAGTGTTGCAAAACATGTAAAGTGAAACAAAAATCTAAAAGGTCACACGAGCAAATCCAGTGCTCGCTCTGTATGAACTGGTTTCATGAGATATGTGTTGGAATTGCCAAAGATCAACCAGTTGGTTTGTGGCTATGTCTAATCTGTCGAGAAATTCCTAATAATGTACAAAATGAGATCGAATGTATCAAAACTGATGTTCATGAACTCCAAAACACTACGAAGCAGATATTAAACGCAGTTTGTGACTTATCTGTAAAACTGGAAAACAGCATCGGTGGACTAAATGACCAAATCGTTGCATTAGGCAAACAGGTGAAATCCAACGATAAAAGTATGAGGGATGCAATACAAAATATTACAAATGAAACTAGCAATGTAAAAAAGACCCTTGAACAGAAGTCGTGCCAAATAATCAATAAATCCGTAACGATTCTAGATAAACTCAAGACACATACGGAAAATACTCTACTTAATAATTCAAAAGCGAATAATACACCTGACCAGAAAGGGAACCAAGTTTCAAAACCTACTGTCAACGCAGATTCAAATAAACCTACTGGTGCTCAAAACCACAAACAACGGTCTCCAGCAAAACAGAGATTTAAATCCAATAGCAATCAAAAAGTTAAATCGTTGACACAAAAAACAACCACCAACACCCAACATCAAGTACGACAAGAAGAGAGAATCGACTTAACAGAAGATGAACCGATACCAGCAATCTCTACGGCCAATCGGACTAAGAAAATCAATCAATCAACACTCATAATTGGAAGTTTGTTACTCAAAAATGTTAAAGTCAGTGATCTCAACAAATCTACAGCAGTCCGAACATTTCCCGGTGCTACAATAGATATAATCAAAACTAAACTCGCCGAATTCAACCTAGATGATTGCAAGACTATTATACTTATGATTGGAGGTAACGATGCCGATAATGGAATGGATCTAGAAGCATTCGCTGAAAAATATGAGGACCTCTTGACATGCCTTCTCGAAAATGATCATAACATAATTGTAATAGGATTATTACCAAGAGCAACAGTAGATCTAAGTTCGTATAATAACAAACTACTTCAGCTTTGTGAAACATATGAAACCAAGTTTATCGATAACTATGACAGCTTCCTCCTAGCCTCGGGAGATTTACCGGAGTCGTATTATGCTAAAGACAGGGTTCATATTAATAATTATGGCACAACGAAACTCCTCTCAAATATAGACAAAGTGCATCGAGTTACACGACAGGGTAAATCTCCCTCTTCAAACAAGCCTCTGGGCATGTATCGTCCCTCATCATTCCCAATGAGGAGTAAGCAAGGACCTAATAACGGTTTCCGACCCACCTCAAACTTCTGCCATATATGTAAGAGAAAAGGACACGGAACCGAAGATTGTTGGTTTAACGGCAGGAATGATGGATGGTCAGGCAGGCATTTGCGGTAGGAAAGCACTGAGCGTAAAAAATCTTTAGGTAGCTTCAATTCTGACACAAAGGTCAATACTTATAATGCCTTTTCGCCTCTAGCAATTGATGCTGATGTTAACACTAACGGGGCCACGAACCATACTGACCAACCATCAGTCCAGCCCGTAAATCATAGCTCAATTACTCAGACTACTGACAACTCGTCTTCTAACAACAAAGTCAGCTCAACATATATGCAAAATTTGCAAACTGAAATAAATAAAACTGATTTATCATTTTCCGCCAAAGGTCTCCATGTCACAAATTTGAACATCAGACATATTCTACCAAACGTTGATGAGCTCCAAATTACAATGAGTACTGAAAACTGCCATGATATTCTCGGTATATGTGAAACATTTTTGGATCAAACCGTAAGTGATACTCAGTTAAATCTTAGGGGCTTTGAATTCTTTCGCAAAGACAGATGCGAGACACAGCACAAATCTGGTGGTGGAATTATGCTTTATTATCGAAAAACCTTAAATTGTAGACGTCGATCTGAGATTGAAATTTCCAACATTGAAACAATTTGGTCGGAAGTCACATTACCTAACTCTAAACCGTTTCTAATATGCACGGTGTATCGTCCCCCAAGTGCTACATCTGAATGGATTGATATGTTTGAGGACGAATTGTCAGTAGCTCAGTCAGCATGTACTGAGATTATAATAATGGGAGATATAAATATAGACTACCAATCTTGTTCTAATAACAAGTGGCTAAATCTAGTGCAGCTGTTCGATCTCACTCAGCTGATAACCGAACCGACAAGAATAACTCAGACTTCATCAACTCTTATCGATCACTTATATACTACTAATCCTGACAATGTTGTAGAATGTTTTGTTCCAGCATATTCGATAAGTGATCATTTTCCAATCTGTTTCTCGAGAAAAATTAACTGTAAAATACCAAAAAATGAACACATAACAAAAACCTATAGGTCATTTAAAACTTTTAACGAACATCAGTTTTTGCGAGATCTTGCTGCTGATTTGGACCCATTCTGTAATTTGCCGACTGACTCTGATATAAATGAAGACTGTGCCGGTTGGATCTCAGCTATACAATATCAATTAGATCGTCATGCACCGGTACAAAAACGACGAATCAAATCAATTCGCCTCCCTGAATGGTTAAGTGATGATATAATTGAAGCCCGAAAATTAAGGGACATGAATAAGCGGCTTAAAAATTGGTCTATTTATAAAAAATACCGAAACAAAACTAAGGACCTTATACGTCGTGCCAAAAAACAATATTTCTCGAGATCAGTTTCGGACTTAAAAGACACGAGAACAATATGGAAGCAACTAAGAAATGTAACCACTCAATCGTGTTCGACACAAAAAAAATTTACCGGACGAGCTCATAGTTGATGGGCAACTATATATTAATTCTCAGGACATCGCTCTTAAGCTCAATAATTATTTTGCATCAATTAGCGAATTGATAATTGATAAAGATGTACCTTCACTCCCACTCGATCTTACTAAATTAAACACGTTTATCAGTTCCAAAATTCCAAATAATATATTCTTCAATATCCCTTACATAACTGTTGATAGCGTGGCTGAGTCTATAAAAGCACTAAATTCTGCAAAGGCTACTGGTTTGGATGGCATCGGGCCAAAAATATTAAAACTAGCGAATTCTATCTTAGCACCTTCAATAACTGCCATAATCAATAAAAGCATGAAAAACGGAATTTTTCCTGACCAGTTTAAGATGGCTAAGATTTACCCAATTCACAAAGGTGGGCCTAAATCAGATCCAGCTAATTACAGGCCAATTTCAATCCTCCCAACAATCTCTAAAATATTTGAAAAACACATAAATAAACATTTAATGGCCTATTTGAATAAGTACAAACTCATACACATGAATCAGTCCGGATTTCGACAAAAACATAGCTGCCAAACTGCCCTTGTAAAATTAATAGACCAGTGGATGGCGTGCATAGATAAAGGAGATTTGGTGGGTACAGTGTTCCTCGATTTTAAAAAAGCTTTTGACTTAGTCGACCATTCAATTCTAATTGATAAACTAGCTATATACAAATTCAACAAAACATCTCTTAAATTAATGTCGTCATACAAACATTGCCGTCAGCAAGTTGTGGACAGTGGCCTAGGACATTCAAAACCTGCAATAATTAAATCAGGTGTGCCTCAAGGCTCAATTTTAGGACCGAGCCTCTTCTTGATATTCATCAATGATCTACCACTACATATGGACTTTTGCTTTACCGACATATTCGCTGATGATACTACCTTTCATATCAATGGACCTACGAAAAGAGAAATCGAACCTAAATTGCAGCATGATGGTGAAAATTCTAAAACATGGGCAATACAACATAAGATGAAAATTCATTATGATAAAACTTCTTGTATGGCTGTAGGAACAAGACATAAAACGAACGAAGCATCTGAATTAACAATTTATATTGATGATAATAAAATAAAGCAAGTTGATAAGCAAAAACTTTTGGGTGTCTTCATTGATGAAAATCTACTGTGGACGGCACATATTGATTATCTCTGTGCAACTATCTCTACAAAAGTCTCTTTGCTGAGGCAGTTGTCTACCCACGTTCCTATAGAAATCCAAAAACTTTTTTATCAAGGCTACATTCTTCCCTTGATTGATTATGGCTCAAATACATGGGGAACAACTTCAAAACAAAATATTGAACGTCTTACTAAACTACAAAAACGTGCTGCACGCATCATCCTAAACGCGGATTACAATACACCATCTTTAGAGATGTTCAAAGAGTTGGGCTGGTCATCTATTCCAAACCGCCACAGCTATAATAAGGCAGTGCTCACATACAAAGGTCTAAACGGTCTTGCACCGTAATATATCTCTGATTTACTAAACCCAGTGTCTGAAACACATAATCGAAATTTACGATCGGCAACAGATGGCTCCCTGTCAGTTCCAAGATCTCGAATATCTCTTTTTGATCGATCCTTTTCAAGCTCTGCGCCTAAATTATGGAACTCACTTCCCAAAGACATAAGAACATCTTCATCATTTGACAGCTTCAAACGGTCGGTAAAAGGTCATTTCCTATAATAATAGTATAAGTAATTTTACATAAAGCATAAATTTACGCCTCAGAGACGCTGTTACTGAAAATTACTGGGACTCCCATTGAAAAGCTTGACCCTACAATCTCGCATTTCGCAGCTCCCCAGCTGCCCGGGGCACAATTTTGCTCTTGACGAGTTGAAGAAGACAGGTGGTGAGGCAATGGTTTATACTACGAGGCCTTTTGTCGGCCATGTGATGGAAAATATAGGTATTATAACATGCTAATTATTATAATCTTCCAAGTCCAAGTCATTAATTTACACCGTCCTAGACGCGTCATTTGTTGTATATTTTATGGTTATAGATATGTACAACAGTGTACTCTTTTATAACCACTATTTACAAGTCTTATTTCAAACAACAAAAGTGCCGTCAAGCACTTAGTCTTATTGCATTGTTTTTAAACCGTTTTTACAAATTTTATTGACGACAAGATTTTATGCGCTCATAGATTTATTAATGATTCTTTTTTACTACTAAGCAGATTGGGTTTTTAGATTCATATAGGAAGAAGATTCCATTTTAGTCATATGATACCTAGTATGCAAAGACCAGTGTATATGTTGCAAACTTTATATGTTGTACATATGTATATTTGTTAACAGAGGGCCGCAAGGTAGACTAGCTACTGTAGCTAAGTGCGCATCCCTCTTAAAATATTGTATAAATAAATAAATAAATAAATAAAAATATCTTGATTTCCTAAAAAACACGCCTTAATAATTTTGACCCCCTTAAATCCCACTTTTCTATAGTGAAACTGGAGTTAACGGTGATACCCATTATTTTTTCTCATTTCTGATTAAAGGGAGCTTGTAGATGCCTGTTAGAACCGCCTCGGCGAGGCGGTTTTTCTTCTATCTGGAAATTTTCAGTTTTTTGACGGTAAAATGTATTTGAATAGGTGTTCTTTAGTAAAGAGTTATATATAGTCACGTGGGCGCCAACGTTGAAAGCTGTGTGCTTAGTAACTTTGGGTCGATTGGCAAATAATCGACCCAAAAATCTTTTTGCGTGGGTCATGGAGGGGTGGAATTAACAGTGATTTCCGACATTGCTGGTTACTTCCCATCAGGCACATGACGTAATTGTGACGTCACATCACCGTCGGTGCAAAGTCATGACTTTTATGCAACGTCACCTCTTCGTCGGTGCAACGTCTTGACATTGCATCGACGTTGAGTTGACTTTGCCCTTGCGACGTGTGCCTGCTGGGTTATTGATATTATCATACTGATTTTCAACTACAGTATTTAAAACATTCATTATGCAATGAAAAATGGGACTGAAAATTTAAGTAGAACAATTATTTTTCTTTCATCCAATGTTAAATTTGAGAAATCAAATAAAAACAAATTGGGTCATTTTGAGGTTGTTTCAATTTTTTCGCGATTTTCGGAGCTGGAAAAAATGCTAGTACAGGTAAAGTCCCTTGATTTGACATGAGGCATGATGATCCCAATTGTCCCGTATGTACAAACAATCTTTCTTCCGTCGGACCATCAGAGAGTGGAGTGCTCTTTCCGATTCGATCATTTCCACAACTGAAGGTGCTGATAATACTGAAGCTAATTTTGCCTCTTACGTGAGAGCCAGGGACTAACTTCACAGGTCTGATCTTTGAATGGCATTTGACGTATCCGCAGTTATAATTCCGAATGCTGATTCTGGTATGTGACTTTACCGATGGAAAAGAATCAGCATTTCCTAGGGTCATCCAAGAGGGCAAATATAGTCACTCACCTTATAGTGCATAGTACACTTCAGTGTTTTTCACACGGTGCATTCGGCGAAAGAATTCCATGCATTCATTTTGCATGCAGGAGTTGCTTATGATACGATACTTTTGAAACAAGAAATTATTATATAGTACATGAAAATAAAAAGAAACAAAACGTCCCCTCGCAACTGCATACAACTCATCATGTGAATATGTTAGACCTATTAAGCATTATAAGATTACCTTTGCTGCTTCTATGAGGATAGCGTTGTATTCTATCCTTTTCAGAAGGTTTTTAATGTTAAGTCCATTGTGACCTTGACTTTTGACCCTTGACATTGAACATCAATAGGATTCATCCTCTTTCCACGGGGAACATTGATGGAAGGTTAGATGATTCAAAGATGATTGCTTTGTCTTCTATCTTGTTCTTAGTTTTTAATGTCAAGTCCATTGTGGTCTTGACCTTCGACCCTGAAAATAAATATATAGGGGTTGTCCTCTCCATTGGGAACATTTGTGGAAGATTTGATGCTTCTGTGATGACTGCTTTGTCTTCTATCTCTTTTACAAGTATTTTAAGGTCAAGTCCATTGTGAACTTGACCTTTGACCCTTGACCTTGAAAATCAATTGAGTTCATTCTCTTTCCATGGGAAACATGTATGGAAAAGTTGGTGCTTCTATGATGATAGCATTTGTATTCTATCCTGTTCACAAGGTTTTTAATGTCAAATCCGTTGTGACCTTGACATTTTACCATTGACCTTGAAAATCAATAGGGTTCATCCTCTCTCCATGAGGAATATTTGTTGAGGGATTGATGCTTCTGTGATGAGTGTTTTGTCTTCTATCCTGTTCACAAGGTTTTTAATGTCAAGACCATTTTGACCTTGACCTTTGATCTTGAAAATCTATAGTGTTCATTCTCTCTCCATGGGAAAAATTGTGGAAGGTTTGATGCTTCAATGGTGAAAGCTTTGTCTTCTATCCTGTTCAATATGTTTTAATGCCAAGTCTATTGTGACACTGACCCTTGACTTGAAAATCAATAGGGTTCACCCTTTTTCCATGGGGAACATTTGTGGAAGGTTTGTTGCTTCTGTGATGATTGCTTTGTCTTCTAGCCTGTTGACAAGGTTTCTTTTTTTCAAGTCGATAATGACCTTGACCGTTGACCCATGACATTGCAAATCAATAGGCTTCATCCTCCTTCCATGGAGAACATTTCCGGAATGTTTGATGCTTCTGTGATGATAGCTTTGTCTTCTATCTTATTCGGAATATTTTTGATGTCAAGTCCATTGTGTCATTGACCTTTGACCTTGAAATCACAAGGTTCCATCCACTCTCCACGGGGAACATTTGTGGAAGGTTTGATGCTTCTATGATGATTGCTTTGTCTTCTATCCTGTTCACAAGGTTTTCTAATGTCAAGTCCATTGTACCCTTGACATTCACTCCTGACCTTGAAAATCAATAGGGTTCATTCTCTACCCACGGAGAACATTTCCGTGATATTTGATGCTTCTATGATGATAATTTCGTCTTCTATCCTCTCCACAAGGTTTTTAATGTCAAGTCCATTGTGTCCTTGACATTCGACTCTTGACCTTGAAAATCAAACGGGTTCATCCTCTGTCCATGAGGAACATTTATGGAAGGTTTGATGCTTCTATAATGATAGCTTTGTCCTCTATCCTGTTCACAAGGTTTTTAATGTCAAGTTCATTGTGTCCTTGACATTCGAACCTTGACCTTGAAAATCAAAAGGGTTCATCCTCCGTTCATTGGGGAATATTTCTGGAAGGTTTGGTGCTTCTATGATGATAGCTTTGTTTTGTATCCTGTTCACAAGGATTTTAATGTCAAGTCCATTGTTATCTTGACATTTGACCCTTGACCTTGAACAGCGACAGGTTCCATCCTCTCTCCATGGGAACATTTACGGAAGGTTTGATGCTTATATGATGATAACTTTGTCTTCTATCCTTTTCGCAAGGTTTTTAATGTTAAGTCCATCGTGACATTGACATTTGACCCTTGACCTCAAAAATCTATAGTGTTCGTCATCGCTTCACGGGAAACATTTGTGGAATGTTTGATACTTCAATGATGATACCTTTGTCTTTTATCCTGTTCACAATGTTTTCAATGTCAAGTCCTTTGTTAACTTGACAGTTGACCCTTGAGATTGAAAATCAATAGGATTTATTCTCTCTCCATGGGGAACATTTATGGAAGGTATGATGCTTCTCCGATGAAGGCATTGTCTTCAATCCTGTTCATAAGTTTCCGGACACACAGACACCCACACAAACACCCACACACGGACGCATGGTATCGATCGCAACTTTGTTGCGAGGGGATAATAACGAACAATCATGTAATGTGTCATTGACTGGTGACAGATAGATCTCAAAGCTAAATTTCTGAAGTCATTCAAAATCCTAAAGTATTATGTTGCTTATTTGCGGCGACATGCTCTTTATGACGTGCTCCGCGATGTTTCATACTCTTTTCCCACCTTCTCTGTTTATGATTTGCACTGCCCGCAATTGGGAATGGCCTTAGAAAACCTTTCCTATAATGAATCAGTAAGAAAATGCTCATTCTCATGTATTAGGTCCAACCCTTTAAAGACATGCTCAATTATGAAATCTTTTAATGAAATTAAAGGTAAACTAGACCGCGCAGTCGAAGGTATATCATCGCAAATACCCGCTTTTGCTATGAATAAAACTAATGACAACGTATTAGCAAGCCAAAACTACATGTAAGTTAAAAAAAGTTGCAAAGAACATTCTAACTGATAAGCAAAGTTTTAGGAGTGTAACTCTTATAGTTTAGAAGATATGGCAAAGTCATACTTTTTGACCTTTGACCTTGGGATTATGTTGAGGTCCACCAAAATTATCCCAATTTATCCTATATTCCAAGGGCCATCCAATAACCAAGTTTCAGAAGTGTAACGCCAATAGTTTAGAAGATATGGCAAAGTCATACTTTTTGACCTTTGACCTTGGGGTTATGTTGAGGTCAAGGTCACACCAAAAGTATCCCAATTTATTCTATATTCAAAGGGCCATCCAATAACCAAAGTTTTAGAAGTGTAACTCCAATAGTTTAGAAGATATGGCAGAATCATACTTTGTGGCCTTTGACCTTGGGTCATGTTGAGAACGAGGTCACACCAAAAGTAGCCCAATATATTCTATATTCAAAGGGCCATCCAATAACTCCGATAGTTTAGAAGATATGACAAAGTCATGCTTTTTGACCTTTGTCCTTGGGGTCATGTTGAGGCCAAGGTCACACCAAAAGTAGCCCAATTTATATTATATTCCAAGGGCCATCCAATAACCAAAATTCCAGAATTGTAACTCCAATAGTTTAGAAGATACGGCAAAATAATACTTTTTGACCTTTGACCTTGGGGTCATGTTGAGGTCAAGGTCACACCAAAAGTAGCCCAGTGCCATCTATATTCCATGTGTTATCCACAGGCAAAGTTTAAAAAATGTATCTTAACCGGTTTCAGAGGAGATCCATTCCATAGAAACGCGACGGACGTATGTACACACACATATACATACAAACATACATACAAAACAGACCCCCGGACTGACAGACCCTCGACTCTGAACGAAAACAATATACCCGATTTTTCTTCGAAAAAGCGGGTATAAAAAAGTTGTTTTCCGCAGCGCTTCCTCCTTTGCTCCAACATGGAGCAATTTTTTACTTGTAATATCTCAGTGTTGGGTGAAGGTCCCACAAATTGGAGGCAACATCTCAAAAATGACCTAAATAGTGTTGATAGGAAAATAAAACCTCAAAACAATTAAACAAACTCCAGTTTGAATTATGTTCTCCAGGTGCATTATATAATCACAATATTGATTTTTGAAAAGAGATTAAGTTTTACTATTTGTAAAGGTGAGAGTTCAGTGTCTACTGATGGCTATTGCAAGCAATCCATGAAAATGTTCATGCCAACCCTTATCCTGCTGAATATATTAATTATTTTAACACCAATTGTCAGCTATCAGCCAATCATATTACAGTGTACTTGATATAATGTATTTGTTCAAATTCCCAAAATGAATGACTAACAGTGAAGATCCTGACCAGATGGCTTCAAGCCATCTGGTCTGGATCTACACTGTTTGCAAATTTTAAGTTAGGGCTTGTCATGAACAGCAGGATAAGGGTTAATTTTGGAAAAGACAGGAATTTCGTTATCTCAAGCCGGCTATCAGAAGCACTACAAGCAATCAATGCCAGGACTGGATTTCACTATCTCACTATCTCATTATAATTTAAGCATTGCATGCAAGTCCATAATTATCATTCTATGAACTTCCATATATAGTCTATATATAGTCTCCATCCTTGATAAAGTTCAGCTTGCACTTATTAATCAAATAATGGAATTTCCCTGAGGAATTTATTGTGGCTGCTTCAATATGGTGAATTTGACAGTGCCGAGCTCATACAATCTGTAAATACAAAGTTCATTAAAAACTGAGATAGCTTTACCCATTGTTTGCGGGGAAAACCCTAAAGGGGTATCCTGGCAAACGGTGCAGGCCCAGATCAGACGCCGCAGAACGCGGCGTCTGATCAGGGCCTGCACTATTTGCTAACAGTCTTTTCTGT
Organism: Lucinisca nassula; assembly: GCA_963580285.1. NCBI lineage: Eukaryota > Metazoa > Mollusca > Bivalvia > Lucinida > Lucinidae > Lucinisca > Lucinisca nassula. The sequence goes on along the minus strand of OY757016.1, from coordinate 119,541,373 downwards.
CAAAAATAGAATAAAAACTTAAAATAGGCCTGACACCACTTATATGACAAAAGGACTTGCCCAACATGTAGCAGTGGAAGAGTCCACTGGTATACAATGGGTTAAGGAAAATGGATATGTGCCTATTATCATATTTACCCAAAGAATTTGTGGCCCCCACATATCGGACCACAGAGAAATAGATTAATTGGGCTGCATGGTGCTTCCACACAGAGCTGAAACTGACTGGTAAACCACTTAGAATGTCCAGGCAAGGTGGTTCAAGTCAGGCCGTCCCTGAATATAAACCATATATAGGTTTGTTTGGGCGGTAGGGTTTGAGATGTCATTTCATCTCAATGCCAGGTGAAAGTCCCACAAAATTAGAAGCAGCCAAAAGTCTGTAAAATTGTAAAAGAAACACCCAGAAGATATTTCTTTAGCTTTACTCATTTTATATCGGAAAACCCAGTAGGGGCAAACCCCAAAACTGGCAAACAGTGCAGGCTCAGATCATATGCTGCAGGAGACAATGTCTGATCAGGCCCTACACTCATAGTTTGCAAAAGCTCAACCATTTCACAAATAAATTTTAAACATAACAGTCACTCTGACACTCCTATATTTCATAATGGACTCTGCTGTATTAAAAGGTGGAAGATTCCATTCAGTAAAAAATGGGTTAACCCTTAAGACACCAAGAAAAACTACATCTGAAAATGTTGTCTGCTTATGTCATCTGCTGAATTTTTTTTGCAAACTTTTTAAAAAAAATTTGCATACAGGCAAACAGTGTGGGTCCAGATCAGACTGCTCCTACAGGAGCAGTCTGATCTGGGTCCACACTGTTTGCAAAATACTAAAGTAGCCGGCAGACGACAATTTTCATGATTGGCATTTTATGAGTGAAATATGTCTGAGCTTGTCTTGATCAAATGGAAGGAATGTAAATTTCCTCAATCTGCAAACCATTTCACTAATTTCTATTCAAATCGAACCAATTTGTATATTTTTCAGCTTATTAAATATCTGGGAAGACAAAAAAGTCACATATACATTACACCCAATAATTTTCCCTTTGTTGAAATCATAGAACCCACTAATAGACAGTACTATGAGCAATATGTGAATCTGGAAAATAAATGTTGTAGTTAAACCATACAGCTCAATATTACACTTAACCCTTGTCCTGCTGAATATTTATATATGCCACACCCACTACCGATTATCAACCAATCAGATTACTTGATGCAAATTATTGCAACAAATTCTCAATCTGAATGGCAAACAATGAAGATCCTGATCAGATGGCTTCGTCAGAAGCCATCTGATCTGGATCTACATTGTTTCAAAGATAAGGCATATCCGGGATTAGCAGGACAAGGGTTAACCCACCAGGGGCCGCGGGCTTCTAAAGACTTTCGGATGTGTCTTTAAACCAATGTCCCGGCTCCGTATGACCTTAGCTGTTGGTGAGACGTAAAACTCAAACACTCACTCTACACTTAACCCATATCCTGTTGAATATTCAGCTTAGCCACAAACATTTCTGAATTTGAACCCATCAGATTACTTGGTGTAACTTATTCGTACAAATCCATAAACTGAATGTCAAACAGTGTAGATCCTGATCAAATGGCTTCTTCAGAAGCCATCTGATCTGGATCTACACTTGAATAAGCCATCTGATCAGGATCTACACTGGCTTCTGATGAAGCCATCTGATCAGGATCTACACTGTTCCCAAAGATAGGGGTTGTCGAGAAAAGCAGAATAAGAGTTAAGTAACACCCAGTGGTAAATGGGGATTAGAAGATTGATTTGGCCTGCTACCATCAATTATCTACCTTGGTTGTACCATTTTATTTTATTTTAATTTTTTCGTTTTTGGTTTTATGGCCCTTTCAAGATAATTCACTTATTCAGATCAGATCTTTAATCATTCTAAGGTGGTTGAAAGGAAAAAATATCTGATGATAGGGCTTAACATCAAATGTAACAAGTCTGCTAAACAGACAAAACACAAGAAATGTCAAGCTTTATTTTTCTGATGGATTGATTGATTGATTTAGGTTTAACGACACATCAACCCTTGTGGGTCATTTTGTGTTGTCTCCCAGAGAAAGGGAGAAAAAGAGATAGAACAGATAGTAGAGGATATGAAAGTGAGGGTCAGATGAAATAGAGGAAAATAAATGGAAGTGCAGAAACAGAAGAAATAACAACACCCCCTCCCCCTCTACCTGCTGCAAGGACAGCAGGCCTTGTCAAGCCAATATCAGCTGGACTTACCAGTGACGCAAGATACATGTCACCTTTGCTTCACCCAACTCACCGAGTCTGAAGAAAAAAAATATATTGTAAATTGTAAACGTGGAGCGTGATAGATCAGTGGTTAGTGCACTTGCCTCTGATGCTACAGGTCCCGGGTTCGATCCCCGGCAGGGGCGATAAATTTTCGGTGTCCGAACACACTCCATTGGCATCATTTGCAGGGATGAATGTCATTAAGTGCACCGTCCTTCGGATCGGGACGTTAACTGGAGGCCCCCTGTGCAGGGAGAACCATCCCCTGTGCAGGTTAAAGAACCCTACCATAATTACATGATTACTGTGTAGGCTTTCATCCTGCAAAACTAGTGTATGTAATATACACCTGCCTAGAATGTCTGCGAGGGCGTATGGCAGTATATATAGAAAGAAAAGAAAAGAAAGAAATGTCATCTGCTAAATCATGACTGGTGCTTTAGGGTTAACAACAGTATTCAAGACTGTGTGGATGAACTCGAATATTCACTGGCTGGGTATTGTTTTCACAGCAGACGACATTTTGAGATATTTCTTCTAGGTAATTTTCCCAGAAAACAGGACTTGACATCTCATTCAAATTGTCTCCTATGGAGACAATTTGCATGAGATTCAAATTGTCTCCTATGGAGACAATTTGCATGAGATGTCAAGTCCTGTTTTTGGGAAAAATAAGAAAAAAATGTTGACAATTTGTCGTCTGCTGAACTCGCGTAGCGAATTGTATAGGTTAACCCATTTGGTATTGGAAACCCCAAAACGGGTACCCGGGCAAATAGTGCAGGCCCTGATCAGATGACGCAGAACGCGGCATCCGATCAGGGCCTACACTGTTTGTAAAAAGTTCAGCCATTTTCCAAATAAATTTTGACGAAAACACAGTCTGACTCCCCTAAATTTTGAAATGGACTCGTGCTTTATATAATTTGGTACAAAAAGGGTTAAACATGAAACGAAAGACACACAAAACAATGAAAAAGACACCAATCTACAACTTAGCTGAATAAGCAAGCACACATACCATTTCGAAAATTTTCCTTCTTGACAAAGCCAATGGTTATTATATTTTCAAATTCTTTTATGTTTTTCACATTAGCTTCTTTGCTCTTTTGTTTCACGCTCGGTTCAAATAAGAATAAAAGACAATGACAAAGGTTTAAGTATTCAGTATCTTTACAAAAGAACTTGGTACATGTACAAAATTTGGAGAGTTTTCTTTTCAACTAAAGATTATGAGATCAGAGATTGTGACCAACATAATTATTAGCTGGGACATACTCCATGTCGTCCTTGCAACATAGTGCATTTTATCATATCTACAGCCGACCTGGGTAGCTCAGTCTGATGCGCGTCTGACTGGTGATCAGGATGCGGGTTCGATACCAGCCGGGGTCGGCAACATTCTTTCGTGGAGATTGATCATGAAATTTTTTCTACGGTCATTCTCTCCCTTCCGCTGATTCAAGAAGGGCAGTTGTCAGTTTCTGGCGAAAGAATGTGCCCTGTACTGGTTAACCACTTATGTACAAGCCTGACAGGTAAACTGACCGGCTCAAAAATGACCTAAAATAGTGTTGACTGGGCCGTTAAACTCCAATACATACAAACAAAATCATTATCTACAAAATGGTTATTTTTCTGATACATGTATTTGTTTTATATATCTCCTTTTTCTAATCCAAACTTACATTAAGGGTGGATCTAAATTCAGCAAACCCCTTTTTTGGAGCAAGTCTCAACTAAAAAGCAAACAAGAAGTCCAAAAAGTTGTGAAGATGAAGGAACATGTCCGAGGTGCCCTTAACCCTTTTTGTATCAAATGGAATCTTCCTCCTTATATATACCAGGAGTCCATTTCAAAATTAAGGGGTGTCAGGTTGTGTTTTCTTCAAATTTTATTTGGAAAAAGGCTTAACTTTTCGCAAACAGTGTAGGCCCTGATCTGCGGCGTCTGATCTGGGCCTGCACTGTTTGCCAGGGGGTTTCTGGTACAAAATGGGTTAATGTCCACAATAAAGTAGTCTGGGACTAGAAGAATGAAAGTTGCCTTTTTTCTAATGTAAATGCCTCTCAAGATGTCAGTGTTGTGCCATGTCAAATTGCCTATATTGTGTTTAGTGCCCATCATAAAGTGCCTTAATAGAAATGTGGGAGACAGCCACGTAATTAAGATAGGCTAGCCGTGCTGAAAAATAAATAATCAACTCCCGTTATATCAAAGTGCAAGGGAGTAAAATGTTTTGTTTGAGTTAACAGTAGTTTTGAGATAAAGTGAAGTTGAGATTGTGAGGAATATGGAAAATAATCTTATACAGGGACCACCATTGGGTCTTTAAGACCACTTTTGAACAGTGCCAATGGTGTTCTCTTACGAGGATTGTTCAAATATGAATGCAACTAAGCACATAAAAATGATTCTGTGATAGATTTCGATGAAAAATTTATTTTGTCCCCTCAAAGTATTCCCCTTTAACAGATATACAAACTTTCAGTCTTCTGATCCAATCAATGAATGCATTTTGGTAGTCTTTTCGAGGTATACTATGAAGGCACTGGAATATTGCAGAACCAAGGTACAAATTTTTTACCAGAAAGTTATTTTTTCAGCCGCGGGAACAAAAAAAAGTCACACGGGTTAAGGTCAGGGGAATATGGGGGGTGAGGGAGCTCAACAACCTTTTCCTGTTTCAGATAGTCTTAAACAATGAACGCCTTGTGCGATGACGCATTGTCATGTAGCAATCTGATATTGGCCAAACCAGTTGCGGGTCTTCGTTCTTTGAAATACTTCTTCAATTTTCGAAGAACTTTATTCTTGTAAAACTTCGCATTTACAGATTTGCCTCTAGGCACAGCAACCTGAATAGCAGGGCCCTGATTTGAAAAGAATATGGCATACATTACCTTCTTGACGTTCATGGTCCGCTTTGCAATGCATGGTCTTCTGCAATACTTTGTTGCCCATATTTTGTTCTCAATCTTTCGTTTTGGCTAAAAAAAGTGAACCCATATCTCGTCAACTGTGACGACATTAGGGAAAGACCGTGCATTGTAATTTGGAAACTTTTTAAGCAACTTCTTGGCGCACTGAACGCGTGTCTTTTTCTGCTCATCTGTCAACAGATAGGGAATCCATCTAGCACAGATCTTTCTCATTTTCAAATCCCGTTTCAGAATTGTATGAGCTGCTCCTAATGAGATGCCAACCATACTAGCTATTTGCCTAGTGGTGTATCGTGCATCGGTAGCAACTATTTCTTTCACTCTAGCAACCATCTTGGCAGATGTTGCTCTTTTCGGCCGACGATCATGTGGTGCATCTTCTGTTGAGCCTAGCCCACAGCTGAATTTCTTACACCAACGAAAAACTGTCGGAAAAGACATTTCATTATGCCCATAAACCGAACATATTTCATCAAAAATGTCTTTGCACCATATACCAAGAATACAACGATTCTTAATATAGGACCATATTTCAATGGCGTACTCTGACCTTCTTCCAACCATGTTTTGTATTAGTATACAAGAGTAGACAGTGTTTATCGAATGATATACATGGCTAAAGTGGACGGATTTTAACAGGTTTGGTATCAATGTATAGGTAAAATGTTTTTCTATGCTGTGATATTTATTTCCAGGTGATTTTTGCATTAGTGCATGAGAAAACGTTCTACTTGCATTCATATTTGAACAGTCCTCGTACTAGAGGACAGTGGGTACAGAAAACACAAAGAAAGAAAAATTGGAAGGTTTTATTAAAGATATATCTTTTGTCTTAATACCCCTACCTTTGCAAATAGTGTAAATCCTCATGATCAGATGACTTATCTGAAGAAGCCATCTGATCAGGAACTACACTATATGTCATGCAGTTTATGAATTGAATGAATATATTATATCAAGTAAGTTGATTGGTAGTTAGTCAGTAATGGGTGTGGCTAATCAATTTATTCAGCAGGATCAATAGTGGAATAATACTGTTTATGGCAATTACTAAACGGAATTTAGTTGGGTTTGAAGTAATGAGGGTGTTGTCAAATGATCAGGCTATTAACATGCAAGTGCACCCAAACCTCTTGAAAACATTAATGTATGGGTACCATTGTTAGTTAAATATGAAGAACCCTTGTTATAAGGATAGTAATCTGTTCCCTTCCACCTTACTGTTATAAAGAATTAGCCTGTGACTACAAAGACTCCCAGTAAAAAGTATATACTGTATTCGCCCTAATTACCGCACATGCTCCTATAAGCGCACACCAAAGCTATTTTTGAAAAGGAAATGCATAAGTGCACACTTAACAGTAATCTCCCCTTGAAGCTCTCATAGTAAATCTATACAAACTTAACATTATTTCTTCCAACAGTGAAGGCAATGCTTAAGTATCTTTTTCCGTCCCATTAAATATCAGTATGCATCATCTTGGAAGCTGTTGTTTTTGTATCAAGTGTGCGCTAATAAGGTAGATTTTTCACCAGGATTTTAAGACAAGATTTTAAAAAAACTAAGCGCACGGTGCGGTAATTAGGGCGAATACGGTAACAATGTTATAAAGGACATTTTCATCTCAGTTACCCTCAAAAACAAATGTTGTAGACATTTGTTAGAACCGTCACGATTAACAGGCAATTTAATCTTACATCACTTAAATGTTACTGTATAGACCTTTTCAAAAACTGAAATGTCTGTTACTTGTTTTTCTGACAATCTGAACATGTCTGACTTCTTGTGTATAATTATAATGAATATATGAAGTTTTTGTCATACAGAAAAATTAAATTAATCTGATATGAAAGAGCTGAATTGTATCAAATTTATATGATTTAAATTGCTTGTTTTGTCTACAGATGGCAATCAAATTATATTCTTTCTCTAGCAAAACAGAAATGTTCTAGAACAACTCTGACATCAGAACCTCTGGTGTTGTTCTTGCAGGAGTCCATTTTGAAACTTAGGTGTCAGGTCAAGTTTCTTTTGTTTTTTGGCATTTGATTTTACTGCCCTTTCAAGATTATTTACTTATTTCAAGACGATTGTTAATCAAAGGTGGGCAAAAAACGGAGTACCCAGAAAAAAACCACCTGACCTTTCATCGCAAAACTTGGAGTCTCACATGTGAACCAAGCAAGTTGCGACCATCCTGCGAAATGGAGTTCTTAACTCAAGAACTCTTCTTGAACTGCTCTTAAGAGTTCTTAATCTGTTCATGAAGGTTTTCAAGAACACTTCTACTTGAACTAGTCAAGAACACATTCTAGGGACAGTTCAAGAACTTTTTAAGAATTTGTGATTATTCTTGAACTATTCTTAAGCTTTCTTGAACATTTTAAAAACATGATGACTCTGATGTTCTTGAACTGTTCTTAAGTTTGTTCTTGTTTACTTCAAAGACTTTTCTTGAACAAAGTGTCTTGAAAGGCATTCTTAAATTATAATAGAACAAGAAAGCAGTCTGAAGGACAGCTAAATCCTTCCCGCCCCCATATTTAATAACTAGGCTCAACCTTATGACCTTCACATGTGACGTTGACCTTGAGTTGGCATGGTTTATTTATGGGTTCTGCACATCAGCTCACTGAGGGGATATTTGACCAAGGTTGAATGAAAGTCCTTAAAGGGGTAAAGGAGATATGGAACGGATACAACATTCAAAGTTTCAAACTCGTAACCTTAAAATGGGACCTTGACCTTGAGTGGGCATGGTTTATTTATGGGTTATGCAGATCAGTTCACTGAGGGGAATATTTGACTAAAGTTTAATAAAAGTCCTTCCAGGGGTTAAGGAGATATGGAACGGACACAAAATTCAAAGTTTCAAACTCGTGACCTTCAACTTTAACCTTGACCTTGAGTCAGCATGGTTTATTTATGAGTTCTGCAGATCAGCTCACTGAGGGGGATATTTGACTAACGTTTAATGAAAATCTTTATATGGGTACACAATTCGAAGTTTCAAACTTGTGACCTTCAAATGTCACCTTGACCTTGAGTCTGCACGGCTTATTTATGGATTCTGCACATGGGATATTCCACCAAAGTTTATGAAAATCCTTCCAGGGTTAACAGAGATATGGAATAGACAAAAAATTCAAACTCCTGACCTACAACTGTGACCTTGACGGTGAGTCGGCATTTTTTGTTTATGGGTTCTGCACAACAGCTCACTGAGGGGGATATTTGACCAAAGTTTAATGAAAATCCTTCCAGGGTAAAGGAGATATGGAACAGACATACAATTCAAAGTTTCAAACTTGTGACCTTCAACTGTGAGCTTGACCTTGAGTCTGCATTTTCTGCTTATGGGTTCTGCATCAGCTCAATGAGGGGGATATTTGAGCAAAGTTTAATGAAAATCCTTCCAGGGGATAAGGATATATGGAACAGACAAAAAATTAAAAGTTTCAAACTCGTGACCTTCAACTGTGATCTTGACCTTGAGTTACCTTGGTTTATTTATGAGTTCTGCATATCAGCTCACTTAGAGGGATATTTGACCAAAGTTTAATGAAAATCCTTACAGGGGTACAGGAGATATGGAACGGACACAAAATACAGTTTCAAACTCGTGACCTTCAACTGTGACCTTGACCTTGAGTCGGCATGGTTTATTTATGGGTTCTGCACATCAGCTCACTGAGGGGGATATTTGACCAATGTTTAATAAAAATCCTTCCGGGGCTAAAGGAGGTATTGAACGGACACAAAATTCAAAGTGAATCGGCATGGTTCATTTATGGGTTCTGCACATCAGCTCACTGAAATGAATATTTGACCAAAGTTTAAAGAAAACCTATCCATGGGTTCAGGAGATAAGGAGAGGACAAGAAAGTGTTACGGATAGATAGACGGACAGACGGATGGATGGACAGAGGTCTTGAAGGATGCATTCTTGTGTTTTCATCCCTACAAAGTACCCTTGTGTATCAAATTTTCCAAGATATTTCTTGGAAAAGAAGACACATAAGTCAAATTTTCGACACACAAACAATTGACTTCTGTGTCTTACGGAATAAACCCCACTGAAATACATTGAATGTGTCCAAACTCCCAAAACACACAAGTATACTACATACGTTAGCCCGGACAGACGCAGGCCATTTCTATAATACCCACTCCACTTCCTGGCGGGTGATTAATAAAAACGAAAAAAATATGTCTGGCACCCCTTATATTACAAAAGGACCAACATATAGCAATGGAAGAGTCCTCTGGAATAGCCCTTCTTGACTGAATTATTGGGAGTTTGAACTAATGACGGTAATTGAAATGACATTTCATGACATGTTTGGGACTTCAAAATTTCTCTAAATTCATTACGCAAACACGCCTATACAAATACATTGCCACCTTTATCGCTGAAAAAATGAAAATTTTATGATGAAAAATTGTGATATGTTTCTTATTTCTGCTCCAAATATAGATTGTGGGCACTCGCTAGAACCGCCTCGTCGAGGCGGTTCTAACGAGTACCCACAGTCTATATTTTAGAGCAGAAATAAGAAAATAAGGTATACCCCACCCCCCACCCCCCCGGAAACCCCAGTTTTACTATATAAAAGTGGGGTTCAAGGGGGTCAAAATTATATAGGCGTGTTTTCGTGATGATTGGAGAACAGAATTTGAATAATCAAGAATTTATTGTATGAGGATATAGCATATTCAATTTATTGTATATATTGGCCTCATATACTGACCAAGCTAGGCTTTGACCAAGCTAGGCTTGATTTTGAAACCTTAATAGTGATTTTAAGCAGAATACCATAATGTTCCTTTTGGAGCAGACAGGTCTAAGTAACCAGTGAAGACCCAGATCAGACTGCTCCTGAAGGAGCAGTCTGATCAGGGTCTACACTGTTTGCCATTCCGTCTGCACCTTTTGGACTCCTTGCTGGATTGTGAAGCAATTTCAGTTAAAATTCTAGGAGAATTACAGGAGTCCATGAGATGTCCAAATTGTCATGATTTTTATGGTATTATAGGAGGAAAAATCAAAACCTTATTAGGCCTGAAATCAAGACAAAGCCAAACTCTAAAAACCTGAAATCCTGCAAATGCCTGAAAAATACGAGGCCTGGTATATACCATATTCAACCTATTAATTGCCCATGCTCATATAATTGCAGACCAAGGGCATGTCCAGAAAAGCTTCATAAAGGCACACAGATTTGATTCAACTTAGCTTGTATGAATTTTGTACACTTGTTTGGAGTGTTTTGTTAAAATGGTTCATCACAAAAATATGCCTATATAATTTTTACCCCACTGAACCCCACCTTTATATAATAAAACTGGGGTTTACAGGGGTATACCTTATTTTTCTTATTTCTGCTCTAAAATATAGATTGTGGGTACCCGACAATCTTTATTTTGAGCAGAAATTAGAAAAATATCAATTTTTCATCTTAAAATTTTCTTTTTTTCGGCGGTAAAGTTTACAATGTATTTGTATAGGTGTGTTTTTGTAATGTGAAGTGGGAATGAACATTACCATGATTTTGGTGACTTACTGTATTTGCCCTAATTACCACACATGCTCCTATAAGTGCACACCAAAGCTATTTTTGCAAAGGAAATGCATAAGCGCACACTTTACAGTAACCTCCCCATGGAAGCTTTCACAGTAAATCTATAAAAACTTAACGTTATTTCTTCAACAGTGAAGGCAATGCTTTAGTATCCTTTTCCGTCCCATTAAATATCAGTATGCATCATCTCGGAAGGTATTGTTTTCGTATCGAGTGTGGGCTAATTAGGTAGATTTTTCACTGTGATTTTTTGACACGATTTTGAAAAAACTAAGCGCACGGTGCGGTAATTAGGGCGAATACGGTACTTATTCTGAATCTCTGATGATCCATAACTTCAAAGGTCAAGTTGCTTTGTACCAATGTGTGTTTATTAGATCAAAGTTTGACAAAGCATTTTAGTCAGTATATAAATCACTCCAATAGTGTACGTATAAAACTGGTGACTACATTGTACCAACACGGCCCCCACCCATCGGGGCTTGAAGAAATATATGGGCTGCAAGATGCGTCCAGGCAGAGCTGAAACCTACCCGCACACGAGTACTGGTAAACCGCTTAGAGGATCTTAGCCTGCCCAGGCAAAGCGGTGCGAGTGTCGGACTGTCCATGCTTATAAACCCTATTGGTTTCGTAGGGCGGCAGGGCTTGAGATGTCATTTCATCTCAATGTCGGGAAAAAGTCCCACAAAATTGGAAGTAACGTCTCCAAAATGACCTTCACAGTGTTGACGGGGATGTTAAACCGAAAATCAAACAAACAAAGACTACATATTGTACCAACAACTCGAGAAAGATGGAATTCCCAGATGAGACGAACCTGCTAAAACTCATTACATACGATCAAAATGACTGAAAGTCTCCTGCGAGTCTATAGAAACAGAGATGATATTTATTTATTATTCATAGGTGTCAACCTATACATTTTTCACCATATTATTGTACAGAAAAATCATGAAATTCGGTCAATGGCTGTATAACAATTCTGATATGGATAAAACTTATCTGCATGAACAAATAAAATTTTTTATTAATCTACTATCCTGTATAACACAAATACAACCAATATTAACCGGAGGTCAAAGATCATAAATCATGTTTTTTAATTGCGCCAATTAATAAAGTTGTCATTAATCAAGTAATTTCGTATTGGTCAAGTTACAGGCCCTCGGTCAGCTGTATTGGCCCAGGCCTTCAGCCTCGGGCCAATACACCAGATCTCGGACCTGTACCTGGGCCAATACGAAATCATACTTGATTAATAACACTATAATATATAAGAAAACACTATAATATATAAGAACAAGAGCACCGCAAGCGGCGCCATGCTCGTCTGTTTTTCCATGTCACTGAAAAGGTCTTGTCCCAAGGAACATTCATGTGAAGTTGGAAGGCTCTGTTGTGAATAGTATTGAAATAAGAGACAAAAACAATTTAAAAAAAACGGAGAGAAAAGGGGAGATAATTCAATCAAATTGCAAGATGGAGTTATAAAACTTGTAGGGAATGTAGCTCTTGTGATGGTGAGTATGTGTATGAAGTTTCATGAAGGTAGGGCAAATACTTTTGGAAATATGGTCAAGGTTAAGGTTTTCGGTTAAATTTTCGAAAAATAGGTCAAAGTTCAAAGGTCAAGGTCACAGATCAAAAAGTGTGGTATCACTGAAAAGGTCTTGTCCCAAGGAACATTCATGTGAAGTTTGAAGGCTCTGTTGTGAATAGTATTAAAACCAGAAATTCAACTTCGGTGAAGTTGATGTCGCACCTGCTCCCCACCTGCCCCACACAAAAAAATAAAAGTTTATTTAAGGCAGAAGAAATGAATATAGGGCTTTGAGAAGAATCCATAGCCTATATATGTGAGGTAAAAAACTGACTAAGTTCACAATGTGGAAAAAGTGATAAAAATTGATCCCAAGATAAAGTCAAAACCACATGCACATCCTCATACCATAGGTAAAAACACACACAAAGTTTTAAAATGATCAATATAAAACTGTAAGAGAAGTTGCGATGACAAGAGGTACCTATTGTATATCAACTAAAGCTTAAAATTGGCTAAGTTCACAATGTGCAAAAGTGAAAAAAAATATTCTGAGAATTATGTCGAAATCACATGCACAACCTCATACCATGGCGAAAGCACACGCAAAGTTTCAAAATGATCGGTATAAAACTGCAAGAGGAGTTGCGATGACAAGAGGTACCTATCATATATCAATTGAAGGTTAAAAATGACTAAGTTCACAATGTGGAAAAACTGAAAAAAAATGATCCGACGATAAAGTCCAAACCACATGCGCATCCTCATACCATAGCGAAAGCACACGCAAAGTTTCAAAATGATCGATATAAAACTGCAAGAGGAGTTGCGATGACAAGAGGTACCTATCATATATCAATCGAAGGTTAAAAATGACTAAGTTCACAATGTGGAAAAAGTGACAAAAATTTATCCGAAGATAAAGTCCAAACCACATGCGCATCCTCATAGCATGGCAAAATCACACACAAAGTTTCAAAATAATCGGTATGAAACTGTAGGAGGAGTTGCGATGACAAGAGGTACCTATCGTATATCAAATGAAGCTTAAAAATGGCTAAGTTCATAATGTGCAAAAAGCGGAAAAAAATATTCTGAAAATTATGTCGAAACCACATGCACATCCTCATACCATGGTGAAAGCACATGCAAAGTTTCAAAATGATCGGTATAAAACTGCAAGAGGAGTTGCGATGACAAGAGGTACATATCGCATACCTAAAAATGACTAAGTTCACAATATGGAAAAAGTGACAAAAATTGATTCGAAGATTAAGTCCAAACCACATGCGCATCCTCATACCATGGCGAAAGCATATGCAAAGTTTCCAAATGATCGGTCTAAAAGTGTAGGAGGAGTTGCGATGACAAGACATCCAGTGTAAAATGTTGACGGACGGACGGACGAACGGACGAACGGACGGACGAACGGACGGACGGACGGACGGACGGACGGAAACTTGCACGCCTATGTCTTCCTGCTAAAGCAGGTGCGACAATGAGAGCAAAAAATGTGTTTCAGAAAAAAATTAGAAAAGGGGAGATAATTCAGCCAAAATCAACAATGTTGTTATGGTCCTTGGTCAAAATGTAGCTCTTGTGATGATGAGTGTGTGTATGAAGTTTCATGAGGCTAGGTCTAATACTTTTTAAGTTATAGCCAAGGTTAAGTTTTTTTGGAACGACGACGCCAGACGACGACAACGCAGAGGCCGGAGTGATGACAATAGCTCGAAAGTTTTTTTTTCAAAAAACAGACAAGCTAAAAATGACAAGTTACACTGCATTGCGCTGCAGTTCAGAAAACTGGAACTCACTGGTATTCAATTCTTTTCCAGTCAAGCGCAGTGTGTATTTCCACCAATTTCCACCAATTTGGCCAGGTCTTGTAAGCATTCTGTTACAGAAAATGTTTGTTTAGGGCTTGGCAGGTATCTCAAGGAATGAACAAGAGCTCCGCAAGCGCAGCAATACATGCTGTAACTCATACATGTATACAGACAAAATAGTAGGAGTGAGTGAGTGTTTGAGTTTTACATCTGACCAACAGCTAAGGTCATACAGAGACAGGACATCAGTTTAAAGAATCATCCGAAAGTCTGGTGAAGCCCGGGATCGATCTTGCAACTCCTGGTTTACAAGGCCAGTAGAATACCACTACACCACGGAGGCTTCTTCAAAATAGTAGGAGGGCTTAGCCCAAAACAGAAAGTTCATGGTTTTTGTTTGATTTGAGGTTTAACGTACCCAGTCAACACTGTAAAGGTCATTTTGGAGACGTTGCTTCCAATTTTGTGTGACTTTTAGCCGACATTGAGATGAAATGACATTTCAAGCCCTGTCGCCCAATGAAACCAATAGGGTTTATTAGCATGGACGGTCTGCCTCGCACCGCGGTTCCTGGACAGGCTTAGATCCTCTAAGCGGTTTACCAGTACTAGTGTGCGGGCCAGATTCAGCTGTGCGTGGAAGCATTATGCAGCCCATATATTTCTTCAAGCCTCTAACAGCTGGGGCCGTGAAAGTTCATGGACATGATTCTGCTAATAGTTGGTGAAATGTAACCTTTAACCCATTTAGTACCAGAAACCCCAAAACGGGTATTTCGCAAATAATGGAGGCCCAGATCAGATGCCTCAGAACGCTTTTTGCACCAATGGAATCTTCCTCCTTATATATGGTAGGAGTCCATTTCGAAATTTAGGGGTGTCAGGTTGTGTTTTCTTCAAAATTTGTTTGGAAAATGGCTGAACTTTTTGCAAACAGTGTAGGCCCTGATCAGATGCCGCGTTCTGCGGCATCTGATCTAAGCCTGCACTGTTTGCCAATTACCCGTTTAAGGGTTTCCGTTACAAAATGGGTTAAACTATAAAATTCCAGTTTTAGTTCAAAAGCCAATAATTCATCTTTATAAAAGTTACTAATATCTGCTATCAATAAGACCTTATTTGCAAAAAGCTAAAGAAGAAAATTGAAAGATGGTATCAGCGTAAAGATTCCAGGAATTCATATAAAAGATTTACATCTACAGACCTGAATTTTCCGGGAACTCTTCAGAGATCATTAATTTAGACTATAAAAAAATCGGCATGTCATTGATCTCAACCAAGAACTCCTTGTCTCATTACGCAAACACGCCTATACAAATATATTGCCACTTTTATAGCCGAAAAAATGAAAATTTCAAGATGAAAAATTGTGATATTTTTCTTATTTCTGCTCTAAAATATAGATTGTGGGTACGCGTTAGAACCGCCTATCGATGCGGTTCTAACGAGTACCCACAATCTATATTTTAGAGCAGAAATAAGAAAAATAAGATATACCCCCTGAAACCCCAGTTTTTTTTTATATAAAAGTGGGGTTCAAGGGGGTCAAAATTATATAGGCGTGTTTTCCTGATGTCAACTCAATAATCTGTGCCTTCATTGCCCTACTTTGTAGAAAACTGGTGCCTGACTAAAGTAAGTTGATTTGTTTTACTTGTTTGTTTGTATTGGAGTTTAACGGCCAGTCAACACTGTTTTTGGTCATTTTTAGCTGGTCAGTTTACCTATCCACACTTTTCCTGGGCAGGCTTATACACAGGGGTTAACCAGTACAGTGTACAATCTTTCACCAGAAATTGACAACTGTCATTCTTGAATCAGTAGAAGGGAGAGAATAACCGTACAAAAGATTTCATGATTAATCTCCACGAAAGAATGTTGCCGACTGCGGCAGGTATCAAACCCACATCCTCCTGATCACCAGTCAGACGCGCATCTGACTGAGCTACCGAGGCCCGCCAAAAAGTAAGTTGAAGCAGAACAAACTGCTCCAATTTAACTTATTTTATACAAGTGGATTCTTCCATTGTTATATGTTGGACAAGTCCATTTGTCATATAAGGAGTAGTAGGCCTATTTTTTTGTTTTTATTCTCTTTTTGATGGAAAATTCTGTTAAAAAATAGTGCAGGCCCTGATCAGACGCTGCTTCTTCGGTGTCTGATCTGGGCCTGAACTGTTTGCCAAGGTATCCCTGTAGAGGTTTCCCACATTCAATGGTTAAAGGGGCATTCCAATCATGTTATGCACTATGAGTCTGCATAGCCTAAGCAAAACATTACAATCGATAGCACAGCCATGAAACTGCATTTTCCACAATAATTCTGATGAAAATCTGTGGTATTTTTCTTATTTTTAATTCAAACATAGGTTGTTGGTGCTCATCAGAACCGCTTCATTGAGGTGGTTCTAATGAGTACCCACAACCTATGTCTTGGAGCAGAAATAAGAAAATTAATGTGTACCCCTAAGAACCCCAGTTTTCTCTTTATAAAAATGGGTTTATGGGGATGGTCATTTCACGGACTTGTTCACATGATGCTGTCACAGCATATTGACTCAAGTTTGTATACTTATAACATTGAGCCAGCGCATGACAAAACCTACAATAAGACATGTGCGACCAACGAAGACTCAGATCAGCCTGCCCATCTGTGCAGTCTGATAAGAGTCTTCGTTGTGCACTCTAAGGATAGCTAGGGGCCCAATGCTCCTTCATTCAGCAAGAGAAGTCTCTGGTTAGACTATATGGATGGGCAGGCTGATCTGAGTCTTCGATGGGTGCACATGTCTTAATGTAGGATTTGTCACACACTGGCTCACATTACCAATTTAGCATTTATTCAGCAAATATTACAACTAAAAAACAGAAATAGAAAAATTCCATACTACTCTGCAGTCTTTGATCATGTTTTTAGAATAATATTGATCATTATTAATTATGACAATTGTTCTCTACAAATTCCATCAATTATGTAGCCCAATAATTCCTGTGCCATCTGAGTACATCAGATTAATTTTTCAATTAATTACAGAACTAATGGAAGACTGGTTTTCTGAAAGTTCCATTGATTTTATCTGTTATTTCTCAGGTAAATTGAAAGCAAACCAGCCAAGCATGAACACAATCCATAAGACCAACAGGCTGGTAATGAGTTTTCTGGGGAATGTTCAATGTTTCCAATAATGTCAGAATGGTTGCAGATTACGATCGATCTGTCCGTTTGTTTCACTTCTGAAAAATCAGATTTTGTGGAACAGAAAAAATGCAATAAACTAGCTTTATAAAGTTTTACTAGCCTTACTGAGAATATCTGAAATAAAAATGGCCCCTGCCCATCGGGGCTTGAAGAAATATATGGGCTGCAAAATGCTTCCATGCAGAGCTGAATCCGACCACACACGAGTACTGGTAAACCGCTTAGAGGATTTAAGCCTGCCCAGGCAAAGCGGTGCGAGTAGTGCAAGTCGGATTGGGCGACAGGGCTTTGAGATGTCATTTTATCTCAATGTCGGGTAAAAGTCCCACAAAATTGGAAGCAACATCTCCAAAATGACCTATACAATATTGACGGGATTGTTAAACCTTAAATCAAACAAACAAACAAAACCTTAACCTTTGTCCTGCTGAGCCTGAATATGCCTTATTTTCCAAACAATGAAGATCCAGATCAGATGGCTTCTGATGAAGCCATCTGATCAGGATCTACATTGTTTGCCATTCAGATTATGAATTTGTTGCAATAATTTGCATCAGGTAATCTGATTGGTTGATAATCAGTGGTGGGTGTGGCACATATGAATATTCAGCAGGACAAGGGTTAAATAAAAACTCATGACACAATTTGTCTCCTTGTTAACCCTTATCCCCCTCAATAATTAATTTAGCCACACCCATTTCTGACTTTGAACCAATCAGATTACTTGATGTAATTTATTCCTGCGAATTCATAAACTGAGTGCCAAACTGTGTAGTTCCTGATCAGATGGCTTCTTCATCTGATCTGGATCTATACTGTTTGCAAAGATGCGGGTTGTCATGACCAGCAGGAAAAGGATTATATATAACCCTTGTCCTGATGAATATTTAAATATGTCCCACCCACTACTGATTATCAGCCAATCAGATTACTTGATGCAAATTATTGCAACAAATTCATAAACTGGATGGCAAACAATGAAGATCCTGATCAGATGGCTTCTTCAGAAGCCATCTGATCTGGATCTACATTGTTTCAAAGAGAAGGGATATCCGGGCACAGCAGGACAAGGGTTAATATTCACCTATGTATTTTTGATTTTCTGTTGTGTTCTTATTATGTATATCAATAAAGCAACATTGCTTTGTTTGAGTTGTTTTACGTCCCCATCAAAACTATTTAGGTCATTTTGGAGACATTGCTTCCAATTTTGTGGAGCTTTTACCCGACATTGAGATGAAATGACATTTAAGCCCAAAATCTGCCCAAAGAAACTGCGCTAAGGGTTTAAGTGACAGTCCACCTCGCACCACTTTTCCTGGGCAGGCTTAGAATTTCCAAGCGGTTTACCAGCACTCAAGTTCGGTCAGTTTCAGCTCTGTGCCAAAACACCATGTAGCCAAATCTATTTCTCAAAGTCCTGATAGGTATGGACAAACCTATGTCGGGGACAGTTTTGACTGAAGTACATTAAATTAATAACAAGAGGGCCATGATGGCCCTGGATCGCTCACCTGATCCATAGTGTAACAAGTGGGCCCCAGAGAGGGCCATTATTTGCCCCAGGGCTTTAATGTGCATAATATTGAGGGAGGTCTTAAAGGTGAAGCTTCATACCAAACATCAACAAAGGCTATAATTTGAACAATCTTGGTAGGGGTCCACTAGATGAAGCTACACATCAAATATCAAAGACCTGGGCCTAGCGGTTTCAGAGAAGAAGATTTTTAAAGATTTTGCCTCTATAAGCCTATGTAAAACCAAAGGGCCCCGGGACGGGGGCATTTTTGGCCCCAGCACTATAATTTGAACAATCTTGGTAGGGGTCCACTAGATGAAGCTTCATACCAAATATCAAAGTCCTGGGCCTTGTGGTTTCAGAGAAGAAGATTTTCCCTATATAAGCCTATGTAAAACCAAAGGGCCAGGGGGGGGGGGGGGGGGGGGGGCATTTTTGGCCCCAGCACTATAATTTGAACAATCTTGGTAGGGGTCCACTAGATGAAGCTTCATACCAAATATCAAAGACCTGGGCTTTGTGGTTTCAGAGTAGAAGATTTTTAAAGATTTTCCCTATATAAGCCAATGTAAAACCAAAGGGCCCAGTGGCGGGGGCATTTTTTGTCCCAGCACTATAATTTGAACAATCTTGGTAGGGGTCCACTAGATGAAGCTTCATACCAAATATCAAAGACCTGGGCCTTGTGGTTTCAGAGAAGAAGATTTTTAAAGATTTTCCCTATATAAGCCTATGTAAAACCAAAGGGCCCTGGGGCGGGGGCATTTTTGGCCCCAGCATTATAATTTGAACAATCTTGGTAGGGTCCACTAGATGAAGCTTCATACCAAATATCAAAGACCTGGGCCTTGTGGTTTCAGAGAAGAAGATTTTTAAAGATTTTCCCTATATAAGCCAATGAAAAAACCAAAGGGCCCCGTGGCGGGGGCATTTTTTGTCCCAGCAATAAAATTTGAACAATCTTGGTAGGGGTCCACTAGATGAAACTTCATACCAAATATCAAAGTCCTGGGCCTTGTGGCTTCAGAGAAGAAAATTTTTAAAGATTTTCCCTATATAAGCCTATGTAAAACCAAAGGGCCCCGGGGCGGGGGCATTTTTGGCCCAAGCACTATAATTTGAACAATCTTGGTAGGGGTCCACTAGATGAACCTTCATTCCAAATATCAAAGACCTGGGCCTTGTGGTTTGAGAGAAGAAGATTTTTAAAGATTTTCCCTATATAAGCCTATGTAAAACCAAAGGGCCGGGTGGCGGGGGCATTTTTTGTCCCAGCACTATAATTTGAACAATCTTGGTAGGGGTCCACTAGATGAAGCTTCATACCAAATATCAAAGTCCTGGGCCTTGTGGTTTCAGAGAAGAAGATTTTAAAGATTTTCCCTATATAAGCCTATGTAAAACCAAAGGGCCCAAGGGCGGGGGCATTTTTGGCCCCAGCACCATAATTTGAACAATCTTGGTAGGGGTCCACTAGATGAAGCTTCATACCAAATATCAAAGACCTGGGCCTTGTGGTTTCAGAGAAGAATTAAGATTTTTAAAGATTTTCCCTATATAAGCCAATGTAAAACCAAAGGGCCCCGTGGCGGGGGCATTTTTTGTCCCAGCACTAAAATTTGAACAATGTTGGTAGGGGTCCACTAGATGATGCTTCATACCAAATATCAAAGTCCTGGGTCTTGTGGTTTCAGAGAAGAAGATTTTTAAAGCTCTTCCCTATATAAGCCCATGTAAAACCAAAGGACCCCGGAGCGGGGGCATTTTTGGCCCCAGCACTATAATTTGAACAATCTTGGTAGGGGTCCACTAGATGAAGCTTCATACCAAATATCAAAGACCTGGGCCTTGTGGTTTCAGAGAAGAAGATTTTTAAAGATTTTCCCTATATAAGCCTATGTAAAACCAAAGGGCCCTGGGGCGGGGGCATTTTTGGCCCAAGCACTATAATTTGAACAATCTTGGTAGGGGTCCACTAGATGAAGCTTCATACCAAAAATCAAAGACCTGGGCCTTGTGGTTTCAGAGAAGAAGATTTTTAAAGATTTTCCCTATATAAGCCCATGTAAAACCAAAGGGCCCCAGGGCGGGGGCATTTTTGGCCCCAGCACTATAATTTGAACAATCTTGGTAGGGGTCCACTAGATGAAGCTTCATACCAAATATCAAAGACCTGGGCCTTGTGGTTTCAGAGAAGAAGATTTTTAAAGATTTTCCCTATATAAGCCTATGTAAAAGCAAAGGGCCCCAGGGCGGGGGCATTTTTGGCCCAAGCACTATAATTTGAACAATCTTGGTAGGGGTCCACTAGATGAAGCTTCATACCAAATATCAAAGACCTGGGCCTTGTGGTTTCAGAGAAGAAGATTTTTAAAGATTTTCCCTATATAAGCCTATGTAAAAGCAAAGGGCCCCAGGGCGGGGGCATTTTTGGCCCCAGCACTATAATTTGAACAATCTTGGTAGGGGTCCACTAGATGAAGCTTCATACCAAATATCAAAGACCTGGGCCTTGTGGTTTCAGAGAAGAAGATTTTTTAAGTTTTTGGTGAAAAAAATCTATTTTTGGCTCCTGTGACCTAGATGTGCAATGGACCGGAACCATTTGAACAACTTTGAAAGGGGACCACCTAAGGATCATTCCTGTGAAGTTTGGTCAAAATCCGATCAGTGGTTTAGGAGGAGATGTCGTTTAAAGAAACTGTTTACGCACGCAAGGACGCACGCACGCACGACGGACGACGGACAAAAAGTGATCCCAAAAGCTCACCTCGTCACTACGTGACGGTGAGCTAAAAATCAAAAATCAATAACCCTTATCTTGCCGTTCACCACAACCCTTATCCTTGCAAACAGTGTTGATCCAGATCAGATGGCTTCTGAGAAAGCCATCTGATCAGGATCTACACTGTTTGGCATTCAGTTTATGAATTTGTAGCACTAAATTACATCAAGTAATTTGATCGGTTGATAGATAAAAATGGGTGTTTCTTAAATGAATATTCAGCAAGATAAGGGTTAAAGCTTTGAGAGGAGGAATCAACCATGTTCATTTCATAATTTACATAAACATTTGCTTCACCCCAGAGACTGAGCATGAGAGCTGCTGAACAGAACATGATATTGTCATCAATCTCTAGAGCCAGTGCACAGTAACAGGCCTACGTTAAGAGATTTTTGACCAGCACAGACTCAGATCAACCTGCACATACATCCAATATCACTCTAGTTTTTGTCTGGCCTTATGCTTTAAAAGGCTTATGGATCAGCAAAGAATCAGATCAGCCTGTGCGAATGCACAGGCTGATCTGAGTCTTCGCTGATCGTACAAGTCTTATAGCAGGTTTTGTCGCATGCTGGCTGATTGTAATTCGATGCTGTAATTACACAAACAGGCCAGTCATAAAATCGGGAACAATTAAGAATGTACTTTAAAGAGCAAATAAAATCAGCAAACTGCTCATTGTCCTCTAAAAGCTATTACTGGTATCACTGGGCTTGTAGTTGTCTAAAATCAATCTGTCACTTAGAAAATTGCTGCCTCAGTTTGTTCTTAAACTGACCCAATAAAATGAAACCTTATGCAAGGCATTCCATACACTGGAGTGTATTGATGCTGTAAAATGAATGGAATAAATGTCATGTTTCCAAAGCAAATGGAGGAGTTCACGTTTTCCAAGTTTTTTTTGTTGCTTTTTTTTGTGTGTGTTGATCAAGGCTTTATGTCCCCATCAACACTGTTTAGGTCATTTTGAAGACATTGCGTCTGATTTTTTTTGCACTTTTACCAAACAATGAGATGAAATGACAACTCAAGCCCTATACCCTTCTAAGAAACCAGTAGTTTAAGGCACCGTCCAACCCACACTACTTTGCATCTGCAGGCTAAGACCATGCAGTATATTAAAATGGTTATGCAACTATGGTTGTTTGGTTCCCAGTTTTCCCTGAAGGCCAGAAGAACACTGGAACCTGTAAAACTGTTTCCTCAGCATTGAATTTGGTTTTACAAGGGGGTGAAGTCTAATAAATGGATAGGAAAACTGACCTGCTCAAAAATGACCCAAAATAGTGTTGACTGGGCTGTTACACTCCAATACAAACAAACAAACAAACAAAACAAACAAACTAATAAAAGTAACAGCAAAGCAGAAACTGTGTTAGGCATACCTGCCAACATTGAGAAAATCCAAAGAGTGAGACTGCGCACAGCGGACCATTTTTTACCTTCTTTTTTAGTATTTGGCCCGCGGGGAATTTTCAGGAAAATTTGAAAGAGTGAGATTTTTTCCCTTACCCTATGGGGGTGGGGATGGGTGCTACCTTTTCCAAAGACCCACCACCCATAAAAAAATAAAATGAACCCCACCACCAATAAATCTCAATTTTTAACCAGACCAAGCACCTATTAAAAAAGAAAGTGCCAGCTTACCCACCTTGCATAAAACATGCGTATTTTTAGCAGGGGTGAAATGTATGAAACTGTGTACTGTCCGAATATATGTTAC
The DNA here is from genome assembly GCA_963580285.1 of Lucinisca nassula. Classification (NCBI taxonomy): domain Eukaryota; kingdom Metazoa; phylum Mollusca; class Bivalvia; order Lucinida; family Lucinidae; genus Lucinisca; species Lucinisca nassula. The sequence goes on along the minus strand of OY757016.1, from coordinate 119,517,963 downwards.
TTATTATACCCCCGCAAACGAAGTTTGAAGGGGGTATATAGGAGTCAGCTTGTCGTCGTCTGTCGTCGTCGGTCCGTTACAAAAAACTTTAACATTGCTCATAACTTCCTTATTCTTTGACCGATTTCTTTAATATTCACACACCACACACCTTGCCACTAGTACTTAAGAGTGATATACACAAACCTGACCTTGACCTTTACGTTGACCTTCCTCAAGGTCAAATACTTGTAAAAATTTGTCTGACAACGCATGCGGGGGTATAATTGGCGCCCGTTAGGCGGCAGCTCTAGGTTTTAAAGGTCGCTTTACAAGTCAGATACAATGATTCATTTTACCACCGAACTTCATCAAATCTTGTTAAAAACTGAGCATATGTATGCTAAAATGGATAACTGATCAATACTTCGAGCAATTTTGCTAATGTTTACGTTTTCAGAGATTCACAAACAAAATGCAAGATAGGACATCGGACGCCACACAACATTTTTGGTGCCCTGTAAAATGTCAAAAAAAAGAGAGAAAAAATATCGTTTTTATGGAAGATTATTAGTATGTAATAAAGAAATTGAATGGCTAAATGCGAATTCTGTAATTTTTTTGTAACGCAGGTATGCCTCGATATCTGATAATTCTGAGGACTAAACTTAAAAATTTACCGATAGATAGATTATAAATAGACAAGATGGGTAGTTTTGTTTATTTATCTGTCCAATAATACATTTGCTAATAATAGTCCAAATATACCTGTGACCTGGAGGTGATTTTCCAATAGTTCTGTATCCCGGCTCTAATATAGGGATCAACCATGGTTTTTCATACATTAACATTTGCCGGATCCCGAGGAAGCTGTTTGAACATGAGGCCGCTAGGCAGAATGTTCAAATATCTTCCGAGGGATCCGGCAAATGTTAATGCAATGAAATAACCATGGATGATCGTTGTTATGGCATAACTTACGAATCCGACAGCAAATATTGACGAAAACACCCCAAAGCTCCATATAAATTCCATATAAACTCTTTAAATGCGATAGCAAACCAAAAATGGCTGCCAGTACAGAATGTTGTTTACAATAACGTTGTCATGCAGTGACGTCATCATAGAACTCTAAAACGCTACGTTCAGGGCGATAACGTTACGTCGATCAACGTAACGTAAGCAAAGCAAGGCCCGTCTTGTGATATCAAAAGCTCAAAATCTATGTTCAAACAGCACGCGAATTTCATGATTTGAACATGGTTTTTGCTGTTTGAGCACGGCTTTCGGTCCATTTGACAATGGCTTCAAACAGCCATGCGCATAGGTATTTATGCAAGAATTGCATATATTAGCGATTCAGAAAAGCCGATAACCAGTTCCCATATGTAAATATCCGGTATGGCGAATTTATCGAATTTCTAGGCGTGAGATGCACTGAAATTCGTGAGATTTGGGCCATTTTCAAAAAACGATCGTGGGGGAGTGAGACCCACAATAAATCGTGAGAGTCACGCTCAAATCGGGAGTGTTGGCAGGTATGGTTAGGTAAATAACCATGTTATGTGTAGATTATTTATTATTTATTTATGTAGACCATTTATGGTCATTTTTCTATATAATCTATATATTTTTGGGATCCATCTTGGGAATGTGTTAAATCCAAACCATGTTATAATGAACCGTGTTGTAACGAGGTTTTGGTGTATATGGTTTGAAAATAACAGTCCAGGAAGTCAGCACTTATTAAGGCCGAGTCTATATAACCTGGTTTCTGTGACAGTGTCTTCTGAGGTAATATGAATTTCTCTTCAGGCTCTTCAGCCAGGAAAGTTGCTGACCTGGTGAGGACTGTACAAAGCACCATTCAGAAGCTTGGACCCCCGCCCATCAGAGCTTGAAGAAATAGATGGGCTGCATGATGCTTCCACGCAGAGGTGAAACCGACTGCACAGGAGTACTGGTAAAGCACTTAGATGATCTAAGCCTGCCCAGGCAAAGGGGTGCGAGTCGGACCGCCCATGCTTTCAAACCCTATTGGTTTCATTGGGCGACAGGGCTTGAGATGTCATTTCATCTCAATGTTGGGTAAAAGTCCCACAAAATTGGAAGCACCGTCTCCAAAATGACTTATATAGTGTTGACAGCCTGACAGGGACATTAAACCTCAAATAAACAAACCATTCAGAAGCTTGTCAGTGACCAAGGTTGGGGAAGTTTGAAAGTAATACAATACCTTTTCAGTGACATGTTTGTTCCAAATCAGATGATTTGTAAATTTCTCTTTATTAGATTGAAAAAGTTGAGCACGTTAATCATGTGGTAAATGGGCTGAATACAGTATGTCAACCTTTTACAGATAAAACACATTGTTAGGGCTTGTCTGTTTAACTTCCATCCTGGTACATAAAAGCAAAATATCAAACCTACCTTAAAGAAGAGAAGTTAATGAGAAATCTACATGAAAACAGATGAAACTGATCAATGCAATTGCTAACTATATATATCGTATTCGCCCTAATTACCGCACATGCTCCTATAAGCGCACACCAAAGCTATTTTTGAAAAAGGAAATGCATAAGCGAACACTTTACAGTAATCCCCCCTTGAAGGTCTCATAGTAAATCTATAAAAACTTACCATTATTTCTTCCAACAGTGAAGGCAATGCTTAAGTATCTTTTTCTGTCCCATTAAATATCCGTATGCATCATCTTGGAAGCTGTTGTTTTCGTATCAAGTGTGCGCTAATTAGGTAGATTTTTCACCATGATTTTATGACATGATTTTGAAAAAACTAAGCGCACGGTGCGGTAATTAGGGCAAATACGGTATATGTCTGCGTGGGGTTCGCTTGATTGACGATGGGCATGTTGGACAGCAATTTCCATTGGTGTTTATTTTAAAAAAAAAAAATGTGTAAATTCCGGTTAAGTTATTACAGTCATCATGTGAAATGAACAACCCCTAAACTCTACTTTATAAAAACTGGGGTTTATGGGGGTATACATTATTTTTCTCAATCCTGCTCCAAGACATAGCTTGTGGGTACTCGTCAGAACTGCCTCAATGAGGCATCCACAACCTATGTTTGCACTATAATTAAGAAAAATATCACAGATTTCCTTCAGAGAAGTAGCCATTTTGGAGATGTAAAAAATGCACATGTATTAATTTATTCAGCAGGATAAGGATTGAATACCAATAATTCCAACTCTCTATCATTATGTATATTTTGAGTGATCTGATTGGTTGAAATACAATTATACTTCAATAAATACCACGAGCAAATACAGTCGAACTTTGATGGCTCAAACACCGATGGCTCGTTTACCATGGCTGAGTCGAACACGTTTTTGAGTCCCTAGGGAATTCCTCTGCATAAGAAAAAGTGTGGGATAATTAAGGAGATTTTCGACATTTATCTTGCAAATGTATGTTGTGTGTACTCATTAGAATCGCTTCATTGAGGTGATTCTAATGAGTACACACAGCATACATTTATGTTACAGAACACCGAAAAGAAGTCAAAAAATACCCCCGTTATGTTTTCTGGAAGTATACAACAGTGGCTCGAACTACCGCTGTTTCTAACAAATTTCTATTGTCCCGAAGGGGTTCGAGCCATCGAAGTTCAACTGTATCTCAGAACTATTTCAAACAGCAACAGGTAGTAATATAACTTGATGTAAAAAAGCATGCTCGAATTAGAACCATCGCGTTACTTCCTTGTTTATGAAGTGACATCAACAGCTCTCGATTCAAAGACGAAAAACTACTGAAAACATAATTGATAGAAGACAAATAAACTTCATTCCTATGAAAATGTTAAAAGAGACCAAGAGTTGTTGCTTTTGTTTGATTTGAGGTTTAACATCCCTGTCAATACTGTAAAGGTCATTTTGGAGACATTGCTATCCCCTGCTGATTATCAGTTGTTCTTTGTTGAAACCACAAGCAAGAAAACTGATTTCAAATGGTGCTAGAAATATAACATGACTCTATGCACCATAGAAAACCAGGATTCCTATCTTGGAATAATCCTCTTGTCCTGTAGTCGAAGACAAAGTACAAAACATGACAATACTATGCAACGTCAATTTATAACATGATTCCGAACACATATACTATCTTGGAATATTCCTGTTGAGGCTGTAGACTACGATTAAGTACAAAATATGTACAATAGTACTATGCAACATAAAATGGTGCTAGAAATAAAGCACTGTTATGTAGACTCAGTATCTCAGAATAATCCTGTCATTCTGTAAACCAGGAGTCTAAGACGAAGTACGAAATACAGTAAAATTTCGCTAAAAATTGAGACTAATTCTGCTATAAAAAAATTATTTAGAAAGTTTCAGTTATTCTTTCTTTGTGTTTTCTGCATATGGGGTTCTCTGGTCAGGGACCACCTTTGGGACTGTTCAAAAGTGGTCTTTAAGACCACTTTTGAACAGTCTCAAAGGTGGTCTTAATATAGGAATTTTACTGTACATACAACATTACTATGCAAGATCAAAAATAGTACTAGAAATATAGCATGATGACATAAATCACCTTAGAAAATATTATGGATTCAGAATACAATGTAATAAGGAAAATAATGTTGCAATTAAGTCATTTTCCACCTTAGTTAATTTTTTTACACATTTTTAAGTACTAAATATCAAAGGTAAGATGCGGTAAAATAAACTGCTGGAACCCAGAAAACAAAAGCTGTAAAATTCTATTTCAAATGCAATATTCTAGCATAATTTCTCAGAAATAATTCTTAGAAACAATTCAATATTGATAATAATCTAGAAATTGTTCTAAAAAATTATCAAAATATGAAATCTTCTCTAGAACAATTTTTAGATTATTATCAATATTGAATTGTTTCGAAGAATTATTTCTGAGAAATTATGCTAGAATATTGCATTTGAAAAAGAATTTTACAGCTCAGCTTTTGTTTTCTGGGTTCCAGCAGTTTATTTTACTGCATCTTACCTTTGATACTCTTAAACAATACACTCTTAACCACAGGAGGCACATGAAGTAGACAGAAATGTTTTACATCAGGGCAAACAGCTGGACTTGCCTGGTGGAAGTCATGGCTACAAATGAATTGGTGTGCACCAATCAGTGCATGTGCATTAAATATGGTACTGCACAAATCTGGTCTGGACATTCACCAATGCCAAGCAGATATTTCTGGCATAAAGTGCTGCAAAAAATATTACACCAAGAAAACGAATTGGTTAAATGTTATGATAAAGATCCATTGACTTCATTTATTTTCTGTGTTTGAAAATTAAAAGAAAACACAGGTTTTTAGTATGGGTTTTAATGTTTCTTTTAACCCTTATCATGCTGTTCATGACAACCCATATCTTTGGAAACAGTGTAGATCCAGATCAGATGGCTTCTGAAGAAGCCATCTGATGAGGATCTACACTGTTTGACATTCAATTTATGAATTTGTAGGAATAAATTACATGGAGAAATCTGATTGGTTCAAAGTCAGAAATGGGTGTGGCTTAACTGAATATTCAGCAAGAGAAGGCTTAATGATCTTGAATGATTAGAAATTTTCTTACCTGATCTAAAACTATTTACTCCTAAATTATAATTAATTCATAAATGCATCAAAATTTGCAAACTGAATAAAGTGAAATTTCTATATTAAGACCACCTTTCTGACTGTTCAAAAGTGGTCTTAGTGAAGACCACCTTTGAGACCACTTTTGAACAGTTACAAAGGTGGTCTCTTCCTTGTGGACATTGGGTGTGGAAACCAAATAAGGAAACACTGAAAACTTTATTATTATATGTCTAAAAGAAAAATTAGTCTTACTTTTAGCTGGTATCACTGTTTCCCAAAGTCCTCAGTTCTTTTTTTTTTTTAAAACAGTTATTCATAACCAATATTTTTCACTTTTGAAAACAGTTTGCCTGTGTTCTGGAAACTCTGCAACTGACCCAATTGCACGTAACCCAACTTGTAATTCTTCCCGAACAGCATCACCGATACGGCATTTGAATTATATTTAGATCCACGACCAGCTATGTTTATCGCTAGCAGCACAACCATAGGCTGAAGAATCAATAGCAGCCACAGCATGACGAAGCTTTTCGTTTCTGGTTACCTGCCTTTGCAAACGGCAAAGGCTCGGTACTACAGTACATGTGCATCCACGGATAATTAGCATTACCGTATTTGCTGAAATAGGCACACATAGTTCAAGAGGTGCACAACAAGGGCCAGTTGTTCAAAAATGACAATGCAGTTAGTTAACTTACAATTTAAAACCTTGATCAATAAATTTGGTAAATATGTTAATATTTTTGCTGAAAATGCAAAAGCTGCTCTCATTTTTTCAGCAAAAATAATACTTAATTAGCAAATGAAGTTGCTAGAACACTTAAATATTTCACCACTAATGAGCTCGTTAAGCTTGCGAAGCTCTGAAAAACTGGACCTTAGACTTTTACAGGAGTCACATATGATTTCATATCTGTCCGGAAGATTTTGTTTGTTTGTTTGAATTGAGATTTAACGTCCCCGTTGACACTATAAAGCTCATTTTGGAGACATTGCTTCCAATTTTATGGGACTTTTACCCGACATTGAGATGAAATGACATCTCAAGCCCTGTCGCCCAATGAAACCAATAGCGTTTATAAGCACAGACTGTCTGACTTGCACCGCTTTGCCTTGGCAGGCTTTGATCCTCTAAGCGGTTTACCAGTACTCGTGTGCGGGTCAGATTCAGCTCTGCGTAGAAGCATCATGCAGCCCATCTATTTCTTTAAGCCCTGATGGGTGGCGGCCGTCGTTTAGCATACGAAGCTCTGAAAAACTGGACCTAAGACTTTTACAGGAGGCACATATGATTTCATATCTGTCCAGAAGATACTTTAGTTCTTAAAAGGTTAATCATTAATCAGGCACAATTTACTTTTAATTTTTAAAACAAGAAAGTGAATGGGAGATTTCTTTTAGTTTCTGGTTTGGGGTTTAACGGCTCAGTCAAAACCACTGAGGACAGTTTCAATACAAAAACACTCCTATTCAAATATATTTAAAATTTTGTCAACAATCTGGATGGGCTCTTGTTCAGGGACATTGGTAAACAGTGAAGACCTAGATCAGAAACCTCAAAATGCAGTTTACTTAAAATACTAGAATGTTCAAGGGTTAAAGGAAAATTGTTACAGTCTCAGTCCCCCACCCCACCTCAACATGCCTCCACAAAGAGACAATTTACTTGATGACACACCATTGCTGTCAATTTGTTTGTTTGATTTGAGGTTTAACGTCCCTGTCAACACTGTAAAGGTCATTTTGGAGATGTTGCTTCCAATTTTGTGGGACTTTTACCGGACATTGAGATGAAATGACATCTCAAGCCCTGTCGCCCAATGGAACCAATAGGGTTTATTAGCATGGACGGTCCGCCTTGCACCGCGGTTCCTGGACAGGCTTAGATCTTCTAAATGGTTTATCAGTACTAGTGTGCAGGCCAGATTCAGCTCTGCGTGGAAGCATCATGCAACCCATATATTTCTTCAAGCCCCTATGGGCGGGGGTCATACCACTGCTGTCAAATGTTTTGTTTGTTTGATTTGAGGTTTAACGTCCCCATCAACACTGTTAAGGTCATTTTGGAGACGTTGCTTCCTATTTTGGGGGACTGTCCCACAAAATTGGAAGCAACGTCTCCAAAATGACCGATACAGTGTTGACGATGATGTTAAGCCTAAAATCAAACAAACAATATGAAATTAACAAAACAAAAAAAAAGATTAGCCTGTGCATCAAGCCAGACTGACCAGGCTCTGGATAGTCTGATCGAGGGTTTACATTTTTGGCAAAGACTCTGATCAGTCTGCATAGATGCCCAGGCTGACCTGAGGTCTGATCTGAGTCTTCACCTGTTGTATAGAATTTCTTGCAGGTTTTGTCCAGTGCCAGCTCAAAAAAAAAATAACAAAAAATTGCAGCCCTGGAAAAATCAATACAGCCTGTTTTTTTTTTTTTTTTTTTTTTTTATCTGGAGCCTGACCCCTTGAAAACATGTTGCGACATTAACCCTTTTTTGTACCAAACGGAATCCTCCTCCTTAAATATAGCATGAGTCCATTTCGAAATTTAGGGGTGTCAGGTTGTGTTTTCTTCAAAATTGATTTGGAAAATGACTGAACTTTTAGTAAACAGTGGAGGCCCTGATCAGACGCCGCATTCTGCGGCGTCTGATCCTGGCCTGCACTGTTTGCCAAGGTCCCCGTTTAGGGGTTTCTGGTATTAAATGGGTTAATCCATACAGTGTTGTCAGGTTTGCCCACAGGAAGCTGCTTCCAAATACCAGACTGGTCCTATGACCATCTGAGACTTGTTTTAAGGTTTTCATGCAGGAAGCCATTAAGGTAGCTTTCACCAACAGCTTCCTCTGCCTATTATGAAGCCAAGTCACACTTATCACACCAAATAGGGAAATATTGACAAATTACACAATCGAAAATGGGTTACTGGACAGATAAATGGTTCTTTTAAAGCATTATTTGGACAACATTGGGATTATATTGTCCTTTGTTAATTGTACTTGAGGTATTAATTTTGTCTTTCCAATATCTATGCTCAAAAGTAGACTTAACCCATTTTGTACCAGAAACCCCAAAACGGGTACCCTGGCAAACAGTGCAGGTCCAGATCGGCCTCCACTGTTGGCAAGAAGTTCAGTCATTTTGCAAATAAATTTTGATGAAAACACAACCTGACACCCCTACATTTTGAAATGCTCTCATGCTGTAATGAGGACTTGATTCCATTTGGAACAAAAAGGGTTAAAGAACTGCCTCTCAATGAGATGCTTCTAATCACTGCCTCAATGAGGCAATTCTAATGAGTATAAAGTGGGTAATACCATCACGAAAATATTCTTATATAATTTTGATCCCCTTGAACCCCAGTTTTATATAGTAAAATTGGGGTTTAGAGGGATAAACCTTATTTTTCTTATTTCTGCTCTTGGTACTCGTTAGATAGAACCCCCTAGATGTGGCAGTTCTAATGTGTATCTTTTTATCTATATTTTGATATCACAATTTTTCAGCTTAAAATTTTTGCTTTTTGGCGGTAAAATTTACAATGTATTAAATAGTATAGGCATGTTTTCGTAATGCAAAGGTGTTTGTTACCAAAACTGGTTCATTACATTAACAAGTCTGTATAATACATGCACATCCCTGTAAATCTCAATTCATAGAGAAAACTGGGGCTTACATTTTTCTTACTTCTGCTACAAGACATATGTTGTGGGTACTCGTTGGAACCGCTTCAAAACCGATGTTTTGGAGTAAAAATAATAAAATCATCACAAAATTTGATTGATCCGTCAGAAAACTGACCAAATTGGAGAGTGCAATATGTCACATGCATGTGTAAATGTGTGAAGAAAACCAGTCCACAAAAGTCAAATGTGTGCATGATAATCCATTTGAAACATCGTGTGTGAAAATCTGCAAAATAAAATTAGAGAAAAAATCCTACCGTCCAATATTGTGACAAAGAAAATTCTTGAAGAACATTTTATATGTTGTAAATTCCTCTGATAACTGTGAATAGGCTATTCATGTACAAATTACTTTTATTATAAAAAAAGTGCCTAATTTCGGGAGAAATAATGCGACTCCAAGCAATTATATGACATTTTCAAATGAAATCTCAAATATTACTTCTATACAGTACATTAATATGAACATCGAAAAAGACGTGATAATTTCGTATTATAAATAACTCCAGGTCACAACAGATTTGTAAAAAAATACATTTAATACAAAACTATCAATACTGGAGTAGCTGTACACACAAATGATAGCCATTTGAGAACTGTATGTTCATTTCTGCATCAATACGGTTGAGTGTGCTATTATGAACGCTACAATAATTTTGATATATTTGACAGATACAATTGGTCGGAGAAGGACAGGAATTAAAAACCTAAAATCTCCAACAACGCCTTTTGTAAACCTTCACTATGTTGAACATGGATATATTCTTTTTTGAAAACAGTATAGATCCAGATCAGCTGGCTTCTGAGAAGCCAGCTGATCAGGATCTATACTTTTTTCCATTCTGCTTCTGATTGTTTGTTTGTTTGTTTGATTGAGGTTTAACGTCCCCGTCAACACTGTAAAGGTCATTTTGGAGACGTTGCTTCCAATTTTGTGGGACTTTTACCCGACATTGAGATGAAATGACATCTCAAGCCCTGTCGCCCAATGAAACCAATACGGTTTATAAGCATGGACAGTCCAACTCCTGCGCACCGCTTTGCCTGGGCAGGCTAAGATCCACTAAGCGGTTTACCAGTACTTGTGTGCGGGTCGGATTCAGCTCTGCGTGGAAGCATCATGCAGCCCATATATTTCTTCAAGCCCCTATCGGCGGGGGCTGCTTCTGCTTCTGAATCCAAGGTAAAAATTGTAATCATGCAATAGTCAGTTTGGCTGAAAATTGGGGAGGAGACGTATTTAGCATGGTGCAAGTAAACCATACTTCTATTAATCTATTGCATGCAGGAAACCCCTAAAGGGGTACTCTTTAAGACCACTTTTGAACACTACAAAAGGTGGTCTCTGACCAGAAGACACTGTATGCAGAAAACACAAAGAAAGAATAACTGAAACTTTTTAAATAAGCTTTTTAAAGTAGAATTGGTCTCAATTTTTGGTGGCCTTAACCCTTATCTTGCTGAATATTCATTTAAGCCACACCCATTTCTGTCTATCAACCAATCAAATTGCTTGATGTAATTTATTGCTACAACTGAATGCGAAATGGTGTAGATCCTGATCAGATGGCTTCTTTAGAAGCCATCTGATCTGGATCTACACTGTTTGCAAAGATAGCTAGGGGTTGTCGTGAACAGCAAGATAAGGGTTAAATAGCAGAATCTTATTGCTTTCGAGCATATAGAACAATGCGTACCACTGCAAACCCCACCACTCTCATATACAGTAAGCAGACCTTAGATTTACAAACCTTTTTTGCCATTTCCTGTAAGTTAATCTCCAATACTACTCATAGGTTGTTAGATTACAGAGGGGATGAAATGTAACAAAATCAAGATTTTAATCCTAAATATCCGACTGACTTTTACAAACAGTGAAATAGAGGCCATCTGATCAAGATCTTCACTGTGTCATTCAGTAGGCGAAATTTATTGAATACAATTATATTAAGTAATTTGATTGTTAACAGAGATTATCAAGTTCGTCTTTTTCTATATGCCCAGGCCTCGGTAGCTCAGTCGGATACGCGTCTGACTGGTGATCAGGAGGTCATAGGACAGCCTGGGAATTTGTGTTGTTAGGAAAACTGATCGGCTCGATATAACGGTGACCTAAATAGTGTTCACTGGGCTGTCAAATCCCGAAACTAACAAATTCTTTCTTGACACTTTTACAACAAGTGCGTAGTAATGGAACTTTCAAAATTGTCAACAAAGGTGGAACAAAATTGTCAACAAAGGAAGCGAAAAAAAATACCACATGTACATATATTATATGGACAATTTCAGGAGAACAAAAACAAAAACAGATTGCTTAACGGTTCATTTTGTACCTGAAACCCCAAAACGGGTAGTTGGCAAACAGTGCAGGCCAAGATCAGATGCCGCAGATCGCGACGTCTGATCAGGGCCTACACTATTTGCAAAATTTCCAGCCAATTTCCAAATAGTCTTTTTTTAAGAAAACACAACCTGACACCTCTAAATTCTGAAATGGACTTATGCTGTATATAAGGTGGAAGATTCCATTTGCTATGAAATGGGTTAAAAACTGGGGCCTCTCTTACACTTTTTCATAAGAAAAATATAGTATGTACCCGTAATAATAGATATTTATAACTTAGTACATGTAACACTTATTATGCACATGCATTGTGTGAGACTCACAAATATTCCAGCCCCATTGTTTCACACAAACCCAACAATGTGCAACAGGGGCAGCAACTCTGTGTCAAATTTCCAAACTGTCATTGTTAAGCTATATCCTTGCTTAAAATGATAAAAATCTAAATTTTAGTTATCTTTTAAGATCTAAAACTAGTTTTTAAAAGCTAATGCAACAGAAAAAAGTTCTTATGTATCTGCATGTATATAGTATGTCTGCTGTATAAATGGGTCAAAGACAACTTAAAAAAAAAGGAAACGCATTTTTATCAATAACTGCTGTCCCTAACCTTGCCCATCTTGAGGGGACGTATCAGGAGGTGCCTGTGAAATAAGCCAAGGTTAATAAGTAATGATCAACTTATCTTTGGCACAAGCACTAGCCCAAGGTCAAAAGTACTTGAAGTTTCAAGCTTGTTTGCAAAAAGGGCATAAAAAAGAGAATAGAATTTACACACAGAGAAAGACACAAAATAGTTGCTTAAAAATATTTCAACTTTGCATGGAGCATGAATATTTTGCAAAGTATCACATAATTTCATCTGACAAAAATGCCATTTTAATGTTATCCTTAATTTCATCATCATTCCTTCCTACCACAGTGCTAACAGTTTTGAAAATAAATAAGGAAACTATTCGTTTTGGAGATTTGAACGAATGCACTATATTGCATGGATCTGTTATTGTAATATCTTAAATAAAATGATATTTTTCTTCTGTTACAATAAATCGTATTTTTCTTCTGTTCTCCTTCTTCTTCTTCCCATAAAGTACAGGGCCAACTCTGGAGCATCGTCGTACTGTTACTGTAAATGATATTTTTCTTCCGGGTTACTGTAAAACACATTCTTGATTGATCCTGTGATCACTTCTGATCTTCCTCTGATGCACAATATGGACCAACCTCCAAGAAGTCACTTCTTCTCTTAACCTATTTTGTACCAAATGGAATCTTCCACCTTATATATAGCGCAAGTCCATTTCAAAATTAAGGGGTGTTAGATTATGTTTTCTTTAAAAATTTATTCGGAAAATGGCTGATTTTTTAGCAAACCGTGTAGGCCCTGATCAGATGCCGCATTGTGAGGTGTCTCATCTGGGCCTGCACTGTTTGCCAATCACCCATTTCAGGGTTGGTTAACCCATTCTGTACCGGAAATCCCAAAAACAGTGCAGGCCCTGATCAAATGCTGCAGAACGCGGCATCTGATCAGGGCCTTCACTGTTTGCAAAAAATTCAGCCATTTTCCAATTCAATTTTGAAGGAAACACAACCTGACACCCCTAAATTTCGAAATGGACTCCTGCCATATATAAGGAGGAAAATTCCATTTGGTATTAACCCTTATCTTGCTGTTCACGACAACCCCTATCTTTGCAAACAGTGTAGATCCAGATCAGATGGCTTCTGAAGAAGCCATCTGATCAGGATCTACACTGTTTGACATTCAATTTATAAATTTGTAGGAATAAATTGCATCAAGTAATTTGATTGGTTGATAGACATAAACAGCTGTGGCTTAAATGAATATTCAGCAAGAGAAGGGTTAAAAGGGCCAATACTGTAAATTAGGCAAGCATGTACCACTATAGTGTCCAATGATGATTTCAAGCCCACAGGGGCACTGATTTCACATGGTGCTAGATAGTATTATTATATCTTTACTCTACCCACCACAAGAAGCCAGTCACCTGAAAGTGCTTTTTACTCCCTTATTCTTCTTTCCATCCATCTTCTTCCTTCTGGGTCTTTCTATTTTCTCCATTTTCTGTCCTTTCCACATTTAACCATATCCTTCTTGTACTTCATTTTAAATGCATGCTGCTGAAAATCCTTGTGTGGGGCAATTGATGTAAATTGTGTTTTTTTTTTTGTTTTTTTTTCATCATTATTTTTCAGCAAAAAATACTAGACATTTCATATGAACCATCTGCCTTACAGACAATGCACATGTAAAGTCAAGCCTTGTTCTTGAAAAACAAGAAAGACAAAATATACCTGAAATTTGATCTGCTAAACATGCTTCCATCTGCAAAATATGCAGATGGCATAGCAAACAGTGTAGATCCTGATCAGACTGCTCCTCTAGGAGCAGTCTGATCTGGGTCTGCACTGTTTGCCCAGGCCAGCCCTAAAACAATTTGGATCGTTACAGTAAATCCAAAACATAAGTTTTAGATTTAACAAAAAAACAGCCATTTATGGTCATTTATTTTATACGGTCTATATGTCTTATGGTCATTTATTTTATATGGTCTATATTGATGCTAATAATATGACCCACAAAGAGGGTTGGCACGACGTTAAAACTCGAAATCACCACTATATGATCCTTATGTATTTGGGATCCATATTAAAGCTGTGTTATATCTCAAATAACAAACAGTGTTATAAAGCGGTTTTGGAGTAAAAAAAAAATAGAAAAAAAAGAAAAAATAAGCTGTAAGGAGATAACTACCAACATCAATGCTTCAAGCTTAAATAAGAAATAAGTGCCCAATTGTCGAGACTCCCAAAACCATAGAAGACAACAATTTACAGTCAAACCTGTCATAGTGGCCACCTCTATTAAGCAAGCAACCCGTCTTAAGCAAGAAAGCATTTAGTTCCCCTAAAAAGGCAAATTCATCAATATTCATCTGTATTAAGCAAGCACCTGTCATAAGCAAGCACATTTTGATCATCCCTGAGGTGCTTGCTTAACACAGGTTGGACTGTATATCATAGGTGTGTTTCTTACTGTTAATACACTGTAATACAGTCATGTCTGATTGAGGGGTTTGATTCCCACCTGGTCTGAAACATTTTCTAACTCTTCTGATGATTCTCTGAAGGCCCACTGTACTGGTTACTTGCCCAGGAAAAGTGAACTTAGGCAAATTGACCTAAGCAGTGTTGACTACGGCATTAAACTACAAACCTAAATTATTATACCGTAATGCTCCTAAGTATTGGGACAGATAGGTCTCCTAAGTACTGGGACAGATAAGCCTAAGCAAACAGTGTAAACCCAGATCAGACTGCTCCTGAAGTCTGATCAGGATCTACACTGTTTAGCATCCTTTCTGCACCTTTTGGACTCCTTGCAGGATCATGAAACAAATTTGTTAAAATCTTAACCCTCATCTTGCTGTTCACAACAACCCCTGTCTATGCAAACAGTGTAGATCCAGATCAGATGGCTTCTGAAGAAGCCATCTGATCAGGATCTACACTGTTTGGCATTCAGTTTATGAATTTGTAGCAATAAATTACATCAAGTAATTTGATTGGTTGATAGACAGAAATGGGTGTGGCTTAGATGAATATTCAGCAAGATAAGGGTTAAGAGAATTACAGCAAGTCCTATTTTGTTACCATAATCAACCAAAAGTATTTTTAAGAGGTTGGGGTAATATATGGATTTTTTTCCACTGTTTTATTCCACAACACATGACAAGATATTTGCTGATGGAATGTGCAAAACATCTTTGCTGGCAATACAAATGTCTGGTCAAACTATAATTTTTGTTGTGATACAGCTCATTTCAAACCTCATATGAAAAGATTTTTATTGCTATAATGATCATTCTAATTTCCACAAAATAAGTAAGGTATCAAAATATATTATGCAAATCAAGGCTTTAAGCAAATAACTAATTGGAAAATTCAGAAATATAATACAAAATATAATTATAAAAATAAATAAATCCAGCTAACCTTGCAAGACCCCTTTGCAGCATAGCCTACGGCACTAATATCCAACTCGTTCCACCCGTATACCTGCACGATTGGAATTGTAAAGCTCGGAAAAACTCTTTGAGCGATATATAGAAATTCAATAATTTCACCTATTTTCAGGCTTAAACAAGACTGTCATTAGTCATTGAAAAAAATTCAATAGAAATTCACTCACCATATATACATGCCTACAGAACAAGAAAAAAAAGACAGAGGATTTTAACGGGTATCAATTTTAACCCTTCAACAGTGCGACATATTTAACCCTTTTTGTACCAAATGGAATCTTCCTCCTAATATAAAGCAGGATTCCATTTTAAATTTAGGAGTGTGAGGTTGTGTTCTCTTCAATATTTATTCGGAAAATGACAGAACCTTTAGCAAACAGTGGAGGCCCTGATCAGACGCAGCAGAACGCGGCGTCTGATCAGAACCTGCACTGTTTGCCAATTTCCTGTTTTGGGGTTTCCGGTATAAAATGGGTTAACAACAAGCTGACTTTCACAAACATTCCATAGCAAGCTGATGATTCACATGTAATGTCAAGCCTTGTTTTCACTGTAAAACAAGAAAAAAATACACTTTGAAAATGTCGTCTGCCTGTCCTGATTGGCAGTCTCCGGGATAAGGCAATTTTTACAGAAGTTTACATCAACAAGTATGGTAAGGAGTTGGGGTATGTGTCCAAATACTTAGGGTAAATAATTATGGCATATCATCTGAGCCCCATTTAACGCTTAAGACGCCAAGAAAATTACATCTGAAAATGTCGTCTGAACATGTCGTCTGCTGAATTTTTTTGCAAAATTTTTAAAAATATTTTTGAATACAGGCAAACAGTGTGGGCCCAGATCAGACTGCTCCTGTAGGAGCAGTCTGATCTGGGCCCACACTGTTTGCAAAAAAATACTTTAAGGTAACTGGCAGACGGCAAAGCAGACGACGAGTGTCCTGATTGGCATTTTATGGGTTAAGGAAAACATGTCTTCTGGGTTGGAGACAAGGTAAGACGCAAACCAGTCTGATCAGCTACACAGACTGGGCAAGGAATTTGAAATTTTAGATCCAGAAACTAGAGGTATTGTGGTACCAAAATTAGCAGGTGCCGATTAGACTGTGCAGATGCACAGGTTGATCTGCACCTTTATTACTAGGAATTGGCAAAAACGGGTTTTCTCCTGATATACCGTAAAAATTCTAACCATTGGGACAGATACGCTTAAACAAAAAGTGCAGACCCAGATCAGACTGCTCCTGAAGGAGCAGTCTGATCAGGGTCTACACTGTTTGTCATACCGTCTGCACCATTTGGACTGATATATATTTGATCCTGCTGCATAAACAAATTTGTTAAAATTTTAGGAGAATTACAGCAAGTCGTCAAGGTCTCCGAATTTTTAGGATTTTCTTTTTTAAGGTAGCCCATTCAGTTACTGTCTTAAAAGGCCTTATACAAGTTCTTCTTTTTTATCTTTTTTTTGTCATCATGAGTCGCTTCAAGCAAAAATGTGCCGTCAGTAAAATAAGATCACTCTGTCTCTGTTTGCTTGAAGATTAGGGTCAGAGGGCATCCATATATAATGCTTAGCTAACATGTAATATTAAACTCTTTTCATGAAAAGTACATCATGAAATGTCCATGAATGATAAATAACAGTTCATGAACTTTTGGATTTGGGAAAGCCATTGTTCATGAACAAACTGCACTGTTCATGAACCATTTAACTCCTGTTATAAAATATAGTTCATGAACCAATATTTCACAGCCTTAGTTCATGAATTATTATTATATGTCTGCTCATGAACTTTTTTTGTGAAAACAAAGTTAATGATGAACTACATTTTGCAGGGGACGACATCATTTTTCTTGACACAGCTCTCAGGTCCGAGTCTAGGCACACCCAATTCTGCAAGATGACATCGTTTCACAAGCAAATACTGTAAAATTCCTTCTTGCTGAATATTCAATTTAGCCAGACCCATTTCTGACTTTGAACCAATCAGATTACTTGATGTAATTTATTCCTGCAAATTCAAAAACTGAATGTCAAACAGTGTAGATCCTGATCAGATGGCTTCTTCAGAAGCCATCTGATCTGGATCTACACTGTTTGCAAATATAGGGGTTGTCGTGAACAGCATGATAAGGGTTAAGATCACCTTTGGGACTGTTGAACAGTGGTCTTTAAAGACCACTTTTGAACAGTCCAACCTGAGGACACTGTGGGCAGAAAACAGAGAGGATTAAGTGCAGCCTTCAAAATATAGCTTTTTTAAAGCAGAATTCGCCTTAATTTTAGGTGGTCTTAATAGCTGAATTCATGGTTCCTGCCCATCTGGGCTTGAAGAAATAGATGGGCTGCATGATTCTTCCGTGCAGAGCAATTACTGGTAAACCACTTAGATGATCTTAGATAAAACCTGCCCAGGCAAAGCGGTGTGAGTCAGACTGTCCATGCTTAATATAAAACCTATTGATTTCACTGGGCGGCAGGGTTTGGGATGTCAGAGTTCTGCTTAAGCCGGCGCTAGAGGGCGTTGCAGGTGTTGCACATTTCAGTACTGGTTATAAACAGACTCAATAAACCCGAGTCTGCTATTTTCGCTTATTTGGTGTATTCTTTGCTTCCAAAGGATCTAACTATTCAGAACTTATTTATCTTCATTGCAGCTGGTGTTGTGCCGTGTGGCGGCCATAAAACGTCTCTCCGTACATCATCATAGTGCAGATTATATTTTCTGGTCCTTTGGGATCATTGCGTTCATTTTGAATCATTTAGAAAATAGAGTTCTGCTTAAGCCGGTGCTAGAGGGTTTGGCCCGTGTTGCACATTACAGTACTGGTCATGAACAGACTCCATAAGACCGAGTCTGCTATTTTCATTTATTTGGTGTATTCTCTGCTTCCAAAGGGCCTAACTATTCAGACCTTATTTTCTCTATTCTCTCACCGCTGTGGGTTCAAGCCTGGCACGGGTCACATGTGAGATGCCAGCTTCTGCAACGGAAGGTCAGGTGGTTTTTCTCCTGGTATTCTGGTTTTCGCCCAACTCTGATTAACGATCGACTCGATATTAGTGAAATAATCTTGAAAGGGCCGTAAAACCAAACCACCACCCCACCCCCCCCCCCCTCCAAAAAAAAAATTCTCTAAACAGGAAAGGTTGGGATTACATGGGTATTAATTGCACAGATCTGTTAGCATGATCTAAGCCATTATAAACATCACGTACCGGTACATTTGGCTATGCCTCGGCACATTCATCAGTATAAAGTATTTGTCATCTTTATTTGCAGTACGTAAGCAAACAATCTATGTCATTTAGCTAATATTTCAAAACTACGAGACTTTTACGAAATTTACACACAAAAATACAATACTACAGCAGTACGTGTACATACCTTTTGAATGAATTCTTCAAAACTCAATGAATACATGACATCCTTATGTTATAATGTTTAAATAGGAAGAAAAATCTACCTTTTTTGTTTCATTTTATCACAGTGCTGATAAACTAGACAAGTTTTAACATTCAAAAAAAAAAAAAAAAATACTGCTGATTTTTATGAAAATGAAACTTGCAAACATTAAACAATTTAAAGCAAATTGCAACATCTTTATAATCATAAGCTAGTTACGTTTCTTCAGCATATTGTACAGTGAAATTCTGCATGCTTTTTATAGACCATTCATTCTTAATTTAACCCTTTTTGTACCAAATGGAATCATTCTCCTTGTATATAGCAGGAGTCCATTTTCAAAATTTAGGGGTATCAGGCTTTGTTTTCTTCAAAATCTATTCGTAAATTGGCTGAACGTTTTGCAAACAGTGTAGGCCCTGATCAGACGCCGCATTCTGCGGCGTCTGATCTGGGCCTGCACTGTTTGCCAACTACCCGTTTTGGGTTTTCTGGTACAAAATGGGTTAAAAGCATATTTAACCCATTTAGTACTGGAAACCCCAAAAGGGGTACCTTGGCAAATAGTGCAGGCCCAGATGACGCCGCAGAACGCGGCGTCGCATCAGGGCCTCCACTGTTTGCAAAAAGTTCAGCCATTTTCCAAATAGATTTTGAAGAAAACACAACCTGACACCCCTAAATTTTGAAATGGACTCCTGCTGTATATAAAGAGGAAGATTCCATTTGGTACAAAAAGGTTTAAAAGCTTTTGGGTTTTCTGCACCAGTCCCAGTTTCTCCTAGTATAGGCCACTTTTGAACAGTCTCGAAGTGGTCTCAAAATTGTCTCATTAAGAAAACACGCCTATTCCAGCATATTGAAAATTTACCACCAAAAAATGAAATTTTTCAGATAAAAAAAATCAGACTTTTTTATATTTCTGCTCAAAACATAGATTGTAGTACTAGTTAGAACCACTAACGAGCTCGTATAGCTAACAATGCTTTGAACAACTCGGCCCTGACCGAAGACGTATTTCCATCCGTAGAACGATAAAAATCAGACCATATAAAATTCTAGCAGCAGCGTGTAAGACAATTGTAATCAATCTAGATTTATGTATTTGCCCTGATCAGATTCAGCTTCGAACAAACATCGATTGGCGATAAAAGGTAAGATCTTCCCTGTACTTTTAATTGGAATATCTCAACCATTTTCAGCTGTATCATGGCAAAATGACCCCCAAGTTTTATTCTGAATCCTGAGATCAGTGGCACAGACTTCCATTACCATAACAGTACAACTACTACATTGAACCTAAGTTAACCCTTATCTTGCTGTTCAGGACAAACCCTATCTTTGGAAACAGTGTAGATCCAGATCAGATGGCTTCTGAAGAAGCCATCTGATCAGGATCTACACTGTTTGACATGGAGCGCTGTTGTGCAGTGGTAAAGTATCCGACTCGGGATCGTGAGGTACCGGGTTCGATCCCCACGAGCGGCAAGTGTTGTTTCCTTGAGCAAGAGACTTTATCCACATTGCGTAGTACTGGTTTCTATCCAGGAAAAGAGGGCCACATGGAAGATTAGTACTAGTTTACTAAATGTGTTACCCTCTATAAATAAGGTCGATTATTATTATTATTATTATTATTATTATTATTATTATTATTATCCAATTTATGAATTTGTAGGAATAAATTACATCAAGTAATCTGATTGGTTCAAAGTCAGAAATGGGTGTGGCTAAACTGAACAGTCAGCAAGAGAAGGGTTAATTGGGACAGACAGGCCTAAGTAAGCAGTGCAGACCCAGATCAGACTGCTCCTTCAGGAGCAGTCTGATCATGGTCTATACTGTTTGCCATCCTGTCTGCAATTTTTGGACTCCTTGCTGGATCCAAAAAAAAAAAAATGTTAAAATTTTTGGAGAATTACAGGAAGAACCTCAATTTAAGGTGTCTGAATTTTTAAGATATTTACAGTATCTTTTTATGGCTTTAGAACTATCATTTTTTAGATGACAGTTTCTGGTATTTTTCTTATTAACCCTTATCTTGCTGAATATTCATTTAAGCCACACCCATTTCTGTCTATCAACAAATCAAATTACTTGATGTAATTTATTGCTATAAATTCATAAACTAAATGCCAAACAGTGTAGATCCTGATCAGATGGCTTCTTCAGAAGCCATCTGATCTGGATCTACACTGTTTGCAAAGATAGGGGTTGTCGTGAACAGCAAGATAAGGGTTAAAGACCGAAAATACAATAGATTATGGGTACTCATTAGAACCACCTTAATGACTTGGTTCTAACAAGTACCCACAATCTCAGAGATGCCAACCATTCTGATTTTTGCGGAATCATACCGATTTTCAAGTCCCATTTCCACATTACGATTTCGGACATCAAAATTCTACCGGATAAAATATAGGCCAAGGTCACAGGGTCAAGGTACCTGCAGAGTCAGTACATCTAGGAGAAGCACTATGCAAGATTTGATTGTTTTGTTTGTTTGTATTGGCGTTTAATGGCCCAGTCAACACTATTTTAGGTCATTTTTGAGCCGGTCAGTTTACCTATCCACACTTTCCTGGGCAGGCTTATATGTAAGTGGTTAAACAGTACAGTGCACATTCCTTTGTCAGAAACTGACAACAGTAGTTACTGTCCTTCTTGAATCAGCGGAAGGGAGAGAATGACCGTAGAAGAGATTTCATGATCAATCTTCATGAAAAAATGTTGCCGAAGCCTGCAGGTATTGAACCAAGATTTCATGGTTGTATGCCTTTTATTTGAGGAGATCTGGAACATCGACGTAATATTTGTCAAAATTACTGGAGCGTAAAATATAGGTCAAGGTCACCAGTCAAAGCGCCTGCCTAGTCAGGAGCTCAGGCAGATATTTCATGAAAGGTTTGATGGTTGTTTAGTCTTGTAATTGATTACAATACAAACTTCGCAATAAATGTCAAACTTCGACATAATGGTCAAAGTCACTGGAGCGCAAAATATAGGTCAAAGTCATCAGGTCAAGTTGCCTACAAAGTCAGAAGGTCGGGAGATGTTTCATGTAAGGTTTGATGATAGATGAGGTTTGTAGTTGACTTAAATAAAAACTCTGATGTAAATGTCAAACTTCAACGTAAATGTTAACAGACGGAGGGATGGATGAACGGACGGTCTAATGGATGCACCGACGAAGGGATGCACGGATGAACGGACAGAAAAGCGGACGCCTTTTTTGCACCCTACTACAAGCAGGAGCGACAAAAATAGTTGGATGAGTGGCTAACAGCGTAGACCCTGACAAGACACTGCATTTTGCAGCACCTCATAAGGGTCTACACAGTTTAGTAAGGCCTGTCTGACCAAATGCATAGGGTAAATACGGTGCATCATTTTCATCAAAGCCTCAGCAAAAAACAGTCACTTAACCCATAAAGTGCCAGTCACGACAATTGTCGTCTGCTTTGTTGTCTGCTGGTTACTTTAAAACTCATTTTTTGCAAACAGTGTGGACCTAAATCACCCTGCAGTCTGATTTGGGGCCACACTGTTTGCCTGTAAGCAAAAATATTTTTTAAAACATTTGCAAAAAATTCAGCAGATGACATAAGCAGGCAACATTTTCAGATGTAGTTTTTCTTGGCATCTTGGGGATTAAATTGTTCATCCATGCTGCGTCTCTTGTTGGTTACATAAAGAGTCTTGAAAATCGAAAAAGCCCTCATGGTGCTGGTTAACCTAAAGACATTTTCGTGACACGTCTAATTTCTTCGCTGGCAGTTTACGATATTGTCACATGAACTCGCTGATGTACTACAGGTAACGATTATTGGAAAAGATTTAACCCTTTTTGTACCAAATGGAACCTTCCTCCTTACGTAAACCAGGAGTCCATTTCAAAATTTAGGGGTGTCATGTTGTTTTTCTCTTCAAAATTTATTTGGAAAATGGCTTAACTTTTTGCAAACAGTATAGGCCCTGATCAGACGTCACATTCTGTGGCTTCTGATCTGGGCCTGCACTGTTTGCCCTGGTACCTGTTTGGGGTTTCCGGTACTAAAAGGGTTAAGAAACCTCAATATGACAATTTACAGACCCTTGAAAATTCTTCAGGAATCTGCAAGATAAAAAGCCTTGGAATAGAACAATCCCATGTATTAACATTAGCCTCCGCACTCTGTTTTGTCTGTTTGTTTGATTTGAGGTTTAACGTACGTCCCTGTCAACACTTTATTGGTCATTTTGGAGACATTGCTTCCAATTTTGTGGACTTTTACCTGACATTGAGATGGAATGACTTCTTAAGCCCTGTCGCCCATTGAAACCAATAGGGTTTATAAGCATTGGGCCACTTTGCTTGGGAAGGCTTAGACCCTCTAAGCAGTTTACCAGTACTCATTATGTGGTTTCAGCTCTGCATGGAAGCATCATGCAGCCCAAGCTATTTCTTCTAGCCCCAATGGATGTGGGCAGTTTATTTGGCATGAGTGTCTAATACTGTGAATAGCATCATGAAGATACACTTATATAATTTTGACCCCCTCAAACCCAACATGTTTAGTAAAACTAAAACTGAGGCAGTTCTAACAAGTACCCACAGTCTATATTTAGAGCAGAATTAAGAAAAATACTGAAATTTTTTATCGTAAAATTTTCAATTTTTTTTTAAGTAAAATTTTCAATATATTTGAATAGGCGTGTTTTTGTATTGCAATGTTGAATTCAACAAAGTTTGACCATGCGGGATATACTTATCATATCAAATTCAAAAAGTTTGACATTGATATGTGTGGATACCTGTGTTCAGTTTGATTTCAACAAAGTTTGAAGATCTATATGAACAAAGCCTGAGAGTTTTTAACTCATAAAATGCCAATCATGACAATTGTCATCTGCTTTGCCGTCTGCCGGTTACCTTAAAAGTAATTTTTGCAAACAGTGTGGACCCAGATCAGACTGCTCCTGTAGGAGCAGTCTAATCGTGGCCCACTCTGTTTGCCTGTATGCAAAAATATTTTTTAAAAGTTTGCAAAAAAAAATTCAGCAGACGACATAAGCAGACGGGCATTTTCAGATGTAGTTTTTCTCTACATCTTAAGGGTTAATACTTTTAAAGGAGTAAAATGAATAATTACTACAAAGTGCCCTAAAAAAATCAACATGGTCTTAATCTTCCAATAATTTTCTCTTTTCATAAACTTCCATTGTAAAATATAACTATATTCCCAACTAGCAAATCTTTATTACAAATATCCACGGGTCAAACGCAAGTACCGTACTAATCAAATTGGTCAGATGGTCAAAAAAATAAGTACAGAGTATTGCAGTGTCATAGTCAAATGTCAAAATTAATCTTTTAACCCATATATGCCTAGCGGCCCTTTTTTGGGACGTTGGCGAACAGTGTAGACCCACATCAGACGCCGCAGAATTACCACCCAAACCAATAATTGAAAGGGTACCACTCCAAACTAATTAGAATGAATATTACATTGTCATATTATATGGGTCTAAGTTCATTAACCCATTGCATGTGGGGAACCCCTGTGGGGAACCCCTAAAGGGCTTGGCAAACAGTGAAGGCCCAGATCAGATGCCGCAGAACGCGGTGTCTGATCAGGGCCTGCACTATTTGCTTACAGAATTTTCCATAAAAAATAGAATAAGAATGAAAAAATAGGCCTGCCACCCCTAATATGACAAATGGGCTTGTCCAACATATAGCAATGGAAGAGTCAGTCCCCAGTAGCATACAATGGGTTAACAAACAATGTCCATGAAAATTTGAGTTTGTGTATGAAGTGGTTTTGTTTGTTTGATTTGAGGTTTAACTTCCCTGTCAACACAAAGAAGCCTCCGTGGTCGAGTGGTTACGCTACTCGCCTTATAAACCAGGGGTCGCAGGTTCGATCTCGGGCTTCTCCAGACTTTCGGATGAGTCTTTAAAACGAGGTCCCGTCTCCGTATGACCTTAGCTGTTGGTGGGACGTAAAACTGAAACACTCACTGACTCACTCCCTGTCAACACTGTAAAGGTCATTTTGGAGATGTTGCTTCCAATTTTGTGGGACTTTTACCCGACATTGAGATGAAATGACATCTCAAGCCCTGTCACCCAATGAAACCAATAGGGTTTATAAGCATGGATGGTCCGCCTCGCACCGCAGTTCCTGGACAGGCTTAGATCCTCTAAGCGGTTTACCAGTACTAGTGTGCAGGCCGGATTCAGCTCTGCGTGGAAGCATCATGCAGCCCATATATTTCTTCAAGCCCCTATGGGTGGGGGCCCTGTATGAAGTGGTATGGTACACATGAACCATCCTGTATAAATAACATATTACCCTTCAAACACAGCAAGCTCTTTAACACGCCTATATAATTTTGACCCCCTTAAACCCAACTTTAATATAGTAATGGTATACATGCATTATTTTTATTATTTCTGCTCCAAAAGACAGATTGTGGGTACTCATTAGAATTGCCTCATGAGGGCGGTTCTAATGGCAATACCCTAAATCTATGTTTAGGGGAGAAAATATGAAAAATTTCATTGCAAAATTTTTCATTTTTTGTTGGCAATGTTCTCATTATATATTTGAATAAGCGTGTTTTCGTAAGATAACCTTGCTTTGAATAATTGGGACCAGGCAATCATATTTTGTCAATATGCTGGGGAGTTTATTACATTGACACAAACTACCTAAATGTACTCACAATTGGCATCCTCTAAACCCTACTTTATAATAAGAGTAAGGTGGAATTCTTTATTTTTCTTATTTCTGCTCCAAGACATAGGTTGCGGCTACTTGTTAGAACCGCCTCAATGAGGCGGTTCTAACAAGTACCGCAACCTATATTTCGAGCATATATAAGAACAAGAGGACCATGATGGCCCTGGATCGCTCACCTGATCCATAGAGTAACAAGTGGGCCCCGGGGAGGGCCATTATTGACCCCAGGGTTATAATGTGCATAATGTTGAGGGAGGTCTAAAAAGGTGAAGCTTCATACCAAATATCAACAAAAGACTATAATTTGAACAATGTTGGCAAAGGTCCACTAGATGAAGCTACACAACAAAATATCAAAGACCTGGGCCTTGTTGTTTCAGAGAAGAAGATTTTCAAAGATTACCTCTATTATAAGTCTATGTAAAACCAAAGGGCCCTGGGGCGGGGGCATTGTGGCCCCAGGGCTATAATTTGAACAATCTTGGTAGAGGTCCACTAGCTGAAGCTTCATACCAAATGTCAAAGACCTAGGCCTTGTGGTTTCAGAGTAGAAGATTTTTCAAGATTTTCCCTATATAAGTCTATGAAAAACCAAAGGGCCCAGGAGCAGGGGCAATTTTGGCCTCAGGGCTATAATTTGAACAATCTTGATAGAGGTCCACAAGATGAAACTTCATACCAAATATCAAAGACCTGGGCCTTGCAGTTTCAGAAAAGAAGATTTTTAAAAGATTTTCTCTATATAAGCCTATGTAAAACCAAAGGGCCCCGGGGCGGGGGCATTTTTGGCCCCAGCACTATTATTTGAACAGTCTTGGTAGGGGTCCACTAGATGAAGCTTCATACCAATTAGCAAAGACCTGGGCCCTGCAGTTTCAGAGAAGAAGATTTTTAAAGATTTTCCCTATATAAGCCCATGTAAAACCAAAGGACCCCGGGGCGGGGGCATTTTTGGCCCCAGCACTATAATTTGAACAATCTTGGTAGGGGTCCACTAGATGAAGCTTCATACCAAATATCAAAGACCTGGGCCTTGCGGTTTCAGTGAAGAAGATTTTTAAAGGTTTTCCCTATCTAAGCCTATGTTAAACCAAAGGGCCCCGGGGCGGGGGCATTTTTGGCCCCAGCACTATAATTTGAACAATCTTGGTAGGGGTCCATAAGATGAAGATTCATACCAAATATCAAAGACCTGGGACTTGCAGTGAAAGAGAAGAAGATTTTTAAAGATTTTCCCTATATAAGCCCATGTAAAACCAAAGGGCCCCGGGGCGGGGGCATTTTTGGCCCCAGCACTATAATTTGAACAATCTTGGTAGGGGTCCACTAGATGAAGCTTCATACCAAATATCAAAGACCTGGGCCTTGCGGTTTCAGAGAAGAAGATTTTTAAAGATTTTCCCTATATAAGCCTATGTAAAACCAAAGGGCCCCGGGGCGGGGGCATCTTTGGCCCCAGCACTATAATTTGAACAATCTTGGTAGGGGTCCACCAGATGAAGATTCATACCAAATATCAAAGACCTGGGCCTTGCAGTTTCAGAGAAGAAGATTTTTAAAGATTTTCCCTATATAAGCCCATGTAAAACCAAAGGGCCCCGGGGCGGGGGCATTTTTGGCCCCAGCACTATAATTTGAACAATCTTGGTAGGGGTCCACTAGATGAAGCTTCATACCAAATATCAAAGACCTGGGCCTTGCGGTTTCAGAGAAGAAGATTTTTAAAGATTTTCCCTATATAAGCCTATGTAAAACCAAAGGGCCCCGGGGCGGGGGCATCTTTGACCCCAGCACTATAATTTGAACAATCTTGGTAGGGGTCCACCAGATAAAGATTCATACCAAATATCAAAGACCTGGGCCTAGCAGTTTCAGAGAAGAAGATTTTTAAAGATTTTCCCTATATAAGCCCATGTAAAACCAAAGGGCCCCGGGGCGGGGGCATTTGTGGCCCCAGCACTATAATTTGAACAATCTTGGTAGGGGTCCACTAGATGAAGCTTCATACCAAATATCAAAGACCTGGGCCTTGCAGTTTCAGAGAAGAAGATTTTTTAAGTTTTTGGTGAAAGAAATCTATTTTTGGCTCCTGTGACCCATATGTGCAACGGACCGGAACCATTTGAACAACTTTGAAAGGGGACCACCTAAGGATCATTCCTGTGAAGTTTGGTCAAAATCCGCTCAGTGGTTTAGGAGGAGATGTCGTTTGAAGAAAAAGTTTACGGACGGACGCACGCACGCACGCACGCACGCACGGACGACGGACGACGGACAAAAAGTGATCCCAAAAGCTCACCTCGTCACTACGTGACGGTGAGCTAAAAATATCAAAATTTTCATCAGAAAAAAGTCCAGTTTTGGGACAGGAAAAATGCACTATGCCTCACTGAGATGTTATTGGAATGAGTTGTGTCTCTTTTACAAATGCATCATAGCTCTCAAAAATAATAGATGAAGATTTCAAATGCCCTTTAAAAGCTTTTAGATTTATCAGAAATCACAGACACTTACTTGTCAGAAACACTGGTTACTAAAAGCTAGCTAAGAGCTTAAAGTTTATCTAAAATGCTGAAAAATATTTCGAAATATCAAGGAAAATTTTAAAGTTCAGGACAAACTGGTTGTTTTTAAGGCAAAACCACATAGGAATCCAAAAAATATTATTCGTCTCTTGAATTCATTCAAAACTATCATGTTTACTTAATTTATGAGAAATATAACAATTTTATTGCATACAGGAAATTCCGCTATTAAGACCACCTAAAATTAAGACTAATTCTGCTTTAAAAAGCTTATTTAGAAGGTTGGAGTTAATTTTTCTTCCTTTTTTTCTACATAACAGTGTCCTCTGGTCAGAGACAACCTTTGGGACAGTTCAAAGTGGTCTTAATATAGGAATTTGACTGTACCTCTTTGGTAATTGGTATGCATTGCTGAACTTCATGCCCCTATTCCACACAGACCATGAATCCCATGAATCGCCACAAATTGATGAACTTTACTATTCATGAAATTCTGTATATTTTCTGGTCCAGTTTGTGATGCTCTACGCTACAGGTATGACAGTGTTAGGAATATTCGTGGGATTTGACTGCACTCGGGTGGAATCGCACAAATTTTGTCAAGAATTCACTTCAATATACAAGATTCTATTTGGAAATACTGCACAAATGTTGGGAATCAGTTACAAATCACTTAAGAATATATCACATACATGTACGAATCCGGTACAAATTAAAATGAATTTGTGATTATTCTCGACAATTCATGAAATTTTCCTTTACAATTGTTTTTGCTTTGATACTGCTTCGCCATGCATTCGTGGGATTGACGTGACAGATTCGTAACAGATTCGTGGTCAAGCCACAAATTCACGAATCTCCGAACGAGTTAAGAGTAACCTACAGATTGGTTGAGCATGAAATCAGAGCCAGAGCTGGATCCCATGCAGACTGTTTGATACTCTGATTGTTTTCCCGGAAGACTTTTTGAAAAAGTTAATTTTAAAAAGAAATAAGTTAAGTTTTTCATACGGCCCCATCCCCACCCCACCCCAACCCCCATCTCAATTTGATGTGTGTTTCACTGCAGTATTCAGGAGGTCATTCAAGTTTCAATCTCCATTCTGGCAACATTCTTATGGGGAATGAGAACAACTGGCAGATATTTCTGCCATTTTTCAAAGCGAGACAACATTTGGGACTTCCTGTTCGCTTTTCTATAACCCTATCCTGCTGAAAAAGGGGTCTACTCTTAAAGGAAAGAATTTGCTCCTCAGGAGCAAATTCTTTCCTTTAAGAGTTGACCCCTATTGGCATGGGGGAGTCAAAATTACTTTTGCAGGAGTTGCCTCCCCTGAAGGTGCATCCATTCCCGTAAGATGAGAATGATCATGCAATATTTGCTACAGGCAAGCTTTAAGAAGCTTCCAATAACAAACCACAACAATATAAATAATGCTGCATTCAGAAAACAAGAGGGCCATGATGGCCCTGGATCGCTCACCTGATCCATAGGGTATCAAGTGGGCCCCTGGGAGAGCCATTATTGGCCCAGGCTATAATATGAAATCGGCTAGGAGGAGATGTTGCTTAAAGGTATTTCTATTTTTAGCTCTGGTGGCCATTTTGTTCAGCGGAGCAGAACCATTTTATCAATTTTGGTAGAGGGTCATCCAAGAAACATTTCAGTGAAATTATTTTGAAATCGGGCCAAAGGGCTAGGAGGAGATGTCGTTTAAAGGTTTTTCTATTTTTAGCTCTGGCGGCCATTTTGTTCAGCAGAGCGGAACCATTTTAGCAATTTCTGTAAAGGGTCATCCAAGGAACATTTCAGTGAAATAATTTTGAAATCAGGCCAAAGGGCTAGGAGGAGATGTCGTTTAAAGGTTTTTCTATTTCTAGCTCTGGCGGCCATTTTTTTCAGCGGAGTGGAACCATTTTAGCAATTTTGGTAGAGGGTCATCCAAGGAACATTTCAGTGAAATTATTTTGAAATCAGACCAAAGGGCTAGGAGGAGATGTCGTTTAAAGGTTTTTCTATTTTTAGCTCTTGCGGCCATTTTGTTCAGCGGAGCGGAACCATTTTAGCAATTTCGGTAGAGGGTCATCCAAGAAACATTTCAGTGAAATTATGTTGAAATCGGGCCAAAGGGCTAGGAGGAGATGTCGTTTAAAGGTTTTTCTATTTTTAGCTCTGACGCCATTTTGTTCAGCGGAGAGAAACCATTTTAGCAATTTCGGTAGAGGGTCATCCAAGGAACATTTCTGTGAAATTATTTTGAAATCGGGCCAAAGGTCTAGGAGGGGATGTCGTTTAAAGGTTTTTCTATTTTTAGCTCTGGCAGCCATTTTGTTCAGCAGAGCGGAACCATTTTAGCAATTTCGGTAGAGGGTCATCCAAGGAACATTTCTGTGAAATTATTTTGAAATCGGGCCAAAGGGCTAGGAGGAGATGTCGTTTAAAGGTTTTTCTATTTTTAGCTCTGGCGGCCATTTTGTTCAGCGGAGCGGAACCATTTTAGCAATTTTGGTAGAGGGTCATCCAAGGAACATTTCTGTGAAATTATTTTGAAATCGGGCCAAAGGGCTAGGAGGAGATGTCGTTTAAAGGTTTTTCTATTTTTAGCTCTGGCGGCCATTTTGTTATGCAGAGGGGAACCATTTTAGCAATTTTGGTAGAGGGTCATCCAAGGAACATTTCAGTGAAATTATTTTGAAATCGGACCAAAGGGCTAAGAGGAGATGTCGTTTAAAGGTTTTTCTATTTTTAGCTCTTGCGGCCATGTTGTTCAGCGGAGCGGAACCATTTTAGCAATTTCGGTAGAGGGTCATTCAAGAAACATTTCAGTGAAATTATTTTGAAATCGGGCCAAAGGGCTAGGAGGAGATGTCGTTTAAAGGTTTTTCTATTTTTAGCTCTGGCGGCCATTTTGTTCAGCGGAGCGGAACCATTTTAGCAATTTCGGTATAGGGTCATCCAAGGAACATTTCTGTGAAATTATTTTGAAATCGGGCCAAAGGGCTAGGAGGAGATGTCGTTTAAAGGTTTTTCTATTTTTAGCTCTGGCGGCCATTTTGTTCAGCGGAGCGGAACCATTTTAGCAATTTTGGTAGAGGGTCATCCAAGGAACATTTCTGTGAAATTATTTTGAAATCGGGCCAAAGGGCTAGGAGGAGATGTCGTTTAAAGGTTTTTCTATTTTTAGCTCTGGCGGCCATTTTGTTCTGCGGAGCGGAACCATTTTAGCAATTTTAGTAGAGGGTCACCCAAGGAACATTTCTGTGAAATTATTTTGAAATCGGGCCAAAGGGCTAGGAGGAGATGTCGTTTAAAGGTTTTTCTATTTTTAGCTCTGGCGGCCATTTTGTTCAGCGGAGCGGAACCATTTTAGCAATTTTGGTAGAGGGTCATCCAAGGAACATTTCTGTGAAATTATTTTGAAATCGGGCCAAAGGGCTAGGAGGAGATGTCGTTTAAAGGTTTTTCTATTTTTAGCTCTGGCGGCCATTTTGTTCTGCGGAGCGGAACCATTTTAGCAATTTTAGTAGAGGGTCACCCAAGGAACATTTCTATGAAAGTATTTTGAAATCCATTCACTGGTTTAGGAGGAGATGTCATTTAAGTGAATTGTTGACGACGCACGACGCACGACGCACGACGCACGACGGACGCCGGACAAAAGGCGATCACAATAGCTCACCTTGAGCACTTCGTGCTCAGGTGAGCTAAAAAAAAAACTTGTGGAACATTAACCTCCTTATTTGGAATACATCTTCTGTATTGATTGCCACATTTACAAAATGGTTACAGAGGCATCAGGCACAAAAGAAAAATTGGATCTGAGACTACTAAAGGGCAATTATGGCTTTTGTATTTGGACAACAGTACTGCAATTATGACACATGATTCCCCTGGGCTCTCTAAAGCCTGTCCAGCTATCTTAAATAAGCAATATTAACCCATTTTGTACCAGAAACCCTAAAACGGGTACCCTGTGAAACAGTGCAGGCCCAGATCAGACGCCGCAAATCACAGCGTCTGATCAGGGCCTACACTATTCGCAATATGTTCAGCCATTTTCCAAATAAATTTTGAAGAGAAACACAGCCTGACACCCCTTAATTTTGAAATGGACTTCAGCTATATATAAGGAAGATTCCATTTGGTACAAAAAGGGTTAAGAACTAGAGAGCACTATATAGGACCACAATAAAGGGACATAACCTCCTCATTATTGTCATGATTGCATTTTTTCTTTCTTTCTTGTTCTTTCTTTCTACTTTTATTGCAATTAAGTCATATTTGACCATGTTGTCCAAGTGAAAGACAAACTCTGTTATGCACATGTAGGGATAGTAATTATTTTCCCTACATAGGGGGCCTAAAGTTAACGTCCGCATCCCCCCCCCCCTCATTTGGGGCTTGAAGAAATAGATGGGCGGCATGATGCTTCCACTCAGAGCTGAAACCAACCGCACATGAGTACTTGTAAACTGCTTAGAGGTTCTAAGCGTGCCCAGGAAAAGTGATGTGAGTTGGCCTGTCCATGCATATAAACCCTATTAGTTTTAGCAGGGCTTGAGATATCATTTCATCTCAACTTTGGGTAAAAGTCCCACAAAATTGGAAGCAACGTCTCCAAAATGACCTATACAGTGTTGATGGAGACGTTAAACCTCAAATCAACCAACCAAATTAAAGTTAACATCACAATCAGAAGGACAATACACTCCTACAAATGATGCAAATGAGAATATTTGGACACCCAAATTTTATCTCAAACCTGGGACCTCTAGCACCAGAGGCAAATGCACTCCCCACTGAGCTACTATGCTCCTCTTTCTTATTTATGTTGTGACTATAGAATCAACTCGCATATGCAATTCTTTATTAGTTTGTTTGAAACATGTTTTACATCCCCGTCAACACTATTTTAGATTATTTTGGAGACATTTCTTCCAATTTTGTGGGGCCTTTACCTGACATTCAGATGAACTGAAATCTTAACCCTTGTCCTGCTGAGCCCGGATATGCCTTATTTTCCAAACAATGAAGATCCAGATCAGATGGCTTCTGATGAAGCCATCTGATCAGGATCTACATTGTTTGCCATTCAGACTGCGAATTTGTTGCAATAATTTGCATCAAATAATCTGATTGGTTGATAATCGGTAGTGGGTGTGGCATATATGAATATTCAGCATGACAAGGGTCAAGCCTGCTACCCAAACAAACCAAAAGGGTTTATAAATGGGGACGGTCTGACTCATACCACTTGGCCTGAGCAGGCTTAGAACCTCTAACCGGTTTATCAGTACCCATGGACGGCTGGTTTCAGCTCTGCGTGGATGCATCATGCAGCCCAATGACTGTTTCTCCAAGACCCGATGAATGGGGGCAATTTTAATGAGTATCCACAACATATTACCATATTATGATCCTAAGTAATGGGACAGATAGGCTTATTAAGCAAACAGTGCAGACCCAGATCAGACTGCTCCTGAAGGATTAATCTGAGCTGGGTCTGCACTGTTTGCCATTCCATTTCCACTTTTTGGACTCCTTGCTGGATCGTGGAACAAACTTATTGAAATTTTAGTAGAATTACAGCAAGTCCTCAAGGTGTCAAAACTTTTTGGATTTTTAGGGTAATTCTTCCCAATATTTTCTGTTGTCTACAGCTCTAGAATATTCTTGTAATTACAAGGCCTTACTGAGCAAAACAAGCTGAATAAGATACCCTACAATTACGGAAGTAACTTCTTCACTTCATTCCAAGAAAGCTTGTGTTTTGCTTCCATTTTTTTTTTTTTTTTGTTGGTTTGTAACAGATTTACCGGTTCAAATGACAATTAACCCTTTTTGTACCAAATGGAATCTTCCTCCTTAAATATAGCAGGAGTCCATTACATAATTCAGGGGTGTCAGGTTGGGTTTTCTTCAAAATTGATAAGGAAAATGTTTGAACTTTTTGCAAACATTTACAGTTTAGGATCTGGGCCTGCACTGTTTGCCAGGGTACCCGTTTTGGGGTTTCCGGTACTAAATGGGTTAATATTCAAAATGACACTTAAATGCAGACTTGCAGAGAAAGATGAGTAAGAACTGCTTGTTGGGCATCTATTGTAAGTTAGATTTGAGGTTTAACGTCTCCGTCAACACTATTTAGGTCATTTTGGAGACGTTGCTTCCAATTTTGTGTGACTTTTACCAGAGTCTAGGATGAAATGACATGTCAAGCCCTGCTGCCCAGTTCAGTCTTTTTCCAAATAAATTTTGATGAAAACACAACCTGACACCACTAAATTTTGAAATGGACTCATGCTATATATAAGATGGAAGATTCCACTTGGTACAAGAAGGGTTAACCTGCTGATGTAAAGGTATGCAGCTGTTTAATATATCTGTTCCATTGTTTTCTGACAAAAATTTTATAAGTAAAATTTAGACACACAAACACATTACTGCGAAGTGTTTACACAGGTTGATTATTTCGGTATT